>VWZF01001682.1:2659116-2976201 GCA_013396755.1 Sclerurus mexicanus | reverse complement strand
TATACATATACATACATATACATGTATGTATACGTATACACACACACTAGAAAGCCACATAATTTAGTTCTCACAGAATAAAGAAGAAGTGAGGTATTGATGATTCATTGATTACTGCTTACATTTAGATAATGTGATGCAGGAGCTAATAAATAATGTAAAACTACCATATAAACCATAGCTGATGATCATTTAGTTATAAATGAGCTACCAATAAATACATTTAATATAAAAATTCTCCTCAATGTAATAACATAAAGCAAGCAACTCACAGCAAGTCCTTTCTTTTACAGTGCAGTAGTAAGATTGCTTCCATTTCTGCTTCTATCCTCATTTCATTTTCATAGCTTCATTCACTACATGCCTATTAAATATATTATTTCTTCCAACCTATTAGAAAGACTTATAGAAAATTTCTGGATGTCTTGAAATCTTCTTAAAAGAAACAATTTAATGGAAAATTGTCCAGAACAGGATCCCAAGGAACTATCTCAAATGCATTGGGCCTATTTGTATTCATCATTGTACTCAACAAGAGTAGGAATAATACCACTGATACCAGTTGTGCTAGCAGCAGACTGCTCTATTTTGCATATTCTACCAAAAATGGCTATCAGTATTGCAAAACTGAGCATTCAAAAGTTATAAGCTGACAATATTATGAAAAGAAGTTTTAGGAGATTGCTTTGAGGAGGAGAGTAGGGATAATTTGCATCCTAATGCGTGGATACTAAATCTGGAAATCTACCAGTGGTGGATATCTGAATGTCTTTGAGTTAAAATTCTTTATGAAAATATTAGATATGAAGTATGGATCTAAGATTCATCAGATTGTTTGGCAGCACCTTTATATATATGAAAATATCTAAGATACATTAAGAATTACGCAAGAACAGCCACAGGCTAACTCAAGAGAATCTTAAAGGAAAACCATGAACACTCTCCATACTGACTTAGAAAGGTTTAATAACATAAAGGAACTACAAAGACCAACACAGAACAGGTCAGCATGGCAAAGATTAGTTCATCCCCTTGCTGTGAGAAGGATTCAAATGGGACAAGGAGACAGTTTATTTTCTTCTCAGTACCTTGATCTCCAGCACAAAAACCTCTCAGGAAGGATTTCCCACAATCACCACTTTCTGTCCTATTTTCTCCATAAGCATCTGACATCAGTAGGAAGACAGCTGTATAGCTCTATGTAGTGAAGGTTAGAACTCACTGTGAAAAAAAGAGACCTATTCTATTCTATTAATTTTCTTATGCCACACTTAGTATTTGAATTCCTTCCAATAATGAGATATGATGACTATCCTCGCTTAACCTATGCCCTAAAAGTACTGGGGAAACATATATGTGTCATTTTGTTTTGCGTCATTGAGGAGGGGTCTGTTTTATGGTTTAGCTGGTCCTACACATGAAACGGTAGGTAGTGACCCTGTGTGATTGTCTTTTCTTTCTGCAAGAATTGATTCTATGTTTTCTTCTTCCCCCCTGCCCTCAGTCCCTCCAGAATTTTGTCTGTCATGCAGGTAGATTTTATTGTGATAGAGGCTGGCAATTAAGCAACGCTGCCAAGCCATAGCACCACATTCTTCACCCTCTAGATTTCAATGAGCTTGGCTTGAGGTTGCAGAATACTGAGATCTCAGGTCTTCAGACTTTAAATCAATCAAAAAGAAATATGAAAAGTGCAGAATGAGTTTTATGTGTCCAGAATTGACTCGATTTTTAGAAGATGAGAAGCAGGCTAGAGCATATGAAGAGCTGTATGTTTTATTCTGCCTTACTGTAATTTAGGTAACCGAAGTAAGAATAACAAAGCAAGATCATTATCTAGTGCAGTTCAACAAAAACACTGCCTGAGCACAACCATTAGTCCCAGGTGCAGAAACATAAGAATTAACAGTCAATAATTATGGACTGAGTTGGCCACTTAGTGCTTTCCATTTTCAGAGCCGACTTAGTGTTTCTGTGAGCTGTTCAAGCAGCATCACTTATTTCTTTGCTTCAACTTCAGCTAAATGTTTATTTGTGAGCTGTTCTTGTCAAAAGAATAAGCTATCTTGATGCTAATGAATATGGTCTTTGCAAAGAGTAGTTTATACTTGTTGTTGCCTTAATCTTCACAGAATCAGACAATCATTAGGGTTGGAAGGCACCTCTGGAGATCATCCAGTCCAACTTCCCTGCCAAGGCAGGGTCATCTAGAGCAGGTGACACAGGAATGTGTCCAGTTGAGTTTGGAATGTTTCCAGAGAGGGAAGTTCCACAGCCTCCCTGGACAGCCTGTTCCACTGCTCTGCCACCCTCAGTGTAATGAAGCTCTTCCTCATGCTGAGGTGGAATTTCTTGTGTTTTAGTTTACGGCCGTCTTCTCTAACTTGTTCTCCTTGTCTAACTGAAAAAGCAGGTGGGAGATGAAACCTTCATGTGTCTTATGTAAGTTGAGGATTTGGTGGCAATAGCACTGCTTCCAGTCACTTCCAGTTCTTGAGTATGCACCTCCAGGGGGAGGGGAGAATACACACTGCAACACTCAAAGTGCAAGAATATATACAGCAGTGATGAGCTTAGCATATACTGCACTAATTATAGAGTGTAGCAATGAAGAACATCACTTAGTGCATAATATATACACCTCTGAAATACAATGTGCTAAATCCCTCTTTATTCCCAGAAGTATTATAGCAGTCTTCCAACAAGTGTCATCCTCTACCTGTATTCCTCCTTCTGATTTTTTAACAATAACTGGAAGGTTCTCAGAGAAAGGGAAAAATTAATTTTCTGTTAGTCACTAATGTTCCAGAGTGGTGGTGAATGGTGTTATACCCAGTTGTTGGCAAGTCACTAGTGGTGTCCCTCAGGGATCAGTATTGTGCCCAGTCCTGGTTAATACCTTTATTGATGATCTGGATGAGGGGATCGAGTCTTCCATTAGCAAATTTGCAGATGACACCAAATTGGGGGGTATTGTCAATTTGCTGGAAGGCAGGAGGGCTCTGCAAAGGGATCTGGGCAGGCTGGATAGATGGGCCAAATCCAATGGTATGGGGTTCAACAAGGCCAAGTGCCGAGTCCTGCACTTTGGCCACAACAACTCCGTGCAGCGCTACAGGCTGGGACAGAGGGGCTGGAGAGCGGCCAGGCAGAAAGGGACCTGGGGGTTCTGACTGACAGGAGGCTGAACAGGAGCCAGCAGTGTGCCCAGGTGGCCAAGAAGGCCAAAGGCATCCTGGCCTGGATCAGGAATAGTGTGGCCAGCAGGACCAGGGAAGTGATTCTTCATCTGTACTCAGCACTGGTGAGGCCGCATCTTGAGTGCTGTGTCCAGTTCTGGGCCACTCAGTTTAGGAGGGATATTGAGGTGCTGGAACAAATCCAGAGAAGGGCAACAAGGCTGGTGAAGGGACTGGAGCACAAGTCCTGTGAGGAGTGGCTGAGGGAGCTGGGGCTGTTCAGCCTGGAGAGGAGAAGGCTCAGGGGAGACCTCATTGCTCTCTACAACCGCCTGAAAGGAGGGTGTAGCCAGGTGGGGGTTGGTCTCTTCTCCCAGGCAACCAGCAACAGGACAAGAGGGCATGGGCTTAAGCTGTGCCAGGGGTTTAGGTTGGACAGTAGGAAGAAATTCTTCACAGAAGGGTAATTGGGCATTGGAATGGGCTGCCCAGGGAAGTAAGTGGTGGATTCACTATCCCTGGAAATGTTTAAGAAAATATAGGATGTGGCACTTGGTGCCATGGTCTAGTTCACAAGGTGGTGTTAAGTCATAGGTTGGACTCAATGATCTCAGAGGTCTTTTCCAACCTAGTTGATTCTGTGATTCTCTGTCTGCTAGTATAATTGCCAGTTCACTGCACAGACAGACAAACAAGTAAACTGATGGAAAGAAGTGTTAATCTTGGTTTTCCTGAGACAAATTCAAACTAATATTCTAGTCTTCAATTCCTTCCACACTCCTTTGTACTATGAGTTTGGATTTAGCATTCTCTGTCTTCTGCACGTTATTTTTGTCCTTTCCAGTTGCTGCCAGATACTGAATGTCTAATGGTGTTTTATATTTTTACCAAATAGTTTGAACATACGTTAATATTTACATTTATTTAAATACCTAATGTTTTAAACTTTGTGCTGAACACTTCTAGGTCTTTGACATACTCAGTAGACCTTTATGCTTACTTTTATACATTTTAAATTGTCACTTCTATGGCATACATATATCCACTTTTTTTTCCCCCATTCAATTTGAACTATATTTTCCTCCTTTCTGTTCACAATGAGCTGTTACCTGTATTCTGGACACATCAGATCGCACACCTTGGAACTCTGTCGGTTGTACAGTTCATTAGTATGATGAAGAAGGGAGTCTAATGATAAGATCTCTGCATGTGTTGTCTTCCTTTCACATTTGTGGTCATTCCTTGACTTTGTAAGCAAGCCAGCTTGTTGTCCAGTTGAGTATTACTTCCCTACCTTTTTACCATATTCATTAATAATGTATTTGGTACTGGATTAAAATCTTCCTTGGAATCCAAGTGAATAAAATATGCTTCTTTACTTTTGTCTGGTTTTATTGTCATTTCCTCAAAGAAATAAAGCTAGTTTTTTATGCATGATTTCCATTTTGATAATCTTCACACTGCAATATTAAAAATTCTATTTGCATGGAAGATCTGGGCAGTTTACCAAAATAGAAATGTTCCTCTTATATTTTTAGATACCTGTTATAATGCCATAAGCAATATTTAACATTTTACTGACAGTGCATAAAGCAGTGTATTTGGTACCGTACCCAATGCAAAAATATGTTTTCACATAACAGAAATGAACTACAGCCTAATAACAAAGTAGATTCCATCAAGAAATACTTTAAAATGTCATGAAACATATATTTTATGCACAAAAATCTGCCAGTCAAGTTTTTACATCAGTTGCAGTTTCATAAAGTACCCTGGGGTGCGACTCTGTAGCAATGTGAAAACAACAAAGGAAATATGAACCTGCAAAAATGTCGCAAACACATGAAATCTAAAGAGTACCCATTAAATTTAATGAAAGAAGAATTACTGTTCCAACATATTAGGCTGTTATATATTTAAAACCAGAATTCCTTTAGAAATTCTTGCCACCAAAACCACTATGAATTCCACAGGGATTCATGGTGAAAAGAAGTCTGATTTGAGATTTTCATCATATGCTGGTTTTTTTACTTTACTGAAAATTCTGTGGCAATTAAGGGCAATATAGACTTGTGTTAGAAAGGTTTGTGTTTTTTTTTCCTTGCATACACTCATATTTCTTTGTGCTTTATTAATTTATACAGATTTTAAATAATAACAAAAATAAACAGGAAAATGTGAGCATCTTCTCTGTTGACTTCATGAAATCAGAAGAACAAAGCCTGAGTTTGTGACTGTGCATGCAGATAGCTGTGTCCCATATGCAAAACATGGTCCCATAAACTTGACCACTACGGTCAACTTTCCAAGTTGGCAGTCAGTCTCAGACTACGTCAGAGGATTGGTTCTCTGGCCATTCATGTGACTTAATGCTTTTGCCACACTGACTGACGTGTCCTAACATTGCTTCTTGAGGGTTTCTGGCCTCTGGGGATTGTCCAGTTGTGACAACTGATCTCATGAACCATGCAAGCCCTAAGCACCCTGAACCACACCAGATACAGTTGTAACTGGGAGACAAATAGTGAATTGACAGAGCTGACATCTCCCTCTACATAATCTTGGACTAGTGGGTATCCTTCCTGGCCTATTCTCTCTCTCCCCCTTCAAAGAGGAGCCATAGTTTGTATTGTGTGTTTAGGGACTTCACAGGTCTCTGAGACTGCAGCAGTTCTTCACAACAAAACTTTGTCCCACTAACCATTAATTTTATGCCATCACCAACACACACATCTCATTATTAGTTCCCATTTGAAGGTAATTTATGAATATACTGGAAAACACCTCAGGGAGACCACTGCGAATCTCCACTTGTGATCTCCCCCACAATGAAAAATTACTATTTACTCTGATGCTCAATTTTTTATCTTTTAACCAACTATTTATCCATGCAGAAAACCTCAGTTTTTAAGTTGTCATTGTTTAGATAGATTCAGGGTCCCCTAACCTAATATTGTCTCTAAGAAACCTCTTAATGCCTGCCCTCTACCCATGGAATTCCAATTCTTACTCTCAGTCCCACCATCCCTGTCAAGATTGTATTGAAACAAGCCTTAATTCTAGCCTAGCCAGAGCTCAGGTTCAAATGCACCAGATTCAAATGGTGGACTTGGCAGTGTTAGGTTTATGGTTGTACTCGATAATCTTAAAGTTCTTTTCCGACCTAAATTATTATATGATTCTACAAATCTAGAAAGAGCAATATAGCAGTCATTGCTTGTGAGATACATGCATACTCGTCAACTTATAATAGGTCTTTTCTTATTTTCCAGCCTTTCTCTTTCACATTCCATCAAGAAGCACACTCTTTTCAATCATTTTTTCTGAACTTTGTCAAAGGCTAACACTGAGCTTAGGCTGACATCTCCTAGCATGCTTAAGGCCCCATGTATACTGTTCTTACTGGGAATCTCCTGGACACCTGTCCTGCATTTTCTTGGAGTCCCTTTTCTACCATCAATTTCATCACTCAATGTAAGCTTTCTAGTTTTCCAAACTTTAATCCTAGCCCTTATTACTAGCTCTAGCATGAGGCTGGATTCATGTTACTTTCAAATTCTGTTATGGGCTAAAGGGATCATGCCTTAAAAGAGAAGGTAAGAATGTGGCATTAGTCCTGTTAATGTTTTAATAACCTAATGGTAAGATTTACTTCATTAATACAGAAGAAATACCTTAAGGATAGTTAAAATTGTGGTATATAAACTTCCTTGTTCCTATTCAGTTTCTCTGGTGTTGTGCTCACCTGCACATCCCACTGGGTGCTAAGGTCAACAACTTCCATCTTCCTTAAAAAGATTGCATCAGAAAGGAAGGTATTATGAGTTATTGGCCTCCTGTTTCCTTTGATGGAAAGAGTTTAATGTTCTCAGTAGGAGTCTCTTTTGTCTCTGATCTGGGATCTCCTTGGCTTTTCTTACTACAGTCTGCATCCTTTCCATTGCTAAATCTGAAATCTGCCCCACAGCCTCCTACAGCCCCTTTCAACATAAAAAGCCACTGATGCAATAGGGTAGTTAGGCTTTTACCATATAAAGTGATACACAGACCACACTCAACCCACTTAGGCAATAGCCACTTGACTACTAGATGATTGTCATATGTACACACACAGAGACACACACACACAAAACCCAATCATATTAAAATCACCTCATTTCAGGATGAGCCCAGACAGCTCATGAGACCCTGCACTGTCAGGTCACTATGGAGTCTCTGGTGTTTTACTTGTATTGGCAAAATCCTATTTACTGAGCTACATCTGCATGCACTGAAAATAACAACACAGTGAAGAGTGTCTCACTTAACTGGTATGAGGTCTTTGCTTTTCTGGGCCTTTTCTTCGATTTGGGAACAAGAGTCACACAGTCACACTCTTTGGAACAACTCTTTCTTGGTCTTGCTCCAAGGTTTATGTCAGACCAGGCTGAACGTGCTTATGATGCCCTCACATAATGTGCTCCCTGTAAGCCACCCCCGAAGTCCTGCCATGGTAGTCTTTTTTTCTCCCCTTAGTCTTGCCGTTCCTGTAGACATTTGGGTTTAGTAAGTCCTAATTCTAACCTGAATCAAGTCTTTTGGAAATCAAAGTAGACTGTATTGACATCATCATCATCCCCATATTAGCCATATCCTTTATAGCTCCTTTGAAAAACTTTTATCGGAATTGTAAAGCAGTATTTTCCTCAATGGAATGCTAACTCTACCCATATAAATCAGATCTATCCAGATGTCCCCTAATTTTTTTTCTTATCATAGTTTCTAGTAATTTGCCCAGTACACATCAGACTCAGATTCCTACAATTTCCCAGATTTTCCCTGGAACCTTTTTAAAGAATGGATGTCACATTTACTGCTTTCCAGAAGCAAAGCAATTTTAAGCAATAGGTTACACCCTGCAGTGAGTAATTCAGCTCTTTTGTCCTTGAGTTCCTTCAGAAATTTGGAGTGCATACTACACAGTCCTGGTGATTTTCACTTTATCTATTTATTCCATAATCTCTCCTACAATAGTTTCAGTTTCAGACTGCTCTTCAGATGAGTCCCCCACCAAGAAGGGTTCTGGTTTCAGAATCTTCCCAGTTCCTTCCACAGCAAACACCAATGCAAAGGGTTCACTTAGCTTCTCTGCAATGACTTTGTGTTCTCAAAGCACTCTTTTATGACCTGAAAATGAACTGGTCTTACAGATTCTAGCAAAATTCCTGCTTCTGATGTATTTTGTAGCAAAAAGGATTACTAGTTTTGATTCCTTTGTTAGTGATTATCAGATGCTTTTTGGTCTGCATTACTATGTTTTCACATTTAACCCCCCAGGGTTTGTACCTCTTTCTTCTGTCATTTGCACGTCTTCACGATTTTCAAAGATGGATTTTTGCTTGTAACAACCTTACCTACCCTGCTGGTTAGTTACACCAGCTTCCTTTTGCCGTTTCTGAAGTCTTTCTTAAGAGAGAGTAAGTATTCCTACTACAATATTCATAAATAGGTTCTTTGGTGCCTGCACAGACTTGAGACTCTGAGCTGCCCTTTGCTTCCTTTTAAGAAACGTTGTCTTTCTTATTTCATTACTCTTTTTTGAATTGAAATAAAACTCTCGTGAAGAAGTGCCTGGATGTAAGGCCCTAACTGTTCTTTGACCATGATCTAACCTAGATGTTGCTGAAAGAGATTCCTGGCAAGGTTCCCTTCCTCAGAGCTGGGTCTGTAGGGAACAGAGAGATAAAAATATGGGGAGATTTGGAGGAATGTGCTGCTCTAGGACTTTCTGTGTTCTTACTTGCCCTTGCTTTTTTCCCCTTAGTCCTACTGATTATTCATTCATGCAGCTGTCTGTTCTTCCCTCCCTCATAGCACTATTGGTTTTGGTGAACAGTTGTCCCCATTTGTATTTTTGTGGCACCTCTTACTGACCTCATATCTGGAATGACAGTGGTGATCAGAGCGATGCTCAGCACAGTAAGGCTGCAGATATAGATATAGATGATATAGATATGCCTCGAGCATCCTTGCTGAAGCACCAGGGACAAGTCTCAATGGTATGTGTTTAGTGGCCCATCTGTGTCATGAGTCTGGCACACACAGGGTGAGCAGAACCAAAGGCAGTGGCTCAGTACTGAGGCCTCTGTGCAGAAACCAGCTGTGAAGATTGCAGTGAATGATTATAGCATTGAGCAGAAGGATGGTGTAGGGTTCTCCTCTCATCATCATCACATGAGAGACGTTGCATGCCTTGGGTAACTCAGCTGCCAGTCAGGGTCTTAAGAAGATCCATTGCTCAGGGCAGTGACCTGTATGTCTGAGTTGTGCTATACCTTCAGGTAGAGGAGAACTGACTGCTCTGGGACATCTGTACCATGTCTAAAACAGTTCAGTTACAACATTAACAAATCAATGACTTTTCAAAATTATGAGGTGTAAAATAGTAACAGACTAGGGTTCTTCTCACTTCCTTTTCATGGTACGTTTAAAGACTTTTGTTCTAAGATTTTTTAGTACACATATTGCCCTGCAAACTAATTCAGAAACCTTTTGAAGAAGAGCTGGGGAAAACATGAAAATACTTCAGCCAAAACGTGAAATCCAAAAGTTAGAACTTTTCTCTGTGCCATGACACTTTCCAAGTGATGGAAACCAGTGAGCAAATTGAAAGCTTGGGTCCTGCCTACCATTTTAATTAAAAAAAATATTGTCAAATGTGAAAATAAACATGTAGGATTAACACATTCTGACATGTTCTAAATTTGGGATCAAAGAGATAAGCTTGTCACAGTGGGGTCCCACAGAAGTTGGGGAGATAAAATTCCCGAGGCTTTGATCAGCTTTGGCTGATCCTGAGCTGTCATTCAGTGGTTTATATCCCTGGAATATATAGTCATGGTTACAGTATGTTCCTCCTTTAGTATGCACAGATCTCTACTTTGCAGAAAGGAAAGGATTTTAAGCTCTTTTGTAAGATCACAAATAAAGATTAAGATCTTGCATAGCATAAATACTGGTTTTTATTTATTTGTTCTCTAGCAGTGAGGCACCACTATTATGAGTGGGATTTCTCCTTTATCAGTACACTTGCTATATCCTATTTCCAGCACTATCCATTTTGAACTATAGCTATCTTACTTATTTTTGTTCTGTGCATTAGTATTTGCCAGCGGGTGGTCATGAGTACAACAGAAATTCTGTGCAAGCAGTCAGTACTTCTGACAAGGTTTTCTTGGTCCTACTGCTGTTGAATTACCAGGAGAATAGAATAGAAAAACATTTTTAGAAAGCCGTGTTTGATGCCAAGTGGAAACAAAGACTACCTTCCTCAAGAAGCCTTTCATTACTGGATACCTGATGCCCTACAACTAGCTAAATATAAATGATTTTATTAATATTTTTACAGCTTTAGGCTTTGAGAATAAAAGCTTTAGCTCTTACAGACCATAGTAGTTCTTCTATAATGTGCACCTCATTTCAGCAGCTATCATCTTTCATTTGTCAGCTCAGAAAAATTGACAAACTCAATCCAATGGCTGTTATTGACTGCAAAAGCTGCTATTTTCCTGGTAATTATCTTAGTTCATGCCACAACTCTGAATTTAAATGCATAATTCAAATTCTTTTGAAGTTATATGAATCTTAGCTGTTTTGTTCCTCTGCGTTATGCTTGACAAATTTAGGTACCGTTTAACTTTTTTTTTTTTTTTTAAATCTTCAAGGAAACTATTGTTGTCAAGCTATTCTGTTAAAACACAGTGTTGGAGTAAGAATTTACTCATGGAAGCATATTACTGTCTTTGCATAAGCAGAAATTGTGAGTCAGCTCCCTTTCCCAACAGATTAAGATTTGACTTTACTTGCCTTGTGATTTTACAGGCTTTCAGATTCACGTAGTTCATTTTTTAGAGTAGTTAAAATTCACTTTTTTTCTACGAAATTTAGAACAAATGTTTTTCTGTAAATGATAATTCACATTTTCACACTAACATTTATTGGCTCAACTTTTAAGAAAACTGCCAACTATCAGAGGACTGGGAATAAAATAATCAGAAGTGGGAATTATGAACGCACTATGGAAAGAAGAGCTTTGATAAACTAATAGTATGATAGTAACTGAGGGGACAGTGGAAATGAATGTTTGATAAGGCCAGTGGTCACAGCACCAAGCCTGACAGAGTTCAAGAAGTGTTTGGATGATACTCTCAGGCACATGGTGTGGCTCTTGGGGACGGTCCTGTGCAGGACTATGGGTTGGACTTGACCCGTGTGGGTCATCTTCCAACTCAGCAGGTTCTGTGATTCTGTAATTCTGTATATTTGGAATTGCACTTTTTTGCAAAATTAAGGGCAAAGTTATTTTTTTACAAAAATTGATGATTCTCTAAATTTGGAATCAGAATAATGCCAGAGAGACTGCTCTGTCATTAAAAGACTGAAAAAGATAATGCTTTTTTAATTATGAAAAATCTAGAAATACAGCATTCTAAACATGGCAAACAGTAGACACTTCATAAGGTGAAATTTATTTGGATAAAAATTGAACTTGAAGTTATCCTGAGATGTAGGCTTGTAAAATGTAGAAGTGTTCAAACATTCCTGAAAATGAATGAGGTAGATCACATGATGAAAAATAACAGAAAGGTCAGCTTAGACTAGGACAGATCACAACATTGTAAAAAACTGTTTTAATACAGTTTATATATATGTTAATATAATATATATAATATGTAGTAATGTTAAGCTAGTGGTAGCTAATAGTATTTTTGTGTATTTAAAAACAGTTTTGAAAGGACAGGATAACTCAATAAAATTTTTACTTTGCCTCTACAGTTGGCACATGATTGGGATTGTAATGTTAAATGCCTGGGTATCAATATTGTTCTCTTGACTGATAAAAGGTTAGATAATGTAAAGGGCAATAAGCTGAAATGGGGTCAGAGTTTTGCAGCTAATTTCTGCAAATGCATCACTAAGGAATTTATCTTGCAAGCATAGGAAATACTATAGACTACACAAATCTGAGATTCCAGCATACTACTGCCTGCTCACTGAAGTGAGCGTAAACATTCTATGAGATACACTAATGAAATAAAACATCTGTGGGTATATTTTCTTCCCATGCTTTAGATAATTTATGTTTGTTTTACAACTTGAATCTGAGTGTTTATATCCCTCATACATTTTAATACTATCTAAAATAACCCTTGCTAATCTTATTATTCATGTAACAGCATAATCTTTTATTTAAGTCCTATTTAGCTCTTGTCTCTAAGATGTCTTTCAGATGTGAGTTTACAGGTTAATTGTCAAGAAAATATTTCTTTTTATCATTATTATTGTGTCCTTTTTTTGTTTCTCAGTGTCATGTATGGTGAAAAAGGTAAATATAGATATATATTTTACCTAGTCATAAACAATATGTATGTCTGCTATGGCAGCATGTCATCTTTTCTCCATTTTCTCCTTAACATGGAAGCATTTAATTGCCTTTGCTGACTTCCATTGTATTGTTTTACCTTGTGTTGTATTCTTTAAAATCCTGGTAACAAGAATACTGAACGCAGTATTTAAGAGATGCTGATGGAAATGTCTCGTCTTGCGCTGTTTCAGAATAGCACAGAAAGCAAAGATATTTTATTTTTAATAATGTTCAGAGAACACGAATTTCACCATGTCTTGGCCAACAAATCTAATTCTTGGGACTCTTCTCAAGACTGGGTTTATGTGCAATTGTCCACTAGAGTGCAGGCTGAGACCAACAAACTCATTTTGTTCCTGTCATAAGCTGACTTTGAACCCAGGTGTCTTAATGTAAATCGTTAGTACATTAATGCACTGCACCTTCTAGCTTTGGCTCTGAGTATCTGGTATATGGCTCTGATATATACTGGTATCAAACTTGATGGATATAGCTTGTGAAGCTGAGTGACCTAAGGTGGTGATAATAAAGTATTCTGGAACTGGATAACATTTTATTCTGTCACTATGGTTTTCTGGCTGTGGTGACATCAACTAATTTGTACTGCTTTATAGGAAATTTCTGTATCCGGCTTTTCAGCCAGAGTCTCCATTTCTTCACACTGCTCTTACTCTTCTCTGTCAGACTGAATTTCTTCCAGAGACAAAACATTGCTCAATATTGATTCCATTGTGCTAGCTAATTTCAGGTTCTTGTACTGCAGATCAGCTGAAGTGCTATTCAAAATATTGAAGAATTTTCCAACATAAAATGCACAAATAAATTGACCCATATAATATCTCCCAATAAGAATCCTCTGTTCTCTAATCCTTTAAAAGACCGTTAAAGTCAATTTTACAGACTCTGCATGGAAACATTTTTATTCTAAAAAGTTGTACTAAGAGTAGCCAGTTTTCACAAAGCCCATAAAATCCTTATGACTTTTGACCTGTTTCTTACTTTGCTTGTGTAAGACATTCATCTTCTGTAGAAAAATGCTCACCCCAGAGGACATATACACCAGCAGAGAGATTTAGAGATCTTGTTGCTGTCCCTGTACAACTTACTGATTTTTTTTTTAGAAGTAATGGGGAGTTTTTTAAGTTTACTTTCCTGTAAATGAAGAATATTGCATTTCATTTCTCTTTTGCTTCCTCGGTTTTGAAAAAAATAAAGCACATCTGTTATTTAATTTCTTTATCTCCCTAGGCTGCTGTGAAGGCTGGCCTCAAAAGGCAGTTTTTCTTCAGTACTTTGAACCCTAAAAACATTCTGTTGTATTCTGAAAAATAGGAATTGGATATATCTAATTAATACTGTCTTCTCTTTCCACAATCTATAGCTCATCTACCTTTGAATTCTTTAATGATTCCTGCTTCAAAAATCACATCCTGCTCTTTACCTCCTTTACCTAATCATCTTTTTTTCTATAGCACAAAACTACTGTGCTTTCATGCTAAAATTCCTCATTAACGTATACTGTCTTTGCCATCTGAGTCAATGCCTTCCTAATGTGAATATATTTTTATTTATAATGGTTTTAAAGTTACAATAGCATAAAAATTATGGATACAAACGGAAAGATAAAAAAATAATCTTGGTAGAAGCAAGTGCTCAGCTTGGGTTATTTCAGCCTGAACAAATCATGTTCGTCTGATGCAGACAACTAAAAGCAGAATCTCATAATAGGAAAGTGCCAGGAAATATTGAAAAGGAATCATGCTGTCAACTCTGCTTATGAAATAAATTGGGTTTACTAATGGTTATATTTCCCCTCATATCTACAGAGGGTTCCCATTCTTCCAAGTTAGGATGTCAAATGTATTTCCTGACAGCTCCAGCTCACTCTTCATTATTGATAAGTTAGAGCAGCGTGGCTGTTAGCTGCTCTTCTGTAATTAGTTCAATGAGTTTAAGAAAGAGCCAGAACTTAGAAGACATGAAAAGTAGTCCCATATACTATGATAGTGGCACCTGATCTCCCTCTGCCCTGATGCCAAGCTAACACTCAGGATGTTAAAAAATGAAGGCATCGTGCCTCCTGTCTCATAGTTCTCTTAGTGCTATGTCCTAGGGATGGAGCAGTTATTACTGAGGAAGGGAAATGCCTTTGATGCTAATTCGGGGAATTGGGAGTATTGGCAAACTTGAAAGGCAAGTAGGTCAAAGGGATCTCATCATGTTGAGGTGAGATACAGGACAAACCCAGGGCGAGTGCAGCAGCTCTTTTTATTTCTTTTAACTTAGTTTAATTTAGCTAGCTAAAGCAGTGTATCTCAGAATCCTGCGATATTGTCTTTCCCCCCTGCCCCTATCCACAGGTTAGCTGAAAGGGTAATTCATCTCTTATCACAGAATGGATTTAGCACATTTACTTAAAACCTTCCATGCTAAATCCCATATAAAGATGTAAGAAAATGATTCTGCATTGCAGCTCTTATGTAAAGATTTAAGTATTACCGCACTGTAATGATGAAATATAAATACACAGTTAAGATAAATGACAGGAAATTATACATAAAAAAAGGAAAATTCTCAATAGAGGAAATCTAAAGCTTATCATAAACAAAGAAAAATTTGAGAGGAACAAGAAGAAACTTGGACAGAAATTTCACTGAGGTTAAAGAAGACAAACATAAATGGAATTTGTATCAGAAGAAGAAATGGAAAGACTACTAACAGCAAACTAGTTGCCCAATACGAAGGGATATATGTATTCAATATTATTCGTATGGAAGAGTAAAGGTTTCTGTCATCAGAATGTGTCTGATGTAGTGATTACAGGAAATGTTATTGTCTAGTTGGAGTTTTTGCAAGATGATACACTGCAACAGATTTTGGAACGTGGGGATGTAGTGTGAAAAGCTACCAAATCATGATAGGAAAATCATGCCAAATCATAAGGGATGAAAATAGAAAATAACCCTCTTAGATATTAATAATAGCCTTGAAAAAAGAAGGGGAAGGTAACAGAAGAAGTAGAAAGCTGTGAAGTATGTAGGCAGGTGCTGTGTACAGAAGCAGCATGCCAAGAAAGTGAAATTTTATACTGAAAGCAGAAAAGTAATTTCTCACTTCTAATTAGGAAATATCTGTGATCATGACTAGTATGGGTGGGCAAAGAAGATAATCCATATTTTGAAAGAAAACACTAGGATTGCCAGAGGATTTCCAGTCTGAGCCGTCATGCCTCAGTTTACTTTCCAAAGGACAATTTACCAAGACTATCTGGGATTTCCAGTTTTGGATGCAGATAGGAAAAAAAATATCACATGCAATATCTCCTTCTAGCACCCATTTTTGTCCCATTATCCTGGTTTCAGCTGGGATAAAGTTAATTTTTTTCTTAGTAGCTGGTACAGTGCTGTGTTTTGGATTCAGTATGAACTTGTACTAGCTTACATAAAACAGGGAATTTGGATGCAAGGATGGGTTTGGATGGAATAAGGAGTTTCAAAAGTAGAGGACTGGACTTGGATGCAAACATTAAAGAAACCCAAACAGAGAAAACATCAGCAAATAACATACAGAAAGAATAAATCTAGCTGGAGAATATACTGATGCCAAAGAAACAACAAGGTGATCAAGGTACTGCGAAGAAAATATTTGCCTGGAACTAGAACTGTCAATATGAATAAAAAAAAGAAAAATGTCAAAATTAGGACAGCACCATATGTCCATAAAATTTTTAGGTCAGATGAAAAATAGCTGTAGTGTTAAAAATGGTTCAGAAGATTGTTTAAAGAGTATTTTTTCTACTCATTTGTGATCCCAGTCAAAATAAAGTGCAAAAATTCTGGATTTAGGGAGTTCGTAAACTGCAGAATTTTGAGTCTGACAGACTGAGAATGTGATACTCGCAACAGTATCTCGCTTAGACAGGAAGGAAGAAAACTTAAGTCTAACACTGGATTCTAGTTTTCAAGGAACAGATGCTATGGAAAAGTAAAGGTAATACACAAGCCATCAAAATCTAAGAACAGTGAAGAGTAAGGATTTCCATTAGGACACGAAAAACACAGAAATACCTTAGTATTGGCTTGATTCTATCGGAGATGCTCATCATGCACAAGAATTTCTGGCATTCAATGTTTACAAACCTGTAAAAAGGTAGGCATCTCACCACAAATTTCAATGTCTTGAATTTTGGTACTTGCATTTGAAAATACCAGACTTGGAACAGGCTTCCATCTGCACCAGAATTACCACGAATGATACTGTCCAATTTGATTTTGATCAAAGGCTGGTAATAAGTTGCATTTCTTACCATCTTTATTAATAAGTAATTCCAATATAATATAGTATAAAGAGTTACAAGCTAAAGTTAATGAAATGCTCCCTATACAAAATGCTACAATATAAAATCTGACAGTTTATTTCAGTTCTGTTAATTGGCTGGTTTACCGACAAACTGCTGCAGGTAACCCTGTTTAGGCCTTCTAGCGAGCAGGTTCCAAATAAGACTTTTGTCACAGTACAAAGCCTAACATTGCAACAATGTTATTTGATCAGTGAAGAAGCCCTAACTTCATATTCTTGATTAAATTAACTATACAAATTGAGAACTGCAGCATATACCAGCAGCTGCATTTATATGTAATGTGTTCTCGATCTGTAAGCAAGTATAGAAGAAAATGTGTAACTCAAGTAGAAATTCCTACTTGGAAAAATATTTAGAAAATGAAACTTGCCTAAAAAATAATGTTCTCTAACTATGAAAATTTTCCTATCAGTGAGCAGTTACTTGTCTCAAAGACAGAAAAGAAACAGATGTTAAGATATGAAGATATATTGTCATATTTATTTATTTTTTTTCTCTCTCTCTCCAAACATGGTAATTAGTTCCTGAAAAATTCATTCTACTACAAAAAAAGACAATGCACATTAGCAATTTCTTTTTAATTTTCCCAATTTTGAGATTGGTTTCAGGGTGGTCTACCAAATTGCATGCTCCGTATTCTGGGAAACAGCAAACATTACTCTGAGTGACAACTTACACATATGTTACATTTGGGGAGAGATCTTGCTTGCCAGCAAAGTTAAAAGAGCCTGTTGGCGAGCAGCAAGAAGGAGATCAGGGGGCCTGAAACCTGGGGGTCCCCCAAACTCAACTTAGTTTGCTTTTATCAAAATTGACAAAAGCTACCTGTGAACATTTCATAAGCAGCAGTAAGCTAAAAATATAACCATCTTAACAGATGGTTATATATTTAGCATGTCTTTCAAACTTGTATCACTTTTCATTAATAAGAGCATCTGAAGTATTTGTAATTAGCTCAGATTGTTTATTGATGTCTATACAGCAAGGTCATGATCATCCATGCTCCGGACCATGGTAGGAAATGAGACACACAAAAAACCCAAAACTTATAAAAGACTATCGGAGCTATTCCAGGCTTCTTGACATACATTTTCCTTCTGTGGAACAAGAGAGGAATGTGTAAGGACAGGAGTAGGATGTCAGATACAAAATTAAAAGAAATTCAGCCTATTTGAGTGCATGTCTGTCTTACCAGGGGCTTTGAGGTAGAGCCCTCTGGTTCTGTCAAAGAGATCTGAATGGTTCTGAGAGATGAAGGATGCAAATAAGTTTCTAGATTGCAGAGTTAATGGAGAGGAGGATTCAGACAGCAGATCCTGCAAAGCAGGTGGCTGCCAGAGAAGTCCTATGGAACCTGCCAGGCAACATGACTGCCCCACACCTGTAGCAAGTCAAACGACCTACCCACAGCACAACCCTATGTTTAGACCACAGATCATGGCCTAATCCTTACCTAACCCAGGTGTAAACTACGTCTTGTGTGCCTGAAGAAAGAGGCTGTCATGTCATGTAAGGCAGCGTATTGTCAGAAGAACAGTACAACTTGGCCACAAGAGAAGTTTTCAGTATAATTCTTTGAAAAAAACAGAGGGAAAAAATCAAAATGTAGCAAGGTATCCAGAAGATGTGTCATTTAGCAACAGTGTAGGAGGCTACTAACTAATATCCCAACAAAAGTTTTCCTCCTCAGGCCATATATCACAGCTGTATTGTAAGAAATGCTGAATGTTGTTAGCTAGGTTGCTTTTTTGGGGGTTTTGTGAGGAAGGACAAGATAGAAGAGTCAATAATGTTTGAAATTTTTTTTAAAATATAAATTTGTCAATTAAAAAGATGGAGATATAATAGTACTTTCAACTTATTATGAAGCTCATTTGTTAAGCGTGATGAAAACGTCTAAGTTATGCATTTCAAAAAATATATGTCTTATGTAATTGTATAGGAAGTTGAAAACCCCACTCTGAAATTAAAAACCTCATTGCTTAATAATACAAGCAGTTACTTTGCAGTGTATTTTTTCTTCTATGATAAGAAAGAAAGAGAAGGGAGAAAGAATCTTAGTTTGATTTTTGAGAAATGTGAATTGTATTACTTTGAATTTGGTTCTGGCTTGTTTATAGATGTTAGTTGGAAAATGTGCTAAGTTCAGAGGAAGGGTTTAGTTTATATAAACTCTGGTGTTCATAGAATAGAAGATCATTCACTGTATATGATCAGCACAGAAGTACTGCATTTTAAAGATTAGTAAGTATTATGGTCTGTCCTCAGAATCCTAATTATGAAAAACAACAAAGTTGGCATGGGTAATTGCAGCACTATTTATTTTAATTCATATTTCAAGAGTGCAGAAACAGATATACAGATAGTAGAAAACTTTTTGCACTGAATTATGCTATTTTTTTCTCCAGATTTATTAAATGAGTGCTCTGTAATTCTCCTCATGATCAGCCATTGTCAGGCCTTTCATTTTACCTCCAGGCTTATGCTTTCCTGAGTGATGCTACTTTCATTAAATGTGTTTTCTTTTTCTTGCATTTAAATAGTTCCTTTCCATTCATTAACAAACTGTACATGAACATTTGTTGTCCATATGAAATTGTGATAATAGAAGTCTTGCAAATGAAAATAGCTATATGTTTTCCCACTCTGAGGGCTGGAAAACTTGTCAGTTGAAATATAACAGGCTGCTTTTGCCAAGTTTTCTGACTGCAACTGAATATAAATATCTGTGAAATTAAGTAACATTCTCATATTTGATGGTTTGTCAGTTGTTTCAAAAAGAAAAAAAAGATAGCTTGCTGATAGAGCAATATAAATATGAAAACATTAGCAGCGTGTTCCTCTGTTTTGATCACTGCAGGATCTCTCTATTTTGGCATAGCATACGAGGAGCATGGCAGGTTCCTTGAGTTAGCCGTGTTCTTGCACACACGTTGGTATAGTAAGGTGTACCCACTTGGGCAATTTGCTATGCATGTGGTCAGTAAGGGGGAATTACAAAGACAGCTTCTGGGATAGGACTTCTGCGCGCCCGGTCTCCAGAAAATGTCCTGTTTGCCGACCTGAAGCATTTTCCTGGATGAAGGGGAGGGTTTCTGACCGGGCTGCAGGGAGCCGCTCTCCCAGCTGACCACATTCGGACCAGCGGTGCAGCTCCCACGCAGCGCGAACCCACGGCCTGCCCACACCCCGCCTTGGGGACGCTCTCCAGGGCTCACGCTTTCCTTCCGTGCATCACCGAGCTTGCTGTGCCTGTCGCCGCCTCCGGCGGACGGCTGGCTTTGTGCAGCCCTGGCCCGGCGCCTCGCAGCGCCACGGCGAAACACGTGTGCCCTGCTCCCTCGGGGGCGGGCCTGGCCACCGGCGCCGGGCAGCGAGCGCGCACGGGAGGGCCACACACACGCCATACCGGCGTTTCATAGCTCTTATTATACCGCTTATTTTGCGCTGTAATGGACTATATATACATATATGTGAGCGTGTGTGTGTGTGTTCTGCTACCCGAGCACCCTCGGAGACCTCTAAACCCGGGCAGGATAAGNGCCCCCGCGCTCCTCGCACCCTGCCGCCGTAGTCCGCCTCTCTCCGCCCGCCGGGGGAGCGCGCTGCGCCGTGCGGCCGAGGGGCAGGCAGGGAGGCAGGGAGGCAGGGTGGTGTGCCGCGGGCAGGGGCGAGGGGCAGGGAGGCAGGGCAGGCTCCGGGGGTGCCCGTGGGTGTCCCGGCGCGGGGAGGGGGCGGCTCTTGGGGCCCGTGGTGAGGGCCCGGCCGGGAGGGCAGGGCCTGTCTCAGCCGGGCTGTGTAGTGCTGGGGCAGGAAAAGCCGCACGCGGGAGCCCCTCGTGTTCAGTGTGCCCCGAAAGGGTGACCGGCGTGGGCGGTGTGCGATTAATTACAGTCAAAAGTGACTGTAAAAGTGAAATACGTGCAGTGAGGGGAAACGTACTGCGCAATTTGGGCTCGGTATTTCTATGCAGTGTTTGTGTTCACAGGTTTGGTGAGTTATCTCCCAAGAAAATGTTGAATATAGTTAATGTTCTGTGCACTGAGTATCGTTTTTCTCTAAGAAAGGGATTTTTCTCTCAAAACCTTCCCTCCTAGTGAGCAATAGGTAATGACCATATCTCAGTACCTGTATGAGGGAAAAGGTGAGAAACCTCAAGCAAAGGAAATGCCACATTTGTTTCATCTGATAGTGATCATAAAATATGAGACTTAAAGAAGAAGCTTGTCTTGAAAATCATCAAGAGCCCATATCCTATTTGGCTTTTGGGGAGCAAGAGCATTGCTGAAGTTGTTTATTTCTTATTTTTAATGCAAACTTTATTTTTTACTTTAATTTCTGTGACTTGAATAACAAAACAGTGATAGTTCGTCTTCAGCAGTGTATTTGGTACTCTGGGAAAATACTTTCAGAATACAGTTGTAACATGATGCACCTGACATCAAAGAAAAAAAAAGAGAGGAAAAACTTAAGAAAAGAGGGAAGTGGGTCTCATACCCACACAGTTCTCTGGTTTTACTAGATTGTTGTATAGCTGACTGTTGTAATTTTTGTATGAGAAGTTTTGAGGTGATATATTCTGTTTTAGGATTCTCAATGGAATTTTTCATTATGATAGATTTTTTTTTTGGTAGCTGAATGACATTTATTCCTTTTTCAGATGGTGTTACAGCTTACTTGAAGCCCAGATGGATGAAAAAGAAGTGAAAAGGGAGGCAGTGTTCTCTAATTACAGAATCTTGTTCTCTATTTTCAGTTGAAATACAGTTTTCACACACTTTTCTATAGACAACTAATTATTTTAGATTTGAAGTGTTTCTTTCCCCCCGTTCTTGAGCAGTGTTTTCTTCATGGTTTTCAGATCCCATTATCTTTGTTCATAAGTTCTTATGGGTTATCATAAGGGTAAGCCTTAATTGCCTGTTTTACAGCTAGCTATAGTATTTTCTAGAGTAGCTTTCATTCTTGCAATTACAGAACTTGCAAATGAGCATAAAGGAGATGATCAGCTGCCCCAAATCCATAAACTTAATTTTCCTGTGTGTGCTTGACTGCTAGCCAAGGCCTTGGCTTCTGCTCAATCAGAAATTAAGTGGTTTATATCCACTTCACACTCCTGCATTCCTGTGCACTGAGTTGAGGGAATTATCTTGCCGAACATAGTGATGTTAAGTAGAAGTAATTGAGTAAGGGTTTGGGGTTTTTTTTTGTGTTCTTTGATGTAAGCCTTCTGCTCATTTTTTAGATATTTTTTTCTCCCTGTGAAGTTGGTACTCTGAGGGACCTCTACTTATATGCAGTTCTGTATTTATTAGAAAAGTAAAAGATTTTGGTGTGTTTTGGATAAATAGAGTTCCTAAAGAATAATTTAACAAAATGAGAACTCATGACCCCTTAGTTCAGAGTACTACTGTCTTTCTAAAAGCTTCTCCCCAGAATGTTTTATTCAGTGTAGTTCTGCGTTGTGTGTTTCATCCCTCTCCAAAGACATCACTGTGAATGTCATGTGGTTAGGAGTGTATTAAACTGATCAATTAAAGTCCAATGGTGTTTTAGATTTTATAAATCTGTTTGCGTTATATTTTAAATAATCAGCTGAAACACTTCCTTGACATTTCAGTTAGCCTGTCAAAGTTCAGTTTGGCATGGAGAGGTGTGAGAGCATGTCTTTGTTCTTTGCTGTCTGCTGTAAGCTTCTTGATCTCTGAACAGCTTTCCTTCTTCGTAGGATATAGCCCCAACACTTTAGTTCCAGTGACTCAAGCCAGTTTGGGCATTTTCAGAATCACATACTTGATTTGTGTGTTTGCTTTGACAATTGACAGTTCTGGGCACTATTTACACTGCCATCAAAGTGTGAGAGGTGTGTAGGTTACATCAAGAGTATGTGTTTCTCCCTCCTTACAATGAGACAGTAGCCTTAAAGATGATCCTCATTCATTCCAAGAACAAGCCAAAATTGCTAACTTGTGCCACATACGAACTATTCAAAACCAGCAATTTATCTTTGGTAAGTAGCACCCTGTAGGTTTCTAAAGTACAGTTTTATCATGTGCTGGCATTGTGTTCACTCAAATAGCGTAACCTCTTTATGACAAGCTAACTGCAACCCTCTAATACAGACTTTTGGTTATAAAAATAATGATTAACTAAAAACTCGCCTTCTGACGTTTGCCTTCTGAAACGGCTGTTACTAGTGTTGCTAGGAGATGTCTTGCTGTTTGCAGTTACCTGTGATGTAGTTTTCTGTATGGCTGTACATCACTAAAAGGGTATCTCACTCTTTGGTAAGAGGAGCCCAAGAAGAAAAGTGCTGTGCCCCTTGTATTTTGATAGGCTTATCATTGTGTTTGAGATGTTCCACTGGTCTGGTTTTCAAGTTGTAGCAATAATAGGTGTGAGAGTTTGGGGAAATTTCTTTGAATTTGATCTTTTCCTTGAAATTTTCGAAGCTTAGATATGTGGGTAGAGATGGGAGTGGGATGTCTGTCTTTCTCTTCTTTGAGTTGGAAAGCGCAGAAATTTCCCTGTTGTGTCTTACACTGTCAGAGCAGGTTTTCACCATAAGCAGGCAAGAGAAAATGATACATCACCTTTTTTCCTTCCCCCAAATATACCCTTCAGTGCAGGGAAAGAAGCAACCTTTTGTGTCACTTCTATACCTTACATCTAAAGGCAAAGTTCTTGAAGCCATCTCCTGTCAGTTTTCAGAAGGCTTTTATAGGACGTAATCTCAAGGGAAACTTAGCAGGGAGCTATTGGAATGGCCTTAGATTTTTGGTGGTAAATGTTGTAACAAGAGGCAAACTTAGGGAGATAACTGTACCGTCAGAAATGAATGACTGTAAAGGAAGCTACCAAATAGAAATCTAGCAAGTAGTTGTCATAGGCAGAAGTACAAAATAACTTAGATTAAAGGCTTGCAGTTATCGCAGTCATCATAAAAAAGATTATGTTGTTTGGGTGAGAAGAATGCCAGTACATGATATACCTGAAACTTAGAAATATACAAGGTGTTATCTATAAAGGATAAATTGCTCTGTCTTCGAATAGCTCAGTGCTCTGAATACCTCAACCGTCTTATCTGAAACTGAAATTTCTAACCTTGCTTGGATGCTTTTTCCCCGAAAGGAAATGTTGTGTATATAAGTTCCTGAAAAGCGCATAACACTGTTGGTTTTGCTATTAAAATATTAGGAAACATGTGGTCTTAGTCATGTTCTGATCATGGTTACTTTAAACTTGTGCAAATTGAAAGCATACAATTTGTAGTAACTCTAGGTCTGTGTTGCTTGCTGATGGCTGTTTATTTTTCTATAAACTATAGTTTCAGCAATGAAGCATCCTGCAAAAAACGAGAGGATTATTTGGAATGGCCTGAATATTTTATGGCAGTAGCTTTTTTGTCAGCACAAAGAAGCAAGGATCCAAGCTCTCAGGTAAGGAGGCAACATATAATAATAACATAACCTAATCTGTATTGCACATTGCATCAGATGTACATGTAGCACTTTCAGGAATTTCTTAATAAAAGTTATTTCAGTGTATAGCTATTCAGTTTTTAACATAGCACCTTTTGTTACAGAAATTCTCATATTGGGGCTGACCTCGTGTATAATTCTGTGTGTACATTTGCGGCTTGGAATTTTGTGAATCATCTTTTCATCTGGAAGTTAAAATAACACTTGCTTTGTCTCTTCTTGTCCCAGTAAATATAGTCACTTTTAGAGAAGGATAAGAATGCTGAAAATTTTAGATTGTAATTTTTTTAAGACACAGCATTTTACAAGTTTCTTTTCCTCACCTGTAAGAGTATTTGCTTGTTTGTTCTTGGGTTGACAGTCCTGAGGTTCCTCCCTTAGGATCCCATTTTCCCTCTGCTTCACTGTCCCCATTTTTCTCATCTTTCATGTGCCTCTGTTCATTATTGTTCAGTATTGATTGGAGACGATTGATACACCTCCTGATACATAGTGTTCTGCAGGATGTCCTGTTAGTCTTTCTTTGTGTGAAAAAAATACAGGAAGCAAACCTCAGAAAAACAATCTGTTCAATTGCTCGCTGCCTTCTGTATGTTATGGCACTTGGCTTACTGAAATTTTTTCACTTGGGGCTAAATTTTTGTTACCCAAGAGCTGGTTGATAAACACGTTCTGTGAATTAAAATCAGTAAATAATGCCATTTCAGTAAATAATATGGGCAGAAAACATAAAAATGGGACAGTTGATCATTCTGTAAGAAGAGTCCCTGTGTAGACTTGTATGCAATGTTGGAGTTAGAAGGCCTGGTATTTTAGTGCATGTTTGTGTAAATAAGCCACAAAGGCTTGTGAGGCCTGCATAAGACAACATTACTGTATTTCTGTTCCATCTTTCATCCCTTTTCTTTTGCTGCTGCTGCTCATACTGCTGCTGGAAAAGCTAGTTTGGAGAGTTGAACTGACATATTTACTAAGGTTAAATCAGTGCTATTTCTCCTCCCTGAACTAGATTCACTCTGTAATCAGACAAGGAACAGTGCTGGCAGGCTGGGATGGGAATGGCATGACCGAAGGGGGGTAGCAGGGTTGCCTCTGCCCTGATTTATTTTAAAGCTCCACCATTTAGGTACAACTGTAGCCTTGTTAATATATTAAGTAAAGCTTGTATTACTTAATTGAAAATTGTAGGACTAACTATTCACGTCTCATCTTTTTTGCTGATATGTTGTTTTGGAGTCTTATCTGTCTGATTTTACTTAGGTTGGTGCCTGCATTGTAAATCCAGAAAACAAGATTGTTGGAATTGGCTACAATGGGATGCCAAATGGTTGCAGTGATGATGTACTACCCTGGACAAGAACAGCAGAAAATAGACTAGACACAAAATATCCTTATGGTAAGGCTTCTTGTGGTTGACAGGTTAGACTTGTGATATCTGTAACTGTGAAAGTTTATCCGGTGAAGTATCAATCAGTTTTCATTTGCTCACCTGATTTTGCTAATATGTCTATATGTGATACAGCAGGATAAAACTCACAGTCTTTATTAAAATCTGACTTCCTGGTGAAATATGTTCATAAATGTTAGCCATTTTGGATTGGGTAGTGAAAGCTTGTAAGTATAAAGCAGCTTACAGTTGCAGTGTGCAGACGATTGCTGCTTCTGCCTTTGTTTCTGTGGAAATTACAGGGCATGTATATGCAAACCAAATAATTGGGTCTAAAATGCAAGTATTAAAATTGTAAACTCCAGTGATTGCGGGAAATTGCCATATCAGGTGTTGTTGGCATAGGTAATACGTATCATGAAGGAGTTGAATTCTGTTTGTCCTGAGGCTGGTGGTTGCATTATGTTATTCTACACCACTTTTGCGTCTTGTGGTGTGCAGTGGATCTATCCTTCTATGAGTGAGGTGACTTTCCAGCCTCTTGTTTATTCCAGCCTCTGATTTGATTCACACGTGCTAAATGGGCAAACAGAATAAGGATGGTTTTGTGGTGAATGTGGCTGTGTGCTGCTTTGGATCCTGTCTTTGTCTTTGTGGTTGGCATAGTTTGGCCTTCTGTAAGTGTGCTTTGAAGGATTCTCTGAATCTTGGTGCACCTGTCAGCAGGGCTGTGTAGTTACTCCTCTAAGCCTGATGTGGTTTGCAGGAACCAAGGAGACTGGGCTGCCTCAGGCTTCATGCCATGTGTGCTGTCTGCTGGGCATGGAAATGGAGTTGAGAGCTGCCTTGTGGCCTGCAATAGCTGATGGTGGGAAAAAACCTTGGTTAGGACTGATAGGACACCATATATTCCCTGCGCCTACTTAAGTCCCCCTTCCTCTTTCTGTACCCACTCTGCCTCCTGCTGCACCTCTGTGGGTGAGACCAGTGCAGCAGAAGACATGGGTACAGGAAAAACAGGTATTAAGGGCTCCTTCATTCTGTACTGCATCTCAGCCTGTCCTGGGCAGAGAGAAGAATAACAAAACAGAACAAGTCCCTTCACCCTGCATGGGTGGGGGAACAAAAAGCACCAGAGTTCACCTTTCGCAAAGAAATACTGTCTCTTTTCCCATGTACAGTATTTATCTCTGCCTACTAATTCTGTTTCTCACTTGTAACTTTAACAATTGGTCTGATAGAGAAATTAAACTTGTATGAGTTTTGACATAGCCTGAGCTCTCTCTAAAAACCAGCATTACATTTTCTGGTTTCCCATAACATTGAAGTGGAAGATGATATGCAGTGGCTCAGCATGTAATTCATCAGTTTGATATTTCTGAGTTCTTAAAACCCCAATACTTTGTCCTTGTTCACTTTCTCAATTTATTATCAAACCTCTAATGTTAACTCTTAAGCTCAAGACCATTTCATATAATTTTTAATAAGAGATGTATTCCCAGTACTAGGGCCAAATTTGAAGTCTGCTTTAAACCACTGACTTTACATATAATGCTTTGACCATAATGCTACAACTTGGTATGACTGCTCTTTACTTTATAGAGTGAGGAAACAAGTGTTAGCCAATTGATTAAATATAAAGCACTGAAAACAGAGTATTGATTTTGATTGAACCTTTATGCTGCTGTAAGGTCTCCGTTCTGAACTAAGATCATTGTGGGTGCTCTCTAGCACCTGAGCATGTTCCAGGCACTCTAAGCTGACCAATTTAAATTAAAACTGCTGTGAGGAATCTTTGTACAAGATGACATGAGAATTTGAATTTTTTTTCACTTAACTCTGACTCCAAAAGATGTGGAGCATGTGATGTTTAAAAAATGCACTAACCAGTAACAGTTTGGAGAGACAAGTCGATTTCTGGGAGTTGGTCTAACTACTGCCTCCCCCCCAATCTTAGTCCTCACCTCATTAGAAAAATCACAACTTTGTAACACAAAGTGTTGCTGTGATGAATAAACAAGCTATTTTGTAATTCACAGATCATTTAAACTCTAGCAGTTCCTTATTAATCTTGATAGCACAGTTGACAGACCAGACAAGTATATATAAAAAAAAAGTCTGCTGCTTAAAAAAATTCTTGGAGATGCAGAGGCACATAAAATTGCTACTAAAGTCTCATTAAACTGTCATGTTTTCCTGCTTTTGCTAATCATCACAGCATTTGTGTAAATTGAACTTTTTATCCTTGCTTTTTCCTGACTGGCTTGTTCAGGGATGGTACAACCTTACTGTGTGCTCCGTTAGCTAACCATGGGAATGGTGACACTTTCATCACTAGAGCTGCAATGTAGCTTATTAGATAAAGCTAATGGTAATTGTGCATGTACCACCGCACTGAGTTGGAAGATATCTTCTAGAGCCACTTCATGCATCTGCAGTGCTACAGAAAAAGGCTGAGGGAGAATCTGAATGCTGACCTCCTAGTCTTATGTGCTGTCATAGGTGAGACATAAACATTAGCTCACTTCCCATCTGTTTTGGACCACTCTGACTATCTCTCTCCAGAACAAAGCCTGAGTATTGCTCTTCCAATGGTGCTCCGGAGGGCAGGGTGGAAAAAAGGCTGCAAGAAAACAGTCATCCTGTATAGGCTTATGCAAAGCCTGCTGAGCTGGTATGCTTAACCCTCCTCCTTCCCTCAGGCCATACTGGGGGATATGCAATGCATACTCTGTTTCATGCTCTGAAAATACCTCTCTGGTGGGCTGCAAAAAAGTCATCTCATCTTTATGCACTTTGAACTGAGACATACCAAATAAGTATGTGGTGTCATGGGACTCTTGAGATGTGGAGCCTTGAGGAAACCCAGGGCCAAGTGCCATGTAATGCTGATGGAATCCTGAATCTGAGGAACACGAGCTAGTCTGTGCCAGTTGGCCTCAGGGCCAAGGATCAGTTCCTGGCCCTGTCTGACTATAGCAGCAGAGACATAGTAGGGGATTGGACCCACAGGCTGTCTTTGCAGAAGTGTGTTAGATGAGCCTATAATAAATTTATTGAGCTCCAGCAGAACTGATGGATGCATTGACCCCACAGCTCTGATGAGATTCACTGTTTCATGTCTAGAAAACTTCCAATTTCCACTCTAAATTTATCTGTGGTTAGTTTATAGGTTCTTGTTTATGCCAGGGTTGTTCTTTTAGCTTTTCTTATTCAGTGTGGTTAACCCTTCCTCCTTCCCCATGCACTTACTGAACTTCTGTTGTAAGCTTAAGCGAGTCCTGTTGCTCTTAAATTTTGCTGTGTCTTTAAACTTGTTGGTTTGAAATTTACCACTGTCTTGGTTATCTGTGTCTGCTGCGATACACCGTACATATCTATTGCACCCCCTCCAGTGTGGGTTCTGCTCAGCTCATTGTTAGGGGCAGGGTTATGCTTGATCGAGAAACCTAAGTGTAACCTGAGGTGCTACTGAAAGAGGGCATCAAAATGTGGTAGGCAGTGCTCACTTTACCCTAGAGAATGCAAATGTTTGCAAGGCATTTGGATATTACAGGAGTAGTGACTGTGGATCACCTGTGCTGATACTGTGCATTCCTTCTGAGAATGTTGAAGTGAATTAAAACTCTTCCTTCTAGTTGTAGTGTATATTTGAACAGTTCAGTAGTATAGCTTTGTTATATCAGAAAGCACAGGGTGTTTTGCAGAATGCCATTTTTCACAGCACAAAGTCAGGATTTCCTTGTTATGTTGGAACTGGCTGTTTCCAGGCTGCCAGACAGTGACAGCAGCGGGGATGTGTCTGTGCACACGAGAGAAAGAGAAGGCCAGTTTTGAATACCTTCTCTGCCAAGGTGTTATTAAAAGCGCTTCCTGAACCATGTTCAGTACTGTGGGCAGAAGCTTTTTAATAATTAGGCAAAATTCTGGCTTTTATAGTCAAAAGTGTGCCCTCTGTTTCTGTTAGTTGAATCCAAGGATTTGATGATGCTCAGTTTCATCTCGCCAATCATTTTAAAATACTACATTTTTCTCCTATTAACACAAATATTCCCACTAATGTTAGTTGCTGTGCTCCTGTTATGCCCTCTGTCTCCACTGCAATCTAAGAATATCCATTTGACAACCAGTCTCTAATTAAGAGTTTTTAATTAAAATGACTGGCAAATTTAGAAACCTCTGAGCAATATAGAAAATACTGAGTAAATATGCTTACAAATATTTGTACAGGTTCAGATATGGTAAAATATGTGCTGTGGCAAAAAGTATGCTCTAATTGAACAGTACCTGCTGTGTAAAGTGAAACAAACTGTTACCAGCATTTCCTTGTGTTAGGATTATGAGCTTTTTGTCAATTTTTCAGAGATACAAACACTCAATATTCAGGCAAATGTTAGTTTTATAGAAGCTGTTATTTTGACAGCACAAAATTTGATAAGGCACTAAGAAGAGGTGTGATGCGCTCTCTCCAATTGGCAGTGCAAAGCTGAGACTTCAGCTGGAAAGGGGCACAAAATTTGATAAGGCACTGTGAAGTGGTGTGATGCTGTCTGTACAATTGGCAGTGCAAAGCTGAGACATCAGCTGGAAAGGGGATCTATAGGAGACAGCCTCCACTTACTCATGGAGTACTCCACTTACTCTTGTCCTGCGTGGATTTTTGTCCAATTCTGATGTCATACGTAGAATCTGTACAAAGTTTTGGGGATTTGGAAACACCAAAAATAATTTCTTATGTTCTGCTTGCCCACTAAGAAATGCCTCTGTGTTCTGCTGAGAGTAGAACCAACTTGGAGCAGAATGGGAGGAACTGAGAAATAGGGTGGATTTGCTTAATGCTGCCCAGGTTTTGAGAGAGGATTCTCTGGACTGACCCCAGCTGGTTTTGTGATGTTCACAAATGAGCTGAGTGGTTCCCATCTTTATTTCCCAGTTCACCTTATTCATGGAAGAAAGCACTGAGGCTGGGGCTGTTCCACTTTTCTTAATACAGTCTGAGGAGGCTAGGACTCCAACAAAATCTAGTGTTCTTATCTTTGCCTCTGTGCCCTGACCACAGCAACTGCTCTTCTCCAGCACACAGAGCAAGAAAGAGACCTGCAGGAAGGGCTGTGGGCCGTGTCAGCCCAGCATCAGTGTCCGGCCTGCCCTTAATGCTGTGACTAGCAGGCATCCCTACACTTTCAGAAAGGTTGAAAAAAAATATTCTACAAATTCCAGATCCACCAACCACTGTTCCCAGTGGTTGTCACTCCAGATTCCATTCTTTTAATTAGTATTTTGATACCTTCTGTGATTCTTACTGTGTTCAGTGTCAGATATCCTGCCAGTAAAGGAAAACTGGTATGTGGAGCTTGAACAAAGATGGGGGTGGACAAAGGCTGAACATGAGAAGGTGAAGATTTTACCAAGAGACTGAATAGAAGTGGACCAAATTACAAAACTCCCAGTATCCATTTCTGTGACAGGTTTATGTTGAAGAATGCTATGCTATTACCATGCATCTGTACTGAAAACCCATAATATTTGTCAAGTTGGTTCCTGTGTCAGTGTAAAGACTTATGTTAATACATAAGTCAAAACTTTGTGTGAAAATTTATATGCATTGAAATGTATTGTTTTCAAATGTAACACCATATTTAGTGCACATTTTTTCTCAAAATTCCTAGCCTGGCTCAGTTAGTAATTAATAACATTAAAAAGTCATTCCCCCTAGCCCTTCCTCTGACTGCTTCTTTAAAGTTATGGTGGTCCCTACCATGCTCTTCATCAAGCATTTAGCCTTTAAACAGTATTAAAAAATAATTTGACTAATCCTGTGGTTCTTATAAGGTTTCTAGTCAGAACGCTTTTAGTAGGTGGGAAGAGTACTTCTGACTGCAACCTACTGAGAACGTATTCATGTTAAGTGTTCAGTCCTGAAAAATTACCATTTAGAGGGCAAGTAGGGATCTTTTATTTACAGGTGGGTTTAAGGATGAGTACTACCTCATATATGCAACAGAAACTAGTATGCAATGCAAGAGATAGAAACACTGGCAATTAATACTACCAGTAATGAAGCAGTCATTCATCTGCTTTTTTCTTTTTTTTTCTTTTTTTTCTCTCATGAATATAGTAGCAGGTGGTGGGAATGTCAGAACACACACTTAACTTCTCATTGCATGGTTATTTCTTCAGCTAATGAAGCCTTTTGAGAATACTTTTCAAGCCACTTTTCCAGAATGGAAACCAGTGTTGCAGGCTTATTATGTTGGCTATACGTGAATATTATTGAGGAAAAAAAAAACCCAAAACTCTGGAGCCCCTCATAGGGTGTTGTAAAAATTCTTAGTTTTAATACAAACTAACTATTTAAGCCAGCTTAAATATGCATTTTGCAGAGTTCTGAATACTGTGCACCTGTGAAAGGTTATTTTAAGTTAGCTTCTTACTGTCTCAGAGAGAACAATTTGTAACTATTAGCAAGAGCTCTTAACAGATAAAACTTCATAACACTCCAAATGTAAACTAATTAGTCATTAACAAGAGAGATTTTGGACTCCTGGAGTTTTTTTGTCTCCTAACAAAGCTTGGCAGGTCTACAAGAAAAATCTGGGGATAATAGGCTGTCTCACCTTATCGATGCCTATCTGTCAGAGAGAGGTGAATAGGAGTAAGAGGGAATTAAGAGTGATGGTACAAGGCCTAAAAATACTTGTCTGATGCCTGTAAGGACCATCTAGCATAATATCCCTTACCGGGCCAGCAGCAGATATCCAGGGAAATGTATAAAACAAAGATATGTGTAACGACAGGTCCCCAGAATATTCTTACAAGTCACAGTGACTGAGCCAAAATGGGTTTGTATTTAATTGCCTAGTAGACTTAAAAAAAGTAATACTGGATGGAAAAAGATGACTTCTGGAATCAGTGCAAAGTTCTAGTCCTGTACTACTTTCTGCAGTAAGTTCAGTAAGAAATACTTGGTTAGGCTGCTATGTGCATGAAAAACCTACCTCCTTTTTTATTTGAAATGGAAGCCTGCTGGATCTGTTGGAGCCCTGATTAGTTTTTGTCTTGGAATGATTAGTCTGTTTCTTATTGCTGTCTCTGTGTCTTCTGTCCACACCGGAGAGTTGTAATTGTTCTTAACTTTAGATTGTGTTAAGATGGTCAGGAAGCAAAATTTCTTTTTCCCATTGCTCCAGCTGATTATCGTCTATAAATTATTTTTGGCTTGATCTTGTTTTTTCTTGGGAAGGGGTTTGTTATTGAAAGCTTGTAGAAGTCTGCCAAAAGAACCTTTCCCTCTCATCAGTGCAGGAAGGAAATTGTTGCAGTACTAATAATGAAACTTGTCTGGTTTTATGGCTGAAAATTTCTGAGTTTTAATGAAGGAAAAATATTTACTGAAGGAATTAGTTTCGGGGTTTTTTAGTTCTGTGAGCCTTTGAAAACATCCTTCTTTCTGGGGGCCTTCGATATTTTAGGCTGCTGTCTAAAACATAGTGTTTCTGTTCTGTTGACATAACCTAGTTCCAGTTGTTGAAATAATGACACTTGTTTTCACTCAATCCTCTGTAATCCCAGAGAAGTAATTCTCTGACTATTTATTATGAAGGCTACATAACACTGTTGTGACTTGGAGTTCAACATATTTTCTGTGTTTTCTAAATGTATAGTATCATATAACTGTCTATCTTACACTTAATGGCATATATTTAAAATACAATGTGACCCGGTAACAGTTGCAATAGAAACAATAATAATAGTAAAAGAAACCTTAATATGATGGTGCTTGGCTTTTGTGTTGTTTTTTTTTTTTTTAATTTCCTATTTTTTGTGTTAGTTTCTGGCTGTACTGGTTATGAGACAGTATGTGGACAGCATAACATGGGCATGGTGGAAGCCAGTACTGAGCTTTCTTTAGCAAGTGTTTGGTCCTTTGTGACTCGTCTGCATGGGAAAGTTAGTGTGTTGTAAGTTAGGCTGTAAATTTGTAGTGCATTAGCTGTTACGTAGACAATTCCAGGTAGACATTCAGCGCATACGGAAAACATTTCCATTCAGCAAGGATTTCTGCATGTTGAAGGTACTGCACTCAGTTATTTGTGTGGTGAGATCATTCACACAGAGGTCAGCATATGGTACCAAGTTTACTGTGAAGTTGTGCTATGAAACTTTTTCTGTTTTAATTTTTGCATGAACGCAAGGGAGAGGAAAACTACTTTTTTAAAAGTCCGTTTTTCAAAACAAGGAGTGGAAAAACTCTTAATGTTGCCTCTAAATGAGCTCAAACCCACACCTCACTTCAGCATCTGTTTATAAAGTCAGGGCAGCAGGCAGTTTCTTAGTAGGTAGGTATATAAATTATGCAACTTGCTGTTATTCCTAGGAGTAAACAGGAAGTTCTCACAGAGATCTTAATGTTTTTTTCAGAGGTTCAGTGTGGATGACACAGAAACCCTGCTCTTCTCACCTGTGTTGGTAACACATTAGATGATCTGTTGATGTGTGCCTTAGAAATGCAAACCCTAAGGTGCCGTCTGTCCAGAAAAAGCTGTTGTGTTATGGTGGAATAAGGCAGGATGGTCTGTTGCTACCTGACCTATCTCAAATCCATGGAGAAACACAGGACTTTGTTTTCCTGCTTGGGAAGTCTGGCACCTTTTAATGAGCAGTAAAGTCAGTTTAATATTAAAGCTGGGACATTTTTATGGTTGAGTGTGTCTTGTGTATTCTGGGGGTGAGAGAATCATGCAGCAGCTCTGAGCCGTTCTGAGACCCAGAGGACAGAGCTGCTCAGTTTTACTTCACGATTCTCCTGCCTTTAAGAGTGCACAGCGCACTGTTACAACCATAAGACTGTTCCTATCTGTGCATGTAAACACATAAATGAGCTGTTTTATACTGGCAATTAGATACTCCAGAGAGTTGTGAAGCTGTGAGATATTGCTTCACTTAGGGTGGTTGCAACTACTTGGCCCACAGCCTACGGCTTTGTTGCCTGCAATAGGTGTTAGCAAATGGCAATGCTAATGCACTTAATGATATTACTAATCGGCAGCCTGGTCAGAACAATTGACCTTCATTGATCTTGGTATTTCTGCTTTTATTTCTTCCTCTGCCCTTTATGACAAGCTGTGCAAGCTATTTGCCTTTGAAAAGGTATAAGCAGTTATATTGTAACACTTTAATTTCAGTTTGACTGATTTATTTTAATGATTGGTATTATGAATAGTTTCTTTTCTTGTTTAATCAGTGTGCCACGCAGAATTGAATGCCATCATGAACAAAAACTCAGCTGATGTGAACGGCTGCAGCATGTATGTTGCCTTATTTCCATGTAATGAATGTGCAAAGCTCATCATCCAGGCAGGTAAGCAGTAGTGCCAGCTTGATTTTTCAGGGTTGCAGTGCTGCCGGCTCATTGGTATCTTATAGACGTATTTGATGTTGAATTACTGATCTTAGATCTAAATTAATTGCACTGTCAACTTTGTAAGATGCTACTTGTAGGGTTTTTTGCATCTGAATGGTGCCAAATTTTTCCAGTGCTAATTGCATCTTCTGTGATTCTAATCGTACTTCTAATTTAGGTTTGTAACTTCTTAGACCAGGAGCTGCCAAAGAACAACACAGGCTTTGCATATAATTACTGTCAGTTTTACCGTGCTCTGACACATTGAATAGAATAGGGCAGAAAGAAATAAACTTCTGCATGACAAAAGGTCTGTTGGGAGTATATACATGAAATTTTAATTTGAATGTGATGCATGGTAGATATTTGAAGATTTTAAAATATCTTTGCTCATAAATGTCGTAAGACTTCTATGATCCTACTTTAATTATGTCTTTCATTACAATTGTTATAAATCTGCGCCACTGCAGCAAGTGTGCTGGCCTAAATGTGTCTCCTTTTTTCACATTAGGCAGTATCTGCAGCAGGCTTCAGTTCTGTAAAAATCTCTGCTCAGACTAGCATGTATTTGCTCATTGAGTGAAGTCATGCTATCTCAGCATGGGCTGCTGTTCCAGGCAGTTTCACTACTACTGGCCACAGCAATCTAGGAAGAAAGTAGCAAACAGAATTCTTCTTTATTTTGGTTCAGTAAAGTTTTAAATCAAGAGAGGTAAAGAGGGAAAGATGATGGTATTCTGCATTTGTGCCACAAGTGTCTTATTTATAGAATTGAAATCAAATGGTCTTCAAGGTAGATTGTCTCCTTGTTCTCAATGTAGTCACTCATCCTTTTCCATATGCACCTAGATCAGCACTAAATTGCAATGTATTGATATTCATGTTGTCTGGCAAACACAGGAAGATGTTGATAGGCTCTGAAACCTTGTGAATTCTTTTTTGAAGCTTTTATGCTTCTCCCCTGCCTAAGTAATTCAGGTATAGATCATTCAGCAATTTGAGACAGCATACATCTATAAATAGAGGTGTACCAAGGAGTTGTAGAGCATGGGAGTGAATGCTGCCTTTTCTGATTTTGTGCACCAGACATTACTATTTTTTTTCAGTGTAATTCTAACATATTTTCTATATGACTCCTTTAGGCATAAAAGAAGTTATTTTTATGTCTGACAAGTATCATGACACTACAGAAATGACAGCTGCACGGCGGATGTTTGATTTGGCAGGTATTACATACAGGTGAGAGAACTTTGAATTAAATTTATTTTTACTTTAAAAAGGATAAAAAATGGTGTGTAAAAGAGACCAACTCTAGGGCAAAAGCTTTTCTTCTTTGCATTGTGCACCATTTTATTCTTTTGTGGTGTTTGTAGATGACTTGCTCTGTTTGATACTGGATTGACAGACTGTTGCACCATTCTTTTGCCTTCTGTATGGTTATATTTCAATTTCATAACATTTGTATGAGAAAATTACTCTTTGTTCTGGAATTCAAGTGAAATTGCAAATGTGATGGTTGTTACATTGTACTTGGGAGAGTCACTGTTGACCCTACTTTGAGCAGGAGGTTAGACAAGATGATCTCTAGAAGTCCCTTACAACCTGAATCATCTGATCATATGACTTGGACTGAAATGACCAGTTGATTTTTTTTCTTTGTGAATAACCTGATCCTTATTGAAACTTTAGTACTTTTTATTGCAGTCAATTTGGGAAGGTGTCAAACCAGCCACCCAAAATTAATTCCTGGTGCCTCTAACTGTCCTTATTCTTTGAACATCTTTTTTTGTGAGAAAAGCATAAAACCTGGAATATTTGCCTTAAAGTAATGAGAATCTGAAAACTGTTTGAAGAGTGGGCTTTTTAAAGACACTGACAGAGATACCTAAAGACAATCTGTTCAACAGCAAGTTGGATAGGAGTAACATGCTGTGGGTGAGGCTAATTATGCAGTCAGAGAGGCTTTGCAACGCTAAAAAGTTTTACAATATTAATATAAAGACTTTGAAAAATTTGCAAACATAACAATTCTGACAGATAAAATTTTAGGATGAAAGATACCTACTGGGCTAAGAAACATCCATGGTAAAACACAGCAGTACTTGAAATTCAGTTTTAGTCCTTCAGTGTATTTCCTGTCTACTAAGACTATTTGACTAAGAAGCATAAATCATTCTCTTGCAAGTCAAATCTTGTAACTTCTCCAGGGTGAGAAATGTTTTTTGTATTTCATATTGCTATTCTGGACAAAGCATTCAGAGTTTCTGTGGTCAGCAGCATGTGCTTTTCTGTGTTGACTGTTACTTATCCTTGTATTGATTGCTCAGGATGTAGGTGGTACTTAATGAATCTCTTGAACTGAACTGCAGAGCTTAATTAGGCACTAAATCCACACAATTTGCATAATCTTTTGTTTACTGATAGATTGGAAAATATATTCTGGGTCCCCAAATACCTTCCTTGCTAATTGCTGTAGCAGATGCTCTAATGATAATAAAAGGAAACATTTTGTGGCAGTATTAATTTTACAGTTCTAAAGTTACAATTTTTAAATTATTCCCTCTTAACTAGTTTGGTTTTTACCCAGTATGATGCATAATGTGATCTATTCCCCTAGCACAAAAATATTTTAATATACTGACACAAAGTTTGAAAGTGGTTTTGAAAACTTGGCAGGAAAAAATGATCAAAATATCAATATTATCAAAATATACTCCCAGTATCTTTTATAGATACATATGCATACTCTATATTTAAATGTTTTTCTGGATACCTGTATGTCTGCCTATATCTGTAGATATATATTAAAAATATTTGAAATATTAATATATATGAAGAAGAATCCCAGCCCTGGTAACATGATGCCAGCACCTGCAGCTAAGTTGTTAAAAGTCCTTTGACTCCTGGGTAATTGATAAACTCCAATAGCTGAAGAATGTGCAGGCTCACCCACCCCATGTGTCTTTTTGTCTTAGTCTTTCTTGTCCAGGTTTCTCTCAGTATGGTGCACTATAATTGGCTCCTATAGAGAAGAAAACTATGTGAATCCAAGGATGTGTTGTTTTTTTTTTTTATTCCTTCAAAAATTTAGCTGTAACAAAAGCAAGCAAAATGTTTTAACTACTCACTAACTAATATCTGGTGGTTTTTTTTTTTTTAGGGAATTCAAGCCGAAGTGTAACAAGATCATCATCGACTTTGATTCAATTAACAGTAGACCAAGTCAAAAGCTTCTGTGAATTATGTCTCATTAAGTCTTTAGAAGAGTATGATCATCCTTTTCTAAAAAGCTGGTAATGCCTTTCATCTTGAAGTTATTTGCAACTTTTTAATGGCTTTTGTAGCTAAAGTAGACTTATAAGAAATCCAAGGCCTAAAATGTCCCCCTCACTTCATCTTGCCATGTGGAATCTAAATCTACTTAAAATTTTTTATGCTTTTATCAAAACTGCTTAAAAAGTGAAGCCATGTAGATGAGAATATATTTGAGGAAAACTGCTCTGATTCTTCTCATATTCATCACCACATGCTCTGATGGGCTGTCAGCATTGATTTAGGCTCCGTTTAACAGTAGTACGCACCAGTAGCGTGTTGGAATATGCTGATACATGTTGATCTCTCTGTTGGATACGTGGATCTAAACAGTCGATCCTAACAAAGGACAAAAACTGTTATCCATGCAAATGTTAATCTTCCAACTAGCTTAACACTAATATTTAAAAAGTTTTACAGTGTGGCATTCTGCATGTGTTATCCAACAATTGAAATACTGATTTTTCTTTGAATTGCTCTCTAACACTGCCATACTTGGGGAGGGTGAGAGAGGAAGCTGTTCTGAGAATTGTCCATGCCTGAGGGAGCTTTGCAGGTGCTTTCAAGTCCTCATTTCCCTCAAGATTCCAGAACTGGAGGGGGTTGAGGGAGTAAATAATTTGGCTCTTTACCTTTGGGATTCTTACTTGGAGTTTGTTTTCATGTGTAGAAGGAAGTAATTTTATTGGTCTAAGTGGTTTTTCGATAACCCAGCATAGCTTAGTCTTAAACTCAGCCTGTAAGGTAACTGAATCATATTTTGTCCTTTGAGAGAAATTGGAGATAATCAATCCATATCTGTGCCAAAAGAGGTAATTATGGTGTTAGCCTGTTTCCCAGTGCTGACATAGTACCTCCATTTTCATAAATGTTGCCTAAAATAATATCCTTTTTAATTTTATCTTGAGATCTGGGAATAGATTTGAGTTCTTTTTCTCTAATTCGATTTTTAAAAATTAAATATGCCTAATGGCTTTGTTTAGATAACATTGGTGGTTGTTTGTTTTGTTGTTGGTTTTGGTTTTTTAATGTTATATTTCAATGAGCTTTTATTTTCTCTATAAAAGCCTTGTTTCATATTTTGGGACATTATGTAATTTGGCTTCATACCAGTATTATTAAAGTCTTATTAAAATCCACTACACTGAAGTAGACTCATTATTATAATATTAAGTCATGCGCTTGGCTCCAGAGTGCTGCTGTTTTTGCAATCATATGGAAAGCATATTTTGTGCATTTGTGATATTACATAAAGTATAATGTTCGTGAACCATTTGACTACTAAAGGGACCACTGTAATGTATTATGTGTCCATTTATAAAATAATTTGAGTTTCTCTCTTTTTCCTACAACTGTTTTCCACCTCAAAATTGGTCTGTAGCTTAGTGCCAGAAGGAGAAATTTGCACATATGTGTAGGGGGAGGGTGAAGCCTGAAAAATTACTTTAATAAAATGTCACTAAACCAGCTTATGCACATCTTTTTCTTTGGCCTGAATTAGTAAGTGGAAGCATTTTGAGTTATATGTGTCTGACACTGGGATGGGGGGGTGAGAAAAAGCAGAATTTTTGGGTTTGACAGCAGAATTGTTGTTTCCTTCATAGATAGTTGCTGATCTAAGTTCAGACTTAAAAGATACATGCATTGTGATTCTGGTTACTTTAAGTATTTTTATGTCAAGCCTTGGATGCTGTGAATAGGTAATGTGCATGAAAACTCGGGAGTTTTTTGAACCAACATCAGGTGCTTTTAGGAAAGCACTTTTTTAAATGATGACTTTGTTTCCCCAGGACTATCCTGTTTGTGTAACAAAAAAGCAGTACTGGAGAATAGAATAGGATTTTAAATTTCTGCTGATCAGTTTTTGATCTGGTAGAGGTACATATGCAAGATACCAGAGTAATTGTCAGCTGACACAGGCTAGTAAGTGGACTCTGATTTCCAGGGCAACTTTATGGAAAGGGAAAACACACGTGCAAAACTCTTGAGAGAGCGCATGCTTTAGTTTGAGGTTAAAGTTTTAGAGCAAATCGTGAAGAAGTTTCGATCCTTATTTCGTGCATGTCTAAAACACTGTACGCTTCTCACTTCTTTTTGGGTTTGTTTTAATAGTTGAGGAGATACTGCTTTGACTTCCAAATAAAGAATAATTACTAGAGGAAGCAAAGAAAACAGGTAAATACAATAAACTATGTTTCTGTTCCTGAAGTTCAAGATGAATAGAAACATTTAGACTGGAAGAACCTCTAAGAGGGTATTTAGTCTTACCACTTGCTGAAAGCACCGTCGACTTACAAGTTACATCCAGTTGCTCAGGCCTTGTCCAGGTGAGTGTCTGCAAGAACAGAGATTCTGCAGCCTTTCTGATCATCCATTCCAATCCTTGATGGTTACTGACATGCCTTCTCAGCAGCAAGGGCGTGTGGCAGCAGGCTCCATTGGGGGACAGAAGGATCCACGGGGATCCCACTTTATCAAGGTGCCTTCCATCCACTGGGCACCCAACCAGCAGGTAGTTGTTTTGCTCCTGGTGCAGGGCTCCATCACATTTGCATCAGCTCATTCCCCCAGCCACTAATATAGCTGGACGTTGAACCATTGGCTCTTTGAGCCTGATGGTTCACTGCACTGAAACTTCACAGGCCCTTTTGTGGCCACCAGCACCACTCTCATGGTAAACCACCCCTTCAGCCTGCTGGGGGAAGGGGAGGTGACTACAGGCTCAGGCTTCGTTAGTGATTGCTTGAAAAGCCTGGTACAGAAACCTGAAAGGAGACTCTGGGAAGCACTTCCATAGTTACTTCAGGAGTGTTAATTGGAAGAAGAAATCACAATTACATATCCAGTTCAATATAAGTCTGTCTTAACAGTTAAATCTAAATCCTGCCATCATCTCGATTTTCCATATAAATATTATTCCATTCCCCTGTCAGAGAACCCAAGGAACTAGCAATCTTATTTACATAAATTTCATTTAGGAAAGGGTGGTTTCAAAGGCTGGCATACTGAGTAAAAGCATAATCTTCATCTTTGAAGCTTTGATCACTGACTGAGCATTTTATTGCTTTGTATATCAGGAATATTTTCACAAAGATAACAAAAAGTGTGCCGTGACCAGTACAAAAATTTCCAAAGTAGCCTATGATAACCTTGGCAATAAAAGCTCTTCTGGTGCATTGCTCAGCCTGAAATCTCTATGTACACAACTGCAGAAGCTGTAATAGTTCATCAGCTAACAAAATGAATCTTGCAGGGATTTTAAGCTGTTGAGAATGAGCAAAATAGCGGAAAATTCTGCCTTGCCACCCCTGACTTTTCTTTCTGAAGCTGGGGGATGGGAGTCTTTATGCAAGTGAGGTGGGACAAAGCACAGAGGCAGCAGTTGCAGGGGGCTGGGGTTAGTTCTCACCTGGGGGCCTGGGATAAGTTTATGAGGTGCAGCTGGGCCTGTGGGAAGCAGGTGGGCTTCAGGGAGCTGGGAAACTGCTGTGGAGCACTTTCCGACTCCTAAAGGAGCAACAAGCAGCGCTCTCGTGATCCAGCAGGGTGGGTTTGGGTTGCTGCTACACTGGGAGGACTGAAGGATGAAGTACAGAAGTGACCACAGCTGAAAGGCCACTTACTTGCAGATGTTTCTTCTCAGTTGTAGGTAAGAAAAGGATTTATATAATAGAGGGCTGAAAGTGTGAGGTACCAACTCTTTCTCTTCAGTGGTGAGGGCTCAAAGGGTTTGCACCACTAAAGCCTCTTTTAGCAGATTTCTCTCCCTTCACTTTAAAATCCAGGTTTATCTAATGTAAAACCCTCTCTGATTTGAGAACAGAGGGGTAAAACGTGTTTCAAGTGCTTAGTCTGCATCTGCTCTATGTTCTTAGCCTTGGGAACTACTGAAAGGCACAGTGCAAAAGTGCTGAGCAGAGCTGACAGACTAAGAAACCCTATATGAGACCTTTAAATCCACATTCCTTTCCTTTTACACTTAACTCACCTGTTTACTTTCTGTGGCTTGAAGGAAATGGGGAGGGGAAAAGGAGAAAGGGGTGTGGAGGGGGGAAAGAATTCATGAACTCTCAGCCTCATTCAAGAAAGCTCACTGTCTTCCTGGCATTTACAGCTCAGTTAAACAGCAGTGAAAGCTTTAATGAAGCATGTGGTTAATCAAGCTATGGAAAAGTGCAGCATTTGATTTTTGTTTTTGCTGGAGTAAGAGCTTAATCACAGCAGCTTGCTTCCTAACATTGCTCATCTTCAGGAGCAGTGGATTTATGTCATCTGAATGCTTCAAAGGCACTGATGTGGCTGAGCTTTGAACCCCTTCCCTGCTGAGGAGGTATCCCAGGAGGAAGGTGCCTTGGGCAGCTCTATGCCTTGAAGGCACCACCAGATAATTGTGGCAGGAGGGCGGCTGCCCGTTGCTCCAAATAACAAACTAGAAGGGCACCATTTCTCAGTGAACTGTGCCGCAGAAGGGCAACACTTAAAAAATATGTGACAGGGTACATGAATTACAGTAATTTGCTTTGTGTCCCTATCTGATTTTTTTTCCCCTCTCTCCCTTTTTTTTTCTTTTCTTTAGAAGGAATTAAGGAGTAGGGGGTGGAATAGGAAACTGCAACATTTGTCTTGTTTGCCTCAAGATTTGTGCTGGAAAATCTAGCCTCTGCCAGGGCATTCCCTCTGCCAAATATGAGGCAAACAAAAAAAAAATCAAGCTCGATGTGCTGGATTTTTAGTTGTTGACATTATTTACTGTGCTCTTAACAAACCCTGCCCTGAGGAGAATGAGAATAATGTGCTCCAGCAGCAAAATATGCATAATAAAGAAGCAATTGCCTGCAGTTTCCTGGGATTTCTTACTCCATTCTCTACCTCCCTATTCCTCCATTGTTTCAAGCTAATGTGTACTTCAATTCTGCCATGCAAATATTCAGTAAGGCTCCCTATACCAAAGGAAAGGAAACAAAATATATTCAAATCACTTCTTCAGTGGCATAAGTTGTTTCTTGGTTTGCCAGACTTGAGTACGTTCTTTAGCTGGCTGTGTAACTGCTGTTGCTGCTTGTTGACTCGTGCTGAAGTCTTTTATGTGGTGTATCTTGTTGTGGAAGGATTTTCTTTCCTGCACTATTCGATCAGCTCTGACTGCTAATCAGACTGTTGCTGGGTAAACAGGACTGATTGAAATTAAAATTTTAATTTTGTGTTGTAAACAATATGGCACCTTAATTTTTCTACTGTTATTAAAGATACTAATAATAATGCATCTAATGTTTTGTGGTATGGTTTTCATATTTATTTCTTGAAGCACTGACAAGTTTTGCTAAAGAGCTTCACATTCAGATGCCAGGATTTTATTTTGTATTCCAAGTATTTTTTTTTCCAAGGGTGACTGTACTTAATTATATTGGATATGGATATCCTATTTTCTTTTTTCAATATCATGGGGAAGAAATGTTTCTGTGACAACTGGGGACATCATATTGTAGCAAGCAGCCATATCATTAATGGCTTAGTCTATATGAATCTACTCACTATTGTAACATTGCTTATCTACCTTCCGGAGAAGAAAAACCAGAAGCTTCTTAGGTGTGGAAACACTGTAAAAGAGAGTTGGTTGGTACTTGGAGGCTTGCCCTGAGGGGAAGGAGAGTAAGACTAGAAAGTCCTCCACAGCACAACTTTGTGATGGGATGTTGAAGTTGGGGGATGAAAGGGAGAGAAAAGGAAGTGCATGGTTGTGTAAGAGGTCTGTTACCTATCAAGCTCTTTAAGGCCAAAGAAAGGTGTCTGGAAACAGAGCATGAAAGAATTTGGAGAGAAATAACTAGAGTAAGAAGGAAGGTGGAGAGCCTGAGCATGTGAAACAAGCCTGTACTAAACTGAAGGAACTTTTCAGGGTGGCTAGAAAACATATATGCCAAAAATCTCTGTTTTCCTGGTGCTAACAAGAGCCAATTTTCCTATGATCTGGCAGGCTTTGCAAGTGCTTCCAGTATGCTTGGCCACCAAGAGATCATTGCAGAGCACCCGTGTGGTTAGTTTATGGCAGTACGTTGAAATTCCCATATAGGCTTGATGCAGCTGGCCTAGAGTCTCTGCCCCAAAGAGTCCCATGGACGGTCAGTAACCTGGGGGATCGTGAAGGAGGGGGACTGTATGTCACTGAGGGTCAGCATTGTTACTCTGACAATAAAATTTACCAACAGATTTAACACTGCAGTGGCCCCTGGGGGTTTCCAGTGGTATGTTTTTACTGCTGCTTCCTCCTCCCCTCCCTGCTCTCTTGCATACTCTCACCATGTCTTCCTGCAGCTCCCACCACCTCTTCCAGAGCCTCTTTCCCTCCGGGGATTTTGCAGAGACGTGAGCAAGATGGCTGTGTGGCAGAAGTGGTATGAACGTGGCAGAAGCAGCACAGGTCATTGGTCACCTGGCAGGGCTGTGGGTCTCTGCTTCTTCCACGGCCCTTCCCTGAAGTATGGGGTCTTGCAGCACTACAGCTGCCTCCCCAGGGTCACGTTGTGTGGACAACAGTGGGAGTCATGGTGAGCATCTCCATTGCAGGGATACTTCTCCCCTGGGGCAATGGCGTGGTCCAGGTAGGATGGCTCTAGAAATAGGGTGTCCCTGCTGCTCTTCCCCTCATTGCTCAGGCTGGCTCATCTTCCTGGTTGGAAATGCTGCTGTATGAGCATGTGTGAGCAAGATCAATGCCCAGCAGGATGCATGTGCCTGGGGCCTTTGGGATCCTAGGGACTTAGGACTGACAAGCCTAGGGAGAGGTCAGTGATCACAGAATTCACAGAATTGTTAAAGTTGGAAAAGACCTGAAAGATCATCAAGTCCAACCATCGACCCAGCACCACCACCAGGTTCACCATTAAACTGTGTCCTCAAGAGCCATATTCACCACTTCCCTGGGCAGCCCCTTCCAATGCTTTACAAACATTTACCTGTTGTTTTTTTTTTCCTAATATCTAATCTAAACATCCCCTGGCACAACTTGAGGCCATTTCCTCTCATCCTGTCACTTGTTGCCTGGGAGAGAAGAGACTGACACCCACCTTACTATAACCTCCTTTCAGATAGTTGTAGAGAGGGATAAGGTCTCCTTCAGGCTAAACAACTACAGCTCCCTCAGCTGCTTCTTATAAGGTTTGTTCTCCAGATCCTTTACCAGCTCTGCTGCCCTTCTCTGAACTCGCTTGAGCACCTCACTGTCTTTCTTGTAGTGAGGGGCCCAACTGAACACAGGATTGAAGTGCAGCCTCACCAGTGCAGAGTACAGGGGAATGATCACTTCCCTAGTCCTGCTGGCTACACTGGTTTATATATTATAATATATATATTATACAGGCCAGGATGCTCTTGGCCTTCTTGGCTACCTGGGCACACTGCTGGGTCGTGTTCAGCCAGCTGTCAAACAGCACCTTCAGGTCCTTTTCCACCAAGCAAAATGTCTGGGATGGTGCTTGCTGTGAGGCATAATAAAATGGCTCTTTCATATATTTGGGTTGAACAAAAACCTTAATAGGCAGAGCCCATTGTTCTCTCCTGGCCAGTTCCTTTTCTGTTGGTCATAGCTTAGAGTGCAAGAAAAACTGTAATCATCCTTTGCAGTGAGCTAGGTAGTCTGTATAAGTAAGTGTGTATATTCCCCTTGCAGCTAAGATGAATATAGTGTTACATATTTCCTGTTCATGACAGAATGTAAAATATGTGCTTAACTATCCTTTAAGTCAGTGGGGCTAAAGCTGATGATGTGCTTACATCCTTTCCTGACCCAGGGCCTATAAAGAGATGAAGTCTGATGTCCCTACTGGCATTCAAATATCCCCTTTCTGACAAAGTCTGCAAAAATGCAGCTTTACAGCTCGGTAATAAATATTCCGATTTGAGATCCTGCCCTCAAGTGGGGCTACACATTACCTGGATTGATTTTAAATGCACTTTTAGCTTAAACTAAAGTAACTAAGGTGTCCTTTAACATATCCCTGGTGGGCTTGGCAATGGACTGGGGAAGAGCAAAGGAGAGCTGTTTCACGTCACAGTTTTCTCCAATGGGTAACTCCCTATAAAAGGTGAAATAACTGTGTGGAATTGGAGCTTCCCTTTTGTTTTATTTTGACTGCTTTTTAAGGTTAAGGCATAACTACCAGTATCAGGCATGCAGAACTGACTGCTTCACCTCAGGCAGAGAAGAAATATCTAGTAAGATGAATGATGTTTCTGAGAATTTGGCATTCAAGAGAGAGCAGGTCATGCATTCAGACCCCCAAATGTGTTTTCTCTCTAAAGAAATATCTCCAAAAGAGAGGGCATTCTGGTAACTTCAGGGGGATTTTTTTTTGTCTTTTCTTGTTTTCCTTTTATTTTTTTTTATCCCACAGACATCTTCTGGTCTTAGTGCTTAAAACTCTCTGGCAGTAATGTTCAGGAGTTTCCTCACCCTTATAATTTTACTGACTACTGAAAAAGAATCCTTTCCAAGGTGCATGCCCGTACACATGTAGCAGACACCTCTCATCCCCACTCTCCTCTGCTGTGCTGCCCAGGAATGCCGGCAAATTGGGTAGTAATATTCCAATGTGAGCAGCAAGCGCTGCAAAAAGCATGTCAGCCTGTATGGGTTGTCTGTTCTGATTTGAAAAAATCTGTTGAAGGATGCAGCAGGGGAGACAGGCTGTAGAGAGGAGCTTAGGAGACCAAGATCTATAAAGGGAAGCCTCTCGAAAGAGCCAAGAGTTGAGTTTAAGGAAGGCAGATTGATCTCCTTGATGTCAGGCAATGAGACTTGACAGATGAGCAAAGTTTAAAAAAAAAAAAAAAGTTTATCTTTAACCTAGAGATAATGTTAAGGCTACTGAGAAGTAGAGAATGAACAGAAATTGCATACTTCAAGCCTTGCCCCTATGTATTGCAGGGTATACCTACCTTGAATTTCAGTTTCTGGGAGGACACTACAAAATTGTAGGACACTGCCTGCCCTGGGGGCTGTGCAACAGCCAACCTATGTCACCCCAGCCTGGTGTTTGCATTGGACCTTCACACTGAACCTTCTGTGGCAGAGGGGAGAAAGCTTTCCCTCAGTTTGTGCTGAGGGCTAACATCCATTTCTTCTCAGTTAGTAAATGGGAGCAGGAGCCTGCAAGCTACAGAGAGGGTTTTTGTGGCTGCCCCTCAGCGTGCTGCCTGAGCCAGGGGTAAATAAAACCAAAATTAGCAGGGAGACTGAGGGGTCAGTAACTTTTAGCTGCTGGCAGAGAGGTTTGATTTTGTTTGCAAAGTGTAACTAAGGAGTGACTTGAGAGATGCTGGAGGAGACGTTATTAGGCAAAATACATTGAGAGAGACATTCCCGATGCTGCCGTGCTCTGACCACCCTTGAACCAGGACTGTGCCTCGGTGGTCAGTGCTCTCCAGTGGGACATCTCTCTGTAGCTCTGTTCCCAACTCTGCCTTTGACACTGGCCAAGTTTCTTGATATCATTGTGTGTGTGTTTCCTTCCCTGTGAAAGGTCTCCTTTCCTTTGAGATATTGGAAAGATGCATCACAGATAATGGTGAAGGCTTTATAGTTATGGCTGTCTTCCTGCATGTGTATAGGTTAGGCAAGGACTAGCCATCAAAATATTGCAAGGACTGGCCTGTGAGTCACATCAGGGTTCCTTGGATGAATAGAGACTACAGTTCTCGCTGCCTACTCTGCTGTTTGCTTCTGGACATTTCTCTTCTGAGCTAAATTGAAATCCCAGGGTCATAGTCTGAACAAGGCTATCTGAAAAATGTTTTTTGTATAGTTACAAAATGAGAAAATTTGTTCATCCAAAACCTGTTATTAGAAATGGCTTTAAAAGAAAGATAATGTATTCTTCAAATTATTTTTAAGAAGACACAGGTATCAAAATCCACATCAGACTGTGAAGTAACAGTCTTCTGTAGTTGTTCAGGCACGTTGCATTAAATTGCCATACTTACTGATGAAAAAATACATTTTGAAACTTTCTCTTTTGTTATTTCTGCCCTCTTTATTAGATAGATTTTTATTGTAACTATAATTCTTTGTTACTAGTCATTTTACTGAAAGTAATATGTTACCAAGATTTTTTTAATGGAGAGATCTGCCACAAATTTCTGAATTAGCAAGTTTAAAAGTTTTGCTTTAAAAAATGCAATTAAAATTACTTTGTTGTTTTTTTTTTTTAACTATCACCTTCTAAAATCCTGAGCTTTGTTCTCATTGAGTAGCAGATAATATTTCAAAGACTTACATAAGTGGACACACTTAAATAAGCAGGGACATTTTCTCAAAGAGGGCTTGGAAAAGAGAGGGACTAAGTGGGTTATTTGTGTGGGTGATGAGTCGATTAGATAAAGCTTTATGTTTTGTTTATGGAGTTACTCAAAAGCTACGTAAGAATAAAAGAATAAAGCAGTTGATTTCGCTCTGTCTTATTCCTTATCCTTTAGTTGCATGCTTGCAACATCACATACAATTGGTATCCATGGAAATTATATCATATCAGGAGCAGCTGATGAACACTTGGGAAATAAAGATCCCATTTTCATGCAAATATTCTAAATAGCAACGAGGTGAGGAAGAAAAATGATTGATAAATAGAATTATTTCTGTCTTAGAATAAATTTCAGTATTTTCCTTGAGTAGCTTTTTGAAATTGTGTTCTTACCGAACAGAAACTTTCACAGATCAGTGTATGTGTGTATGCAAGTTATGAGGAAGAAAGCAAAATATAAAATAATGCACATTGATTTTGTGCTGAAATATTCCAGATACTCCTTATGTAATTTAACTTTATGGTCAGAATACAATCCAATAACTTCAGAAGTAGCAGGCACCTTTCATTTAAAAGCTAGATGGCAAGAGAGATGAATTGCTTGCTAGGGGCTGGACGTTGGTGATTAGTGTAGTCTTGTGTGTTACATGAAAGCTGGCTCTCCATGCCGCCCCAATAATTCACTAAAATCCTATCTTTCTCTCTGCTTTTAAATGACAGCAGTATAGTATTCAAAAGACTGCTCTTTCTGTTGTAATTTTATTCCAAATTGTAGAATTTACCTGCACTGATAGGAACATTTGCTTTCTGTCCTGCTGCCTGCACATTTTAATGCTCCTGAACTGGGATGGTGTTCCAGTCTGTGTTTCTCCACAGCAAGGGTGTAGATTAATTTTGGCTTCCTGAATCCTATCTATGTTGAAAAGTATGGAAGGAAGCTTCAGTGAAATAAAGGTTATTAGAAAACCTCAGACAGGTAGCAATAGTGGAAAACTTGCCATAAAGGAATGCAGTTTCTTGACAAGTAATCCCTCTAATACTCTTTGGACACTGTGGCGGGTTGACCCTGGCTGGGCACAGGTGCCCACAAAGCCACTCTGTCACTCCCCTCCCTAGCTGAACAGGGGAGAGAAAACATAAGGAAGGGCTTGTGGGTTAAGACAAGCGCAGGAAGGGATCATTCACCTGTTACTGTCACAAGTGAAACAGACTCAACTTGGGAAAACCAGTAGGATAATGAGAAAGAAAAACAAATCCTAAAAACAACTTTCCCCCGCTCTCCCTTCTTCCCAGGCTTAACTTTACTCCTGAATTCTCCACCTCCTCCCTGCCAGCAGTGCAGGGACACAGGGAATGGGAGCTGTGGTCAGTTCATCACACATTGTCTCTGCTGCTCCTTCCTCCTCAATGGGAGAACTCCACACACACTTCTCCTGCTCCAGCCTGGTGTCTTTTGCATGGTAGACAATCTCCATGAACTTCTCCAATGTGAGTCATTCCCACGGGCTGCAGGTCTTCATGAACTGCTCCAGTGGTGGTCCCTTTCCACAGGATGCAGCCCTCCAGGAACAGCCTGCTCCAGCGTGAGTCCCCACCAGGGCCACATGTCCTGGCAGCAAACCTGCTCCAGCATGGGCTCCTCTCTCCACTGATCCACTGGTCCTGCCAGGAGCCTGCTCCACTGTGGGCTTTTCACCAAGTCACAGCCTCCTTTGGGCGTCCCCCTGCTCCAGTGTGGAGCGCTCCCCAGGCTGCAGGTGGATACCTGCTACACCAGGGACATCCAGGGGTTGCAGGGGCACAGCCTGCCTTGCCAGGGTTTTTACCACAGGCGGCAGGGGAATCTCAGCTCCAGCACCTGCAGCACCTCCTCCCCTTTCTTCTGCTCTGACCTTCATGTCTGTAGAGCTGTTCCTTGCTCATATTATTCCTCCTAGCTCTGGCTGTTATTTGGTTAGGCCCCCACCCCCCCCTCCCCCGCCCTGCTTCTTAATTCTGTTGTCCCAGAGGCACTCCCACCATTGCTGATGGCCTCAGCCCTGGCCAGTGGTAGGTCCAGCTTGGAGCTGGCTGGCATTGATTCCACTGGACACAGGAAGCTTCTGGCAGCTTCTCATGGAAGCCACCTCTGTAGCCCTTCTCCTGCCAAAACCTTGCCATGCAAACCAATACAGACACATGCATGAAGCAGCCTTCTTTAATTTTTTTATTTTAGTAATCAGGATCCTCAAATCACTTCCTCTGCCACTTTCTAAGGATGCTAATAAAGACAAAAACACATGCACCATTTGTGTCAGCTAGTTCTCCTCTTATATCTTTCCTCTAATGTCTCTTAAGCAAGACCTTAATGAAAGTGTTGTGGTAGTCAATTGCATCAACCATCTTTGAATTAAAAAAAAAAAAAAGATCTGATTTTTTGCCTTGTACATAACTCTGTACTTACCTCTGTATTGTGGTCATTAGAACTTCAGTTACTAATATGGAAAACACCATGAAACTGCTGCTGAAAACAAGGGTGGGGAGGGATTGATGCCAGGCATTACAGCTGATGGGGTTTTGGCAGTAGAGCTGATGGGGTTTTGATCCATTTGGTAGGCATAACCTTCATTAGAGAAGTTGTCTGGACCATCAGAACTGTCTGCAATCTAATCAAATACACTTATGGTATATTTAGCCAGATGCTTTAATGGCGATCAACATCATATGCTTGAAATCAGTTAAACCCACCCCTGATTTGATGAACAAATATATAACAGCATACTATTTGGATTATGTTCCTGTAAATTCAGACAGTTACTGTTTAATTTATATCCTGCATCACAGTTGTTTGTCTCAAGATTTTGGTTTGATGTGCTCTGTTTAAGATGTACCTTAGTCATCTGAAGGTAAATAGAATACAGATATTCACAGGCAATCCTTAGTAGGAAAAGGGACAGGGAAGCAAAGAGGGTTGTTAAGTTTCACTGACTTTTCCCCCTTTTTTTTTAGACTGTGGAGAAATCGAGGTCATACATGAGACTAATGTGTCTAAAGTGTGAAAGTTTCTTTTATTGGTTCTGTCTGAGGAAAGTATCGCATTCAACCGTTAGACTTCCCAGCATGAATGAGGAGTTAGTTGTGCTGATTGGGTCTTGCTCCAGACAATTACACAGGTAATTGTCCTCAAGTCCGTGTTCACTGCAAGTCTTCATAACCGCTCTTCTGCCACTCTCCACCCTGACACCAGAGAGAAAAGAAAATTACTGCTTCTAGGGAAAAAACCCATCTGAAACACATTAAAGTCGCTGAGAGGGAGAAATATTGGAAAAAGTTGTGTAAGATTTGATCAATAGACCACAATAGATGAGTTTGCAATGGGATATAGTAGATCAAAAAATAACTGTGTCCTTTGGACTATGTCATAGAGAAGAGAGCGGTTATCCTTTCTCACAGGACTGTTCTGCAAGGTGTTCTGCCCACTGGTAGGTGCTGAGGTCCTGTCCAGGGCAGTTTCTGCTTTAGGTGATACACAGAGGGTGTAACAATGATTCGGAACTCAGGGATGAGGGGAGAACTTACAATGGGTAACCTCTTTAAATTATGCCTAAATGGCACTGAGGTGTTTCATAATATTTAAAGTTATAGAGAGGGACTACTTGGCTCAAAAGACTGTAACTAGGGACTGTTATGGGACTAAGGGACTAAGCATGGTAAAATAAAGAAAGGGGAAAAATTAAATATTTAGAGGAATTTTATTCTGAGAGCATCACTGCAACCCGTAATGACAACACAGCTTTGGGGACCAAACCATTGTTGTACAAAAATCTCTTGTGTTTCAAACCAATAGATCCCTGAAGGTTTGAGGTTTTTATTCCTTTATTCCTTTTCTTATTCTGTGGAGTGCTGTAGATACCTATAGTATATATTAGGCATGGTCTGATATAACAGCAAATGTTGACATGAGTGTTTGCTTAGGAGCAGGTTTTTTTTCACTTCACATTGACTTGTCCCTGCTATGGTGAACCTGCCACCAGGGTTTCCACTGCAATCCACATCTTCAAGCATCTGCAATTTGTTGCAATAAAACTTCCCAGCCTGAATTTTCCCTCCTGTTGTTTGATCCCAGTGAAGAGTAGTTGTACATTCAAAATATTTACTTTAAATGCTTTCTAAGCTAGACTACCAGGACAGCTGCTGGCATTTTCACCTGCAAGTATTTTTTCTGGAGAAGACATTTGACAGCATGGTGGTCTTGAGTCATGGTAGGAAGGGACAACATCATGACACAGGGATACCAAATGTCACTTGTGTGATACAGGTCAGCACTACTAAGTATTCAATAAAACAGCTAAATTGCCCCAATTGCTCTGATAATACAGTGGCTGCTGAGCCTGCCATGTAAATAATTAATTTCCAGTATGTGTTTGGCTCTTGTGGTTGGCAGCCACCTTTGTAACTGGTTGGCACCATTAGGCTAAGGCAGAAGCCTTTAAACTGAGATTAATAAGAACTTTTAGCACATAAATAATCTGCATTCTTTAAAAGGTTGTGTGGTTTAGTCCCTTTCCTGTAAATTGAAACAGTACCAATTCTACTCACTTGTGTTACAGGCTGTTTTGGTCAGTCTTACCCTCCTTTTAATTCCCAAACTCTTATACACAGGTATTTATGTGTGTAGGGTCCCTGCCGTAATTGTCAAATAGGGCACTGATTAAAAAAACCCCAAAAGCAAAACAATCCCACTTCCCAAACTCTGGGATTTTATGTTCTCCTTTCTTTTCTCCACCACTCACATGTCTGCAGATTAACAGCACAAAGTCAAAGGGGAAGAAACCAAGGACTCAATAATATTCACCTTGCCTTTGACTCTCTTCATGCTCTGTCACAACCTTAGTGTAATTTAAGACACCTAAGAGATATTCATGGATATACTGGCTGGTGCTCAGAATCTTAGGGAGCCTTTTAAAAAATTTATGAATTTGTAATATAAAACAGGTAGTTGTGTGAGTCAGCTAAAGCCGTGCTTACTTTATAATAGAAAAGTGGCAGTGAATGCAGTATAGCTTGCAATATCCAAGAGGGATATGTACTCACCTGTGATTAACCTTCCTTGGCCATTAAATGTCACAGTTGGTGCATGCACATGGAGCAGAAAGAATACATATTTGTCAGTAAAAAGGTGACTGAATGAAAGAAGTCGTGAAATGACATTTTTCAGTAGGTTTGTCATAGCTGGAGCATGGAGGAAATTGCTTTCTGTAAATCTTGGCCCAACAGAACAAAACACATTTCTTTCCAGTTGGGAAGCCATACTCATTGACATAATGAAAGCATTGTGAGCTCTGACTTTTGCAAACTCTGATAGAAACCAATCTGCAATCTTGACAGATATGATCTTTTGCAGGATGCACTGTTCATTTACAGCAGCTAGAGACCTCAATTAATTTATGAACGAGGACAGCAGGCTGTGAACTCCCCAGCTCAGCCTAGGTGGAGATGTCCCCATCTGAATTTATGTTCTGGTAATTTAAAAAGATTTATACAAAGCTTTTCTTTCATTTTCAGAGTAGATTAAAATTCTAATGGAAACCATTTGTATGCATTTGTTGAATTGAATAATATTTATTGCTATAAGAAAAGGGGAGAGAAATAAAGAAAGAAATGCTGAAAAACTTTGCTATCAATAAAGTTAGTGAGGCAGGAATAAATAAGTACAGAGGCAGAAAGAGCCCAAAACCAGAAAGTAATACTTAGCAGAGCCTGTAAAAAACCCATTGTTTTACAAAAGCATGATGAAAGCAATTTGCCCCTGTTCCTGAACAACTAGAAAATAGAATGCTAAACTATCCAGTGTGCATGGTCTCTCAGTTCTTTATTTCATCTAGGCAGATACTGCTTGAAGAAAGTACAGCATCATCACAGACATATTGATTGCAGCTCCAGAACATGCACTCTCACTCCGGAAGGGTTGTGACTTTTTTTGGGGGGGATGTGATGGTCACACAACGTATTCATTCATTCCTGGAAAAATTTCTGAAATTTCACAGGTGACTTTAGAGTAGAAATCCATTGAAGGGGAAGATATTCTTTAGACTTATGCTTCTGAAGCACATTAACTCCTAACCTTTGTTCCACTATGACTATTTTGGTGGGGGCCAAGTTTTGGGATTTTCTTTTGAAGGAATAGTTTACAAGCACCACAGAGGGGCATGTGCCAGCACACCATGACTGTATACAGGAGAAATAAACTAGAAGAATGTCTGATCAAGAATTACTGTTATTTTACTTGGCAGTTGTCTTGTCTGAGCTGTGATCAACCTGTGAGATTTTTGCATGAAAAGGAGCATGGAAATATTTGAGCTGTTTCTGGAAAGACTTCTTGGTGAAAGAAATGTACTTTCATTAGCTGACTTGGTAAAGAGAATGCAGGTTCTCCTAAAGCTATTTACAGTGCATATGTGCAAAAGTATTCTCCCTCAATGACTCAAAGCTGGGATCCACATCTCAGTGTAGAAATCACTGGTTAGATTTGAAAACATTAATTCTGTATGGTCTTAAGTTAATTTTTATGATGCATATTCTCCTGACATGCTCAAATATTTCTGGGAAAACCGGTATCGACTAATAAATTATTGTTTTTCTTTGGGCATTTCATTCCATAGGTTTTGAAATAAAGTGACCCTTGATGATAAATATCTAGATATAAATGAAGAACCAGTGCAGGATATAGACATCTACTAAACTGATGAGGGTTAGTTATGATAGTATCGATGTGTTTTAAAGGCTGGCCAAATTAAACTTAGGACCAATTTATGACATTTTTATTCACATTAAATAGTATCTTGTTTTATCTGTAACTCCACTGATGATCTGTTAATTTCTTGTAAGAATTTCATCCATGAAAATCAGAGTTCACAGAACATAAAAGAATAGGAATCTCATTAAAATCAATAATATTTTCATTAATTTCTAAAAGACATCAGCCAAAAAGATGAAGTGCTATCCTTTAAAGTGTATCCATATTTTGATAAACTTTAAAAAAGGTAAAAATGTGGCTCATTTTCCCAAGTAGTTGAGCATCTAGGCCAGGTTTTTCAGGACAGAAAAGTGGCTCAGGTGCAGACTCAGCTTGATTCCTGTGCCGTAACTCAGTACATCTTAATGTCATTACTTGAGCAGCTGCTAATTTTGAACAGGATAGAGGAATTGAGTCCTTGATAAATTACCAACCAACCAAGCTATCTAACAATATTTCTTTTCTGGGCTATCCGGTGGCAAGAGCATGCCTAAATTACTATTGCTTTATTGTATGCCCACCTGGAATGTAAATCTTTTTCTTCTACCTTTTATCTTAACTTACCTTTCATTGGGTGATACAGTGATTTTTTTTTTTGCATGTGTTTTTTTGTTTGTTTTTGCATGAGGGGTGGTAAATTAATACAGTGCATTTTCCTTCCACACACATTCTTGATTGCCTTTAGGGATTTCATTTGACAAAGACCTTGCTAATGGAAATGCAAATTTTCTACCTGTCATAGAGTACCTCTGACTCTGCTGTTTGTCAGAGCAACGCATTCCTCAAAAGCATGGATACTTTGACTTCTCAGAAGCCAGGGGAATTGTGTCTGTGCCTACCAGGACTCTGTTTGTCCTAGCAGACAGTAAAGAACACTTATGTAAATTTGAATGAGAAATATTAGCCTCTTCAGTACTCTGCTACAAATAAAAACACACAGAGATTGAAAGCTTTGTTAAGCTTTGATTTATTTTAGCCAGCCACCCATTTCCTGTTTAGTAGTTTTGTTGCACTTAAATAGACAGCAAACTTCTTCTTTCATTTTCTAGGGATACATTAGTGATTCTAGTTCCGATAGTAGTCCATTTAACACAACCTTATCTTTTGAGGATTGGTTGTAGAAAACTACATGCATAACAATGGAGAGATCCTTTGGCTACATTATTTAGCAGATTAGAAAATGTCCTTTGTCTTTACTATTCCATTCTAAATAGATAAGACAGCCTCACCAAACGTCTAGTAAATTAATTGTGCAACATGAATATACACATTTCTTTTAAGGCAGGGAATGAGCCTCTGTGGTGTCTTATTTTTGTGAGAACTGAAAAAAAATTTTTTTCTATCCTCAACAAGAGAAAACTTTTTCATCTGCTTTTTGAGAGTTTGCACTTCCTTTACTATCTTAATCTCAGTGGCCACAGAAGGGCGTGTTTAGTGCAAAACGGTAAGTGAAACCCTCATGCCTTTCAAGTAGTCTGCAAAATTCCCAGTGACCAGGGAGATCTGGGAATTTGTGTGCCATATGTTAGTCCAGATGAATGATACCAACAGTATATTTTTACATAGCTGACATTCATGTTAGGCAGTCTCTCCTAGTGCACTTTCTAGTCTAAGCAATACATTTGATAACTCTTCTGCCCCAAAACCAATTCCTTTGAGCCATCACACTTGTTTTTTTCACTCCTGACCTCTATTTTCTCTCTTAATTTTGTCTAATTCTTTTCTTACCTGAAGGGCTCTACTCAATCCTGTGAAATTGTAGTATTTCTTCACCTCCACAGACCTTGAGCCTTTGTTGTCTTCCTGATCCATTCATCCTTCACTAGGGCCCTTTACATTGCCTCTCTCAGCATTTGTGCTTTGTCTCAAAGAGAAGGGAAGGCCCTTTCTTGCTCTTCCGCATTTGACCCTTGGATGTAAGAATTATGGGAACTCGTGATTAGTGCTAATACTTCACCCCAGTATTCTCTGTGTGTTAAATCAGAATCCTGTAGTGCCATTTAAAAATGAAATGCCATAGTGTTACTCTTGCCTGAACAGGCGTTTCTTGTTGGCATTGTCTAGGTTCCAGTTCCAAATTTTATTTCAATGACTGGAGAATAAAGGAAAGGAGCTAAATGCCTGACATGTATGAATGGATCCTCTTGCTTGCACAGGTTTTACATTACGACAAACAGCAAAAAATCACTTGACTGCGGTTCTCACATGACAATGATTTTCACAAAAACAGATTCTCCCCTCTGCACAGACCAGAGGAGATGAGCAGCAGCCAGGGCTGCTTGTTGTGAAGGCAAGCAGTGGTTTCAAAATGCTCTTTTCTGCAAAGAGATCATTCCACTGAAATGAAGGATGCCTTCCAAGGCTGGAGTTGCAACAAAGTATTTACTTAGCTGCAGAGATCATAATGTTCCATGGTTTATTTGAATTATTAAAATGCAATACTGCACAATAATCATTATTGCAGAGCTTCAAAACACTTACTGACAATGTGGTCTTGGCAAAGTAAGTACTAGTCTTTTTAATGGATAGTTGTTGCAACAGAGAAAAAGGAAACTTGTGTTTCATACTAAGCTGTGCTTTCCAAAGGGACAGAAGGCATTGATTGTAATATCGATTCCATACAGATTTTTTTTGCTTTATATTTTAAAAATACCCCCCGCCCTATCCTCTCTCAGCAGATCAGATGTCACTTCACTTTTCTTATCTTGAAATAACACTGGAAGCAGATTGTTGACAGCTTCAGGCTTGTGCACAGTCAGCATTATAAGAGAACAGTATAGACATGAACAAAAGTCAAATGGTCTCCCAGGAGCTCCAACCCATTAAAACAATTGCTAAGGGCACAAGAGCACAATAAACATCTGTGGTTTGTCTCCCCAGCATACCACATGCCTCTCAGTTCGCCTCTGCATGGAAAAGAGCTTGAGTGGCCTGATTGGCCCCAGATGTGCGCTGGCAGAGTTAAGGCTTTTCAGAGCTTGGATTTTGGTTCCAGGCTGAGGCTAGGAGTCATTGTAAAGTCAGGTTCCAGATCAACATGTCCTCAGAAATCTTTAACAGTACTTATTATTGGCTCTGGTCTGCTCTTTGCAAGCATCCTGACTTACTGGACATTCCTCACTGGAACTAAATAATTCAATGAAGGAAGTAAGCACCTTCCTAAGGTTCCTAGTGCAGGCTGTCTTCCTCATAGGTCAGTCACTGTTTTTAGCTAAATTGGTATTAAAAACATATGCTTTGCTACAGAATAATCAAGTTGCTGCTACAGAACATTTTACCTTGATTTTGTGACAAAATACATATTCATATTTTACTTCAAACACATACTTTAGCAATCTAAATGATACCAACCTTGCCATACTAATTAGAAAACAACAATTTTCTATGGAAATGTTTATCACAGCCCCATGCTTAAATAAGAAACATTTTTCATTTACAGAATGATGATGTCTCATTTATGATAGCAGGCTGGCCATAATGAGGTTCAACAAAAAGAACAGTGAACCAAAACTCTGGAAAACTCCCCAACAAATGCCACTCCTCAGTAATTCAGCCTCAAGGATGAAATACACTTTAGAGGGTTAAGCAGAAAGGAAACAACTGGTTACTTTAAATTACCTAAAACTATTTGATCAGAAGAGAGAAGAATTAAGATGCTGCAATAACTTTGATGGTAAAGGTAAATCAGGCAGTGCTCAATTTATCTGTAATTGTGTGCTTGTGCATTGCAATGGAGAATAAACACAATCTTGTTACCAATAACTATATTACACTTAAGTCTTTGCTTTAATACTTCATAGAGAATGAAATGAGAGATAAACAACATGCTAAACAGGTTGGAATAAGGAAGCAGCAGTTTTAACTCCGAATGCCTCAGTCTGCACCCACTTCTATTCACAAACTCTTCTTCCAAGTTGAAGTGGCATTTGTTTATTAAGTAAAAAATTGTTTCAATGCATCACAATCACAAGCCTTCCTTCCACTGAAGCAGAGGCTGTGCAATTGTGTGCAATGTGATGGTGACTGAGAACACAAAGAGCTGAGAAATGCAATAGGAATAGTGCAATACAGATGGCAGATTATTTGCATTTCACAAAAGAAGGCACCACTCCTGTAGTTGGGGAAAGCTTATCTAAATGCACCTATGCCTTTGTATACAGGGAAATGGGTGGAAAGGAATGGCACCACATAGGATTTCTTATAGCTGATAAGGTAACAAAAAGACAGTGGGTCTGTCCTGGAGGTTTTGCAAGAGGGAGTGGGTGAGAGCTGGATGACTGACCTGAACAAGCAATGTTACAAGAGGTATCACCCACTGGTGGCTTAAATAGGGAAGATGGGTGTCTGCCTGTTTTGCGCTCAGTGCTGCAGTGTATCTTTCTCAGTAGGGACTGGAGATGATGATGGCCGGTACTGGAAATGAAATAGTGAATAATTCCAGAATCAGGCAGAGTATGGGTAGAGGAATCAAAGCAAATGAGCATTATCTTTCATTCTGCAGAGTTTTTGGTATAGGTATTGTTTAACCACAGAAGTGATTCCTTATAAACTGTCACGCGAAGTGACTGAAAATAAAGAGAATTTAGGATTGCTTCAGATGTCCAGTAGAAAGGAGATGGGTTCAGTTCCTAACTCTGCAATGAGGGGATGTCTTGTCAGCACTGCTGGGACAAGTCTAAGAGGATGTGGGCAGGGAGTATAATCACAGCACTCTGGCAGGTGGGAAGGCATTGCAATAGAAAGGATGACCTGCACAGAGTGAGTTAGTGCCAGATGGTTCCCAGCTGGGGGACTTAAGGAGACTGTGATCTGGCTTAATCAAATGCCTGGCACCTTCTCTCTCTGCAGTATCCAGAAAGACAATCCTCACTGCCAGTGATAGAAAGAATCGGGACTGATGAGATTGCCTGTTTCAAACACAGTCTGGGCAGTGCATGTAATTCTTTTTGTTGGCTTCCTCTTAGTGGCATTATCTTAAATATGAGGAAATTAAGGAGAAAAATTGCTATGAGCTTTGTAGGCCTTTTATCGCTTTAATCTCCTCTCCTCTCTGCTTTCTATTTTCCTGTCTCTTGTCATCCATCTTTGCAGAGATAGTGACCAAGTTAAGCTAAACAACAATGTAGATTTGTATGCAATTGATTTGATTTCTGCTTTCAGAAATTGTTTGAAATGGTCTAAATGTATTATTTTAACTAAGACTAAATTTTCAGTGCAAATTCTGGGAATGTCCGAACAGGAATTCAACACAGATCTACTGGATTTAGGAAGGAAAAAAATACCTGGCATGTCCATGGTGTGGAAAAGTAGACTATCTGATTTCTGAGATTCCCTTTAGCAGGACACGAGGGAAGGGCAAGAAAGACTGCATTCTGAAGCATGTGCCCTTATAGAAGCTTGGCATGGTAGTTGTTAAGATTTGGTGTTGCAAGCATCTCTAAAGTTACTAGTCGAGCCTTCTGGATAGTTAGTGCAGAGCCTGCAAGGGCTGTTTGTGTTAAATTGTATTGATTGTCTTGTGTATAATTTAATAAAGTGGAAGCCTGCTTTCTTTCCTTGCAGCTATACACTGCATCTGTCCTTGTTGGAGTGTTCCCATGGCAATCGTGGGTTGGAATTTTATTAGTTTGATTTATTTGATAAATAAATAGAAAAATAAAACAAGATAATTACCCAACAATGAATAGCTACCACGTGAACACAGTGAAAACTACACCAAAGGCCACTGGCAACAGGCAACATTTGTAGTTTAAAAGCAGCACAGAGCTTCCCAGTGTGATTTTTTGACCTTCATTGTTCCTTCTTCCATTAGGTGTCAGGCTCTCTAGCTTACACGAGTTTCACTGCATACCAAATGTCTCTCCTGACTTCTCATGTCCATACCATTATTATTCTTGCCTACACAGTGGCAGCAGCTTTTATGTTCTCTTAAAACTTAGTCTGAATAGTAGGTACACTTGCAGGGATGAAATTTCCCTCTTTTTCCCCTGGAGAAGTGATACAAAAACCTGTGCTAATAAAACAAACCTCTAAGCTTCAGCTGAGGTTTGCTCTCCTAATATTACATGAACATGGAAGCAGGCTGCTAACAGGCTCCCAAATCACTCAGGAAGCCAGCACTGCTGTGGGATGTGGGGATCTGGCTGGACTCCCGATAACCTTGGGACAGACAGAGACATGACACAGGCAATCCTTTGGAACAGGTATTGCCATGAAGCTTCTTCTATGGAAGAACAAGAGAGGCAGGTTACCTAGCAAACAGGAAGAGTTTGGTAGTAGCTCATGAGGAAATCACATCTGATGTTTAAAATACAGAAGCATAGGTCATTTCTTTTACAGTGTGGTTTGAGTCAATTTTCAGCTTACTGTTCAGAAATGTGAGGAGCCTAGGCTCCTGTTATGGTGGCACAGCTTGCAGTGCAGCGCAGAGTGGGAGAGTTGTAAACGTGGCGGTGCATTCAACACTGCCAATAAAATTTGAATTGGGCTTCCCCAGGCACTTACCCTAAGTTCTGGAAGCTGCTGATTGTTAGCCATTGCCAGGCCACTCCACCAACCACTGCCAGTAGAAAACTAGAGGATCTTTGGCATGACTCTTTGTACCCTTGGGACAGGAGGCGTGACTGTTTCAGAACAGAGTCAGACCAGGGCTGTCTCTGCTGAATGCAGGGTGCTTGTGTTTCAGTCAAGAACCATTTAAAATCCTGAATTCCATATAAACTAACAGGACAAGACAAATATTTTTTCTGAATGTTCAATGCACTGCTGATCAGAATGTGCTATGCAAGATGCACCCAGTGGTGTTCAAGCAGCATACTAAGCTAGGCTTTTAATCAGAAGTAGATACTGGTATCCCTTTGAAGATCTCCTTTTTCTCCAGAGGATCTCACACAAGTGCAAAACTTCCTAAGAGCATCTGCTGTTTGGCTGAAGACATGCCTGACTATGAAAAGCTTCTAAACTGATGTTTGGAAACTGGCTTCAATGCTCATTGAAAGGCAGCTGTAATACAAGCTAACATTTGAGGCTCTTACAGGGAACTGTTTCAAATCTCATTTCCATGAGAATTACATCAGCACTTAAGTCTCCCACTGCATCCCATTTCCATGTCGGTGGAAATGTTTTTAAAATTAGTGCTAAAATGTCAGTGCCTTTGTGGAGACACTGTCTTTATGAAACAATTCCCATGTCGACAGCCTGTTCCCACCATTAGACTTGTAGAAACTGGGAGACCTGGGGTCTGTTTCGTAACTCTGCTCCTGGCCTGCTGTGTAACTCTTATCATCTCTGTTAAAGAGAGATAAAGCTTGGCTTCTTTTGTACAACGTTATGAGCACTTCAAAGAGCAATGTTTCAAAAGAACTAAGTTTTATTAAGAACCTCTGTTGTTTTCACTGTCCTCCTTGCCCCTGCAGTATGAAATACTACAGGCACTGTGGCCTTGGAAGGTGCGCAGGCTCTCTCATGTGCTTCTTCACTGCTGTTTCTGAGGCCAGCATGCCTAGCAGGAGCACTGAGCAGTGGGCTGGTAATTGTGTAATTTCACCCTAGGAAACTTTTCACTTTGGCCTAGGGAAATACCCAAGACAGACACTGCTCTAGAGTTATTACAGCCTGAATCAGACAGTTGTGAGGGGGACGAGAGAACAGTTTCACCTTGGCTTTCCCCAGCAGAGCAGCCAGAGAATTTGTCTTAAAATAAACAGGAAGAAAGCTCTTAGATGGTGCTTTCTCAGCCCAAGAAAGTTTTAAATTCTCTCTCTGGGCATGCAGATTATCAAGATTAACAAGATTTGTTTGCTGCTCCTGTGACCATGTAGTGTGTGTAGGTTATTCTCAGGCCTTTGCAAAGCATCTGAAGAAAAAACGTGGTGGCTTGGAGATGGGATAAAGGAACCTGTCCCTCTATTGTTCCCATGGAAGAGAAGGTAGTGCCTGAGGGACAGATGGAGAGGAGGTCATGTATAGTACATGACTGCTGGCAAGGCCAGGGCCTTCATCCTCGTGACATTACCTTCACTGTGCTACACTGCAGTACAGAGGTTTTCTTCCTACTCCTTTACTTGCCACTGGTGTTCTGTTTAATCGATGGCCTCTTCTTTAACTAGTACTTTTCTTTTCTTTTTGTTTTTCACTTTGCTTCCCCTCTCCTATTCGGGATCTGATCCTGCTCCATCCCATTTAGGCTATGTATATCACCAGCTCTAGGACATCCTCTGCTTTTGCACCTGACCTGTAGCTTGATACATATGCTTCAGCATGAGCTTGAGTAATGGTTTTAGATTTTTCCAGGTAAGACCCTGAAGCAAATTTACAGGGCAAGGGCTTCTGAAATCCCAAGCCTGCAACATGGTGAAGAGAAACTGCTCCCCCAGGCACCAATGCTAAGGATCACTCTGGGCAGAAAGCAGAGCTGGGTGCCTTTTCCCCTTATATGCAAGAGGCTTCTGGTCTGGAAGACAGTGCAAAACCAAGGTTATGCTGCTCGAGCCACCACCTCTACAGCCTCTGCCTTTCCTCCATACTAAAATGATACACTACACAAGCAGTTCTGTGGTGGGGGTATCGAGTTGGAATATATATGACCATTAACTACTGTATTGTTCATGTTGACTGATAAGTAATGGAAGGTTTTTACTGTAATACACAGTTGGCTTTGGGTTTGTCTTTTTAAAAAAACTGTTAACCCTGCAACACTATCCAGAAATTTCAGAGTAAGGCTTGTCATAGCCTAATTGGTCTTACAAATTTTGTACAGTACAAATGTTTTGGCAATGGAACTGTTTTGATCAAAGGTTGTATAAATCCCATTAGTCACAGCAGCTGAACCTGTATGAACCCTTTGATGGGGCTTGTACTATCTGAATTCCTACAGCACCATTACAGCTTGAACCTTCTATGTATAGATATGCTTTTATTTGAGCTCCTCTGGCTGCATATTCTGGTGGGCTAAGGCATAATGTGATCTGATGCAATGTGTGGGCTGCAAGATCCAGGCTCAGCAGCCTTTCTTAACTATGGGTTATCAGCTCTGCATCTCCCTTTGTTTGTCACCTAGCATCACATTTGTAACTCAGTGTTTCTTGTCTGCTCTGACTGAGAAAAGAAATAGGACTCTGGAAAACAAATGGTTACTTTACTGAGTTGCAGAGATTTATGCACATGCCAACAAGAATAAGGAAATTCAAATTCCTTCTTCTTTCAGATACTGCAGGTTTCTGTTTACTAACACCCCAGGCCAGCCACTTTGAGGGCACTATTTTATTTCTTGGGTTGTTGAACTCATTTGGCCTTGTGCCTCACAGCACCACATGGGGTATGTCTTAATAGACCTGAAAGATCTGGCATGCTGTGTCTTGATTTTATTTACATTTATGTAAATATCACCATGTTTATTTTAAAATGACAACTTCTGCAGTTGAAGCTCCAGGGTGGCAAAGTTCACTGAAAGGACAGTTAGGTTCCTATCATCTAGATCTGAAAGATCTCATTTAAAATCATGCTCACCGTTTGCCATTTCTTACTTTGCTGAGCTCATTCAGTGAAACTGTACTGGTTTGTTTTCTGGTCTGTACTGGCTTCCTGCTTTTTTTTTTTTTTTCCTCAACGAGCTTAGTGACTCTAGTTGAATTTCCAATGACAGAAGTGTTAGGAATCACTTATTAATAACATAAAAAAATGTAATTCTGCAAACTATTTAAGTATATTTTCTTTCATATAACTGAAACTCCTCAAGCTCATGACTGGCTGTCCCAATTCCCTGTGTCTCCAGCATCAGAGCTCCATCTCAAAAGGACACCTTGACCATCCAGAAAAGGGAGCTCTAAGGCACTACAGGTGTAATGACATAAGTCAGCTTCTGCCTTATTGTGTACTGCTGGTCAGGCATTTTCTGTCAAAATGTTTTTATTTTCTCTAGTCAGGAGCTGCTGATTTGACAACTGTTAGTGGAAATGTACCTATTGGTTTTGGCAGGTGAGTCTTCTCACGCAGGAGAAGGAATCTCTGGAGCAGGGCAGACGCCTGTCTGTGGAGCATCCCGCTTCCTCTAATGCAGCTGGCAGCCCTCCCCGGGTCCTTGGAGACTGCTTCCACTGCTCTGACAGCCTGGAGACTTAAAATTTGGAGACCTAAACGTCCATCTTTAATGCTCACATGGGGAGAGCTCCAGGATGCTATTGCTAGCTTGAGGTATGGCTTTCTCAATCTTGAGTTAGTTCTATTTCATCTTTAACTAAGTAATTAAATTGGGCCACAGAGGAAACAGGTGACTGAAACTGTTATGGGACAGCTGCTTAAACTGACTCTGGTCCCAGAGCCATGCTTCTTTTATGCTGCCTGAAGGTGTATCCGAGAGATAAGACCCATGCAGAATGACTCTCTGGGAAGGAGGGCATTTAGGTCCTCAGAGTGGCTCCCAGCATGTTCAGATGTACATAAGTACTGGCGCAAGTGATGGAAGGTTTTGGCTGGGAAGAGGTGGGAGAAAGGCATATGACTATCCCTTTGGACAGCAGCAGGCCATTAGAATGGTTTAGCTATAGCCTCATTTGGTACCCTAAATTCTGAGCCTTACTGGGGATGTATACCAGTGTTTTCATTCAGTCTTAGGGGCATGTATACATACACAGCTGCTGCCACTAAAAAGGTGCTTAGCATGTGAGCTGACACCATGTAACACTCAACTCAGACTCCTGGCTGCAAACTCATATGTACTCGTATGCAAGCCCTAATCAAGAAACAAGGGGTTACTGCAGGATGGCTTGCTTTTTCCCACTGCTTTCCCCACAGATGGAAGAACATAGAGATCTCTAGGTTTCATCCAGATACGTAATTAGAAGGTCCATCTTCAGTGTGGCTACCAATTTGTTCCCTTGTCCTCTGCAGCCCTCCTCCTGCCTCTTACTGCTGGTCGACTGCTCTGTCAAACTAAGCTAAAAAACCTTGTAAGACCAGGATACTTGCAGACGTGAGGAATGGCTCTGCAGACATGCTTCCCTAGTGGTTTCAGTCCCAGGAGCAGGGAGCAGCCTGACCTTGCCTGGAGCCAGTCGGGCACATTAAGCAGGACTGCGCCTAACACCTTATCTACAGAATGTCCTACTCCCCACCCGCAACGTGTCCTGTCCTTCACCAGCTGAAAATTACTGGGTTGGGGATACCTGGTATGAGCTGCGGTCTGTGCCTCCCACCTCACAATGAGGTCAGTGGGATTGTATGCATAAGGCTGACCGACACTGCCATTATAAATATTTCCTTCCTTAAAGTTAGTTAGGTGCAATTTTTATTAAATATAATCTACATATGAAGCTGAGAGCCTCTCTGCTTCCAGGCACAGGGTGCAAGTGTCCGCTGAGCTGCTACGGAAGGCAGCAGGTATTTTGACTTGTTCATTTCTAATTATTGCTTCAGTAAACAACATCTGTTCAGATGCAGCTCAGCTTCTTGCTTTGAAAAGATTACAGTGCTCAAACTGTAGTCTGGTATTATTGAAAAAAGAAAAAAAAAGTTATAATCATTTCACTCCCCTACTGCTACAGATTTTATGGGCCTTGTAGTGTGCTGTTATGTCAGGCATATTAATTGCTAGTGAGTCGATGTTAAGCAAATGAAACAGCTTTGTGCAGCGTTTGGACACTTGGTTATAGACAGTTTAACAGCAGTCTTCTGGAGAGACTGTGCATTAGTCTTAGATTATCCTTCAGCGCTAGAGGAATGGCTCTTTCAAAGTAACTATAAAATGAACCATTGCTGCCATGCAATAGCAGTAATAAGCTGTTAAGGTACATTGCAAAGCGTGAGGTCAGAGCCAGTGTGTTCTTCCAGCCACCCAAGAAGTGTAATAGCAACTAATTAGTGCAGCTCCTTCAGAGGCTACTGCTATTGCAGTGGGTGGAAAGAAAGGCAGAATAATGCAAGGGGGAGGGGGTCTCACTGTTACCATCTGCCCTTTAAAGGAAAAAGTTGTTGGTATGAGCTTAGCAGAGGTGAAGGCCTGACCCAGCACAGTGTCACTCATGTGCTCTTGGCACTGAAAAGAAAAATAGCCCTGTTCTCCGCTCCATGCAGTTCTTGCCCTTCTTCTTTCTTCCCGAGGAGCAGAATTTATAGGGGCACCTGCCTTGATTCACTGAGGAGCCGGAATTACAAGTTGCCTTCCCGGGCAGCGGCGCACACACGACCCTTGCCGCGGAGCGCCCGGCCCAGCCCTGCCCCGGCNGGGGGCGCGCGAGCCGCGGGCGGCGGGGGCCGTGCCCGGTGCCGGGGGAGCGGCTGCGGCTCTGGGTGCCTGGGAGACATAGGTGTCGGCATGCTGGCTCCAGCCGTGTCAGTAGAGAGTACGGTTTGGTTTAGTTTTAGCAGTCAGCTGCTATAAAGGGTAATAGAAAAATGTATCTGCCGAGGAAACCAGGGGATGTTTTTAAAATGCCTCGGTCTTGCGCTCTCCGTTTAAAGACTTGGGACTTTTACGGTAATCTTTGTTGGCTTCAGTCTGTATGGACTTAATTTGGATATTTCAGGGCTGGAAAAGGGCAGGTGATAAGGAGAAGACAAAACTAGCATTTACCAGAGTTACCAAGGTTTCACTTTGATGTCGGCTGTGCAGCCAAATGAACCGTGCCGTCATCTGGTTTTAAACTCCCATCACCGCCGTCCATGACATGTAATTCCAATAGCTCCTATTTTTGCCAAAAGCTTCTGGAAACTACTTCTATAGTTACCAGAATTGCATTCCCACCTGCTTCCTCGCCCCTCCTTGAGTTTGGAAGCACTTTACTGCAATGTGTTTTTTTTTCTGTGAAGGCATTTAAACACTTTTGTCATGAATCTCTTTTGTGCCCTTTTTTTTTGGGGTGGGGAGTGTGTGGGGTGGTGGTGAGCTGTTTAAATCTCTCCCTGCAAGACTTCTTTTTTTTTTTGCCAAGACTCAGATTTATGTGTGATGTCTTCCTGTGCTCTTTCTCCAGGGTTTTAACAGCGTCTTCACGATGCATGAATCAGGACTGTATGCAAGAGTGGTATTGCTGGCACCATATGTGGAGATAATACTGCCTTCCTATTTCCCTTGTTTAACAAGGCCAGTAATCTCATTAAGCTTCTCCACCCCTAAGAGCTCTTCATTGCCACCACTACTGTACTGGAATCTCACAATGAGTTATTTATCCATTATGTGCTCCTCATTCTTTTCCAGTCACTGCCTTCTTGTAGGCAGCTACATACCTTTCATACCAAGATTTGCATTTCTTATTCTGAGATATTTTACTTCTGGAGCTGCCTGTATTAAAATGGATTTTGTTTGAATGGGCTCACTTCAGCGAATGATTCATATTGTTCTGTATGACTGCTCTGTCCTAGCCATTATTTGCCACTCCATTAATTTTTGTCATCTGCAGATATTGGTGTCACTGATTTTTTTTTGTTTGTTTGTTTGTTTTTTTTTGTTTATGTGTACTTCCCCATCATTGTGGAAGTTGATGATTAGCATCTAGTCCTGGTATTATGGTCTTGTACACCCACACCCTCCCCAGCTCATTTTTCCACATTGGTTCTTACCTAGAAATAGTGGATGGAGTTTTCCACAGCATTTCTAACATCCCTCTAGTTACTCTCAGATTTGAATTCTTAACTGATTCCTCTCTTATCTTTCTTTATACTTTTTGAAAAAATTACTTATTATTGCTGTAAGGTTAATTGGTTCATTAGATAGCCATTCCTGTAATTTCAGTTTTAAAATTATTCCAGGGCTTGGAATTTGGAAATACTTTATTGTTTTGGGAGAACAATGTCCCTCTTGCCTCTGTAATGCATGGCACTCACCCTGCTGTCTTAGACAGCTTGAGTGTGATTGAGTAACTAGAGCTAGTTGAAACATGTCGCCTTCCAGCCTTGTTCTTTGGTTCTGAATTTCCTCCTTTTCCTCCTGAATCCCAAAAGGCTTTATTAAGACAGCTTTGTGGGAACCATTAACTTTAAGCTACATAATGATGTTACTATAGCTTTGACTTAGTTAATAGTAAGAAAAAATATTGTATGCATATCTAGAAATTTATATTCCTCAATGATGGAGTTTTAACTTAGTAAATGAAAAGGTTTACTCAATTCACCTAGGAAGTTATAGTAATTAACAGCAAGAGTTTATCTGCAATAAAGTAGGTTCTATGAAAATGTGACACTCTAATGAGCTGCCATCCTATTATGCTTATTCTTTACCTTCTAAACTGCATATAAGACTGTCATGTACATAAAGAAAGGGATGGTGTTACTGTTTTAGCTTGCTTTGTTTAGAAGTGGGGACCAATATTTAGCATATTTACTTAGTGATGCATTTTATGTCATCCTTGCACTACTCAGAATTGCATACAGTTGGCATTCGTGATGCTAGAAATCAGGCCAGGATTAATTTTTTTGCTTTGTTTTGTTTTAAGGCATGTGTACAAAAAAATAGTGCAGTTAAGATAATCCTCGTGCCTGTATTTGTGTGGTACTGTGTGACTTCACTCCCACTTTGCACTTCAGACCACCTAATGACAGGTCACCTCCCTTCTGCTCTCCCTCCCCTGCCATCCCCAGCACATCTGGCTACTAAAGCAGGGCAGACCATGCTGAGCGCCAGACAGCATGTTCTTGTTCCTCTGTCAACCTCACAGTGCCAACTGCAATAGCCACTATTATGTCTTGTGATTAGGAGGTGGCATGACAAACAAACCTTTCCCCCATCTCTTCACCCTGAAAGGCCTGAGACATTTTTAGTGATCAATAACAAATATACAGGTTGCTGGGATAGGTAAACAGACAAGCTGCGTTTTTTCTGATTTTCATGGTGCACTTCATTACACTCTGGCATCATTATTTATGTTACTCTTGCTGAAAAATGGGCTGGGGGGACAAGCAGGAATTTATCTATTATTAGCGTTTTGACTTTTTAAGTAGATCTAGCCTAGGCACTTACAGAGTTAAATTTGCCTTGTATTGTCACTCTGCTACAAAGCTAAAAACTTCAGAGGAAAAAACCGAAGTCTTAAGCTCTGTCTGTTAGCATGACAGCTATAGACCACGTGTTCCTTTTTTCCCAGGGGGAAAAATTGGCACATACCCATCAATTAACTGGTTTTCATTTTGTCTTTTTTTTTTTTTTTTTTTTTTTTTTTTTTTTTTGGATCACTGAGCTCCAGCAACCTGTGTATGCAAAGATCAATTTCATTTTATAAACATTGTGTATTTAGTCCTTAGCACTAATTGGCTGTAGATGAGAAGCCGATCAGTTCAGTGGGTTTGGATGTGGCTTTGCAGTTAGGGGTATGATATCACTGTGTCTGTGTTCAGTTTATGTTGTGAGATGATGCTCTCTGCTTTGGCTTATTTTTAACCCTGGCAGCTTCTAATAAGCTGCTTAGGAGCTGTTTCTAATAAGTGTCTCTACTTTGCCATCCCCAGAGAATTATGCGCTAGTCTCTTACTCTTTTTCTTAAAAGGTTCTCAAGCTGGCCATATGTATAACCATAGCATGCCATTCTGGAGTTAGCAGTAAACCAAGGTATCAACACTTTCAGAGGCTTTTTCTTTTTCTTCCCCTGAAAACAGAATTCAAACATTTTGTCATCTGATTCTCTGCAAGTGCAGCCTATTCTCTCACAGACAATTTTAACGGTTATTTTATTCAGTGTTTTTTCTTGTACGTTCTTTCAGCCATCACTTTAAAAGTGCCTCAGAAGAGTGGCAGTGGTAACTGGCACTTTTTTCCCCCTTGTCAAATGCAAATCTCTCACCTCCCAAGTGTGAACATACAAAGATCTCTTACTGGCTTTTTTTTTTTTTTTTTTTAATAACAAAATTAGGCCACAGTTAGCTAAGCACTGACCTGATTAGTGCTGGATCAACATGTTACCAGCTCAAGGTTGTGACTACAGCGTAAGTGTGGTGAAGTCTGCCTGTTCCAACTAAAATGAAAGCAGTCTCTTGACGTAGAGCAGTGCTGAAATCAGCAGTTTCTGCAAAGTGGGCCTAAATGCAGATTGAAGGATCTCTTCTGTGTATATATGTAACTACCAGTGCCAACCTAATTCTTTATAATCAAATACTTTTTGTTGTATTTTTACTCTGGAGGATATGAAAGAAAACAGTTCTAAGTGATTTTTTTGTTCTTTGGCTTTCCTTATCTATAAAAGATTTGGCTTTGTGAGGTATATTTAATGTTTTCTCTAAAGTAGGCCACCTGAGGGATCCCATGGAGTAATTCACTTTGCTGAGTTAGCAGATGAGGCCATTGGACAGAGTCAAAAAAGATACTGCCAACTGTGAAGGGAATGAATCGATACCAGTGCAAGGGGATCAGTTTGCTTCTTCAATACGACAAAAGCAGTAGCACAGATGCAATATCTGACATACAGATTTAAAAAACCCCACAAATATAAACACACACACACACACACACACATTGGGTTGGCTTTTATTGGAAAGCCTAGATGCAATCTATAGTTATCAATTTGTGGAAAATTCAGGACACATATAAAGTTAAGAAGGCAAATTAAAAGAACAATACAAATCAGACGAAATATACATCTCAAAATATCAGGATAGCATTTTGACTGGCATTGTCTAAAATACTTAGAATCTCCTTTCGTTTTTTCTTGGTTTTGTAATATGCTTCTTTAATTATGCATATTTTTTCTTTAAAAAGATCTTTTGTTTATATATTCCCCAAGGTCACTATTTCCTGCAGGAGCATGTCCAGATCACAAGTCTTTTTTAGCAAGAAATAGGCTCATTATACCTACTAACAAGGCCACTAATTGGCTTGATTTGACTGTATCTAAAATGATCACCAACAGATACAATAATTTGTTGTTTATTGGTGCCAGAACAAAGGAGAAGGAACTGGTATGCGTCAAGTAGAAGATATATTTCAATGTTGACATGTTATACAAGCTTTTCATATTCAAACAGAACAGAAACATTGGACATAATTTAGAATATGAGCCTATTTCAACAGAGAGCACTTACAGCATGCTAAATACAGTGCTGTGGAAGAGCCACCCAACAGAACTGCAAACACCTAGCATTTTACATCTTTAAAAATAATACGTAGATTAATGACACGCCTCTGGGGTCTGACATACCATCCTTTCTAAATTTAGGGCCCTCGACTTCAAGGGTAAAAATACTAACAACTAATCTGTGCTTTCATTCTAATAGATGATTAGCATTCATTATATGTGTAATTAATTCTGTATGCTCTACCAAATACACACATACAGTAATGTCACTGATACTGTAGATTCAGTTGCAACTTGGCTGGGAGAAATTCAAATCTGTTTATCAAACAATCCTAATGTGCAATTTAGAGTATGTAATACCATAGACTCTCAGAATACAAAGCAGTTAGAAAACTATTTTTATTACATCCACTTGAACCATTCATAGTTAAGACACGTTCACTTACTATGTTCTGTCATTATAATACATGGATAGAAATACTGTCTATATTTCAATGAACATCAAAACCCCCCAATTTTGTCTCATCTTAAAAATATTTATTTTTGTGGCTGAATTTAGTGCTCGTGAGACTAAAGCTCTAAGAATAGTTTCAGCCAAGATGTAGAACAGATGCCATAGATGCCACCACAGGCTTCCTATAAGGAACCAGCTGCACACTTCAGTTCTGTCCTGCAACAAATATACTGAGCCTTGGAGCAGAGCATGCCAAATCTATGCAGTGGTGTGGAGATGCAGACTAGGCACTAGAACTGGACCTTCCTCTCCATTCCCCAGGTTCAGTGTTCACAGTAATGAGAGCTGATCTGCCAGCTGAGGGCCAGGAGATGAACCTACTGAACAGCCTGCCTGCCTAAAGAGCAATTCTGTAGCATCAGGTCAGAGGTACGCTTCTTCTATCTGGAGTTATTAACATCTAAAAGAGCTGTATTATACAGAAGACAAAGTTGACATAACTGGATGAAACTACATCATTTCTTCTTCTTCTTCTACATACAATTTGCCAAGCACCTGAGACACTATTCTCTCCATTGTGAAACAAAGCTTCTAAAAAACCAACAGAAACCCCACCTGGTATGAATAAATGTCCATTTATTACATTAGGGCTGGAAAAAGACAAGGAAAACCCAACCTATTAAAGTCTTCCATCATAATAAATAAGACTTATTTGGTTACTGTGCCTTCTAACAATGACTGATGAAGTGACACTGGCCTGGGTGACAGGAGAGGGAGGGGAGGGAGCTGTGGTCTGAGTCAGCCAGCCACTTTGTGGAGTGTCCCATCCTATCAGCAGAGTGATATATGCACAGCTTTAACATAATACAAAAATATTAACACTTTTGGACATTAGTCATCACTGTTATATCTCTACAATATAATCCTTTATACTGTACAGCTATAACGTAAAAGGTGCAATTCCTTTTTCTTTAAAAAAAATCACACACAGCACATGTTTTTATCATTTTATTTTTAAGTATAAACTTTTTTAAACACTTTACATAAATTAACTCCTCTGAGACTAATATTTGATGTACAGTAAATTGTAATTCATATAAAAATCCATAAACAACTTGTCTCACATAATTTACAAAAAAATCAGGGTTTCCTTTGCTTATATGCAACAAGGATTCTACTTGCCATTTTCCCCCCAAGGCAAACCATGTTAGCATTGTAAAATCCATTATTAAATTCCCATGGTAGCATAAGTCACTTGTGCCAATGTCCTTTTAGAAAGCAGCACAGTTTAAAGCAGTTGGGTTGTCTATAAACAGTAATTTTTGCCCCACGTTTTAAAATTAACAGATATATACCACATCCTATGCAGTGAGAAAGAGAGAGAAAAAGAGAGAGAGAAAGAGAGAGACTACTTCTTGTAAGCAAAGGTCAACAATTCAGTAATATTTGAAAACACTGTATGGGTCTGTATCTTAATTAAATACAGTGCCTCAAAGGAACGGACAGCCTGTTGCAAAATCTGTAGGCCTTTTTATTTTCTTTTTTTCTTCTTTTTTTTTTTTTTTAATACTTTTCAGTCCAACTTGAGTGCAGCGATATGCATATGTAAACATATTCTTTAAAGCAGATCACCTTTAAGGTCATTGAGAAAAAAAAAGTTTTGTCATTAGCAGTATCATTCTTCTGGAAGGCGCTCTTTTCATTACAGAGTCTGTTTGGATTGTGCTACAGAAAAAATCTGAGCAAAGATGTAAGCTTAGGCTCAAGTAGTAATGCAGCAAAACAGTTTGGTCTCCTTTTTAGAAGACACTGGTATACAGTCTCTTTGGCAGCCTGAGCTAAGCCAGTGTGTTACCTCTTTCCTATCTCACTTTGTCTGAGGAACTGTATATTGTTAGCACTGTCTGCTAATTCTGGATATTGCTCCACAGAGAGTACATAGTACCCATCATATCCTTGTACCTTTCCAGCACTTAGCAACTGCCTCTTTTCTCCTTCTGTCCACAACCTGGCACCTTCCTCTCCATCTCTTACTCTCTGTTGTTCTCTGGCCCAGGCACTGGAAAGAGCTCTTTGCCTGGCTTGCTCCAGTATTCGGGCCTTTTCCTCATCAAGTGTCATGCCATAGCGGACGTGAAGCGCTAAAGCACCGTATTGCATTTCAACATCAGCAAACCTACGAGTCCTGCCGTTCACCACAGTGGTGGACTGGGAAACAGTGACATTGATGCCATTCTCCAGGGCCTTACGCCCACTTGTCAGCCTCAGTGTCCCAAGGTCACTCTCGGGGGAGGTGGTCTTGATAAAATAGTGTGTGTCCTTTCCCTCCACAGTGAAATGCAAGTTTTCTAGGTAGTAAGCGTTGTTCAGAACAGCTGCCACTTTTATGCAGTCCTCATTTGCAATGTTGAGCACGTTTGTTTGCACTTTGCCTTGATTGACAGCGAGCATCACCCCTTTCCCAATCAGAGACTTCACCGTGGCAAACCACAGCCATGACTTTTCTCCACTGGATTTTCTTCTGCTGACCTGCACTTCTGCCATCTTTCCCAGGGAAAGGAAAGCCTTTGCTTGTCTCGCCACTTGTTGTTGCACTCCAGAAATTGGCTGTAAACAAGAACAGACAGAAGTTTTACCAGCCATCTGTAGCCCTCTAAATGCCAAACAGCCAGGCTTTCTTGGTATGCTGCCCATGGATGACAACAGGATATGCCGCAACTGACAGTGCCAAGGAGTTAATTAGATCTACATACTGCTTGTTATGCTGAGTTACAAGACCATTTTGCTAATATTCAGTGCTTTTACTCTTTGTCTCCCTGAGAACATGCATAAAAATCAGATTTAACTTCAGAGGCTACTTACTGGGCTGTACAGGACAGACTTTCAATGTCAGTACTTAATCACAGAATCGCAGAATCATAGAATGGTTTGGGTTGGAAGGGGACCTCAAAAATAATTCCAACCTCCCTGCCATGGGACCCCCTTCAATAGACCAGGTTACATAGAGCCCCATCCAGCCTGACCTTAAATGCCTCCGGGGATGGGGCATCCACATCTCTGGGCAACCTAATCTGTTCCAGTGCCTCATCACCCTCGCAGCAAAGAATTTTTTTCCTAATATCTAACCTAAACCTACTCTCTTTTCATTATGAACCCATTCCCCCTTGTCTTGTCATTACATGCTCTTGTAAATAGTCTTGCCCCATCTTTCCTGTAAGTTCCCTTTAGGTACTGGAAGGCCGCAATTAGCTCACCCCTAAGCCTTCTCTTTTCCAGGCTCAACAAACCCAGTTCTCTCAGCCTGTCTTCACAGGGGAGGTGCTCCAGCCCTCTGATCAATTTGGTGGCTTCCTCTGGACTCACTCCAGCAGGTCAATGTCCTTCCTGAATTGGGGACCCGAGCTGGATGCAGAAATCCAGGTGGGCTCTCACCAGAGCAGAGTAGAGGGGCAACCTGCTGGCCATGCTGCTTTTGATGCAGCCCAGGATACAATTGGCTTTATGGGCTGTGAGCATACACTGCTGGCTCATGTCATGTTAATATGGCTATCTATGGTGTCAACTTACTGTGGTGTCACCTCATCCTTAGAGCTTGTTCAAGTATGATTCCTGTCTACCGTGAGTCCATCCAAAACGAGCTGATTTTTGCAGGTCATGAAGAAAAGGAACAAGCCTTTCTTTACACTGACTTGGGAGTCTCTCAGGCAGCCGCAGTCTGAGACCAAACTGCAGGGAGGCTCTCATAAACCCTCAAGCTACTAAAGGAAGAAGGGGAATCAAACTCTAATGACAGTCTTTACAGTAGAAGAGAGGCAAGCAAATGGTACAGACCAGTGAGGTGGAACAGTGGGTACTGATACCCTTTCTTGCAAATCCTTGCAGAAACTGATAAAAGGGGATGTGTGAAAAGGCTGTGGCCAATGCAGTTCTGTGAGCTTCCACTTCACTTCAGGTATCAGCCTGTTACCTAAAAGAGCTTCTCCCCAAGAACTTCAGACAGGCGGAACCCTGAATACAGCAGAGTGTTTTGTTGACAGCTAGCAAAGAGAAGGAGCAATGAATGAAAAGAACCATTGGGCCAGTCTAATGGAAAAAGTAGGATAGGAGAATCTGTCAAGGAAGAGCTATATGTAGCCAGACGCACTCTTACTAAAAGAGAGGATGGCTGGGAAGTGGGGCTTACCAGCATAACTGCTCTGGTTAGCCAGAACAGCTGAAAGAGCAGAGGCAGCTAGCAGGAATGGCTAGCTAGTGCAGCTAGATAGCAGGACAGCTCAAATTACAGGGTCAACTGAGGTGGGGATGAGACCCTACACCTGTGCGGAACAGACACATCTTATCTGTCTAGCCCTGGGGCTTAACAGCAAAAAGCTGTGAATGAGCTAGTATTTATTGATGGAGGTGGGGAACAGACAGCTGTCCCAGGAGTTGTCTCAGCAGGGAACAGAGAAAGATTTAAATAGCTTTGGCCTCACTTTTGAAAAAGAGTACTTATTTTCTGATGATGATCCAATTTAACTTCCAATTGACCCCTACTCTCTTCAGTAAAATACTGCTTAAACCATTTGATTCACTGCTGACAAATGAGTCAAAAGCCTGTTTTGTTTTCCTAAATTTCTGGCTGGGAGACCAAGCAGGACTTATTGAGACTCATGCAACATTAATTCAGCCTCGCTCCTAATCAAAGCCTAGCAAAAACTTCGCAAAAGCTTTCCCGCTCTGCCACGAGGGCAGCTTTTCTGCAGGTGACAGTTCTGAGGGAATCATGAACTGACTTGGACTCTTAACTCTTCTTGAATGTGGCAAATTCCTGTCTGCACTTGCTAGTAAGTATGGGTTTCAGCTGTTGCAAATCCTACATGATTGCTATTGAGCTCAAAATATATTGTAGACAGCAACATTTGTTTGTTCTTAACATGTATCCTCTGAGCTAGGTAAAGCTCACTCCCTCCAAAATGTTTCAAAATACTAAGTGGTTTCGTGTTTACTTCCGTCTCCACATTGCATTTGCTTGCTCAGCAGTGAGTATCAGAGTCACAGCTTCTTCCTGAGAATTCTGAATCTTTGTTTTCCTCTCACTCCTTTCTTGCTCTGTTATGTCACGTGCCCTTGGCACTCCTCATGTTACTGAGCTCTGCCCTAAAGATTTTTGACAACTAGCTGTCTGCTCTTATCTCTTTGACCAAACTGGTTCTCTTCCTGGTGAGTCTTTGCTGGTGTTAGTGGATAATTTCATTCTTTAGCCTTTGATATCTAAATAAACAATGTCTGATAGGTCTTCACAGCCATGCCTGATGACAGGTCTCTCATGTCCCAGTACAACCACCTTGCCCAGAGCGCTTGCCATGCTCCTCCTTCCCTGCTTCTACTGCTCATGGGAGACACCATTCGCATGCTGTGCTCTAAGGGCTGTCCCTGCTACTCAATTCCTTGCTATTAAAAGTAAATTTAAAAAAATAATAAAAAATAAGGCAGGTAATTTCCTCCATGCAAAGTTAGCTTCCATATGTTCCCTTCTGCTGAGACACCCTTCTAATGATTTTTTTGTCTACATTAGGTTGTAGATTCTTTGAGATTATATAATTTTAATATCATAACTTTCTCCATCATGATTCTTGTAAAAAGAGATCTGTTTTTGACTGCTCACAAGGGGATTACTTGTTTTAATGTCTCTTAAGTCTTGCTTCTTAACTGAGAACTATAGGATTTTTGAGGGCATAGATCTTTGATCTCTGAGTAAGTTTAATTTGTAAATATAATTCTCTTAAATAGCATATTTATATTTTACTTCCACATTTATTTCTTCCATAATTTAAAACTGTAGGAGGATTTCAGGACAAAAGTTCTTTTCTTTGCTCCTAAAGAACTTCATAAGCACCTGGAGTTTTGGTTTTATGTAATGTAATAGACTTTACCCCTCAGGAAATTTCATTTTCAGTATTTTATATTTACATATAAAACATAGGGTCCGTAATGCACAGTTAATATTAAAGAGAAGTAAAATTGTAGTGATGCCTGGTATGCATAATTTATGCACCTGTTCTTCTGTTTATTTCACAGTCTATTTTTTACTACAGTGTTCAGTTTCTGCCTTCAGGCAGAGTGTTAGTACAAATCTAATCTCTGTAGTTTCTGCTATGAAAATTAGACATCTTTAAAGGGTCTTAAACTTCTTTTCACTGATTATTGTTTCTTGTATCTTTATTATTGCTGAATGCAAAATAAAGCTTATTTAAAATGGTACCTAACTTAGCAGATCTGTAAGAAAAAACTTCATATGTAATTTCTTAAATTCTTTTGAAAGTAGATAAAGGTACTGTTCAGATTTAACTTAGGAAGTAACCCTTGCTGTAAGAATTATTCATGCCTAATATGATCTGAGTAGAAGGAAACATTCTGTCTTGTTCCATTTGTATGTTTAGTTTTGTTTCTTACTGGTATGTCTTCCCATTGCTGGCTCTTTACAAGTTCATAAGAAGGTTCTGTTAAATCAAATTTTGGAACAGGGAAACCAGGAATGGCATTGTGCAGATGGAAGCCAAATGTCACCAGCCAGCTGTTAACATCTGAAAGAGAATTATTAAAAGAAAAAAAAAGAGAGAAAAATATTAGAATTGTTCTATATTTTTCAACCGTACAATTTTTACACGGAATAGCTTTTGGCATGGTTGATTTCCTTCTGTAACATGAAAATTACTCAACAGTCTTTGTTTTGATACGTATGGATTTAGAGTTGTGCTACAGCTAGAATAGCAAGCCTGTACAGGAAACCTGCAGTTCTAAACTTACAAGAAAACATCTGTTCTATATAAGAGCTGCACTAGGCTCAGTTGAAAGGCATTGCAGGCTTCAGCAATTCTGAAGGCCTCAGTGACTTCCAGAACAATTACAGGAGCACAATTAAAGGGAGATTTCCTTCTAATACAGCCTAAACTAACTGGGATTTCTTAGTCAGGCTAAACGTGCTTTATGTTGCACCTCCATCATCAATAGTTTAAAAAAAAAGTACTGCAGGGCACATCTTGTCCTTTTGTTACATGTGTGTTATGGTAATATCTTCAAGTTACCCCTGAAATAGCACCTATATGGTCAATTACCTTTTAAATGATTTGGCAGAGATTTTATGTTGATTCAAGAGAAATCTCCCCCTCTTCAAGATGAAGTTGGATCGATGAAATTAAAAGCTAATGAAATGTATTACAGTTACATCAGTAAGCAGACAGGATACTAAATTAGCATTAGATAACATTATTTATGATACATTTTATGTTCTGTTAAAAATAAATAAATTAGGGATGCCAACAACTGGTTAACAATTGTTTGGCGAGAATGAGTGATTTGCCTTGTTCCTGTCTTTCTACCCTATTTTTCACAAACACTAAGCTTAGAGGTTGGCAGAGTGCTCCTTACTAAGTCTAGTAATTTTTAAGAAAACTCAAATAAGTGGAACAAAGAAGCAAATTTTTCCAAATGTTAAAAGAATAAAAAATATTTATCTTAAAATAATTTCTAACATTTTCCATGAAGTGATAATGCCTCATGAGGCTCTGCATCTAAAACTGCTAGTCAGCCAAATTACTAATTGTAATGATAAGGTTATATAATCAGTGTATGTCTATGTATTTCATACATCAAAGATGTTAAGAAAAGAACCAAAACTGTATTTTGAGGGCAATTTCTGAACTAAGTGCATAATTTTCAATGCCACAAAGAATCTGATTGCAACTGCATGCCCTACAGCACATGCTGCTAAAAGAGGACAGATTCAACGGTCTGTTATTATCCTTACTCCCAGGCAGCCTGTTAGCAACCCATTTAATAGCTGCTGTTTGTTAAATTAATGCAAACCCACTTGATTCCCAGGATGTTCTTCTGAGTGGTAGTTTCACAGCTCCTAAGTAAGTGGGGCTGAGCCCTTCCTGTAGTCTGACGCTGTCTGTGTAAATTATTTAGGATTATTTACATCTATTCATATATGAAAAATCCAATGTATCTGAGCCATACATTTTTCAAAACATTCTGGTGAAGTGCAATCAGATTTTTGGTATGTAGAATAATGAAAAACACTGTGCATCACTAACTCTAGAACCACAAAAAAACCATATAGGTTCCCTAAGAATTCAGATACACAGAAAGTGGCACTGTAGCACCTTTTTGTTGCTGAACAAGAAATTCACACTCCTTTTTCTATACTATTCTACTCCTTCCCTGCATCTGGCTGTGTACTCATTACTTTGTTCTGGCTCTGGAGCTTACTGGCAACTTACATTAGCAGCATTGCAAAAGCCTACCCTGGAAAATATCAACCAACTTGCAGTGAATATTTTCTGTGAAATTAATGAGTTAAAATGGTCACAGAAGGACCCCACCCACCCTCGCTTCCTTACAATCTCATTCCCTCTAAATTGCAGGTCTATAGGTCCAGCATCCCCAAGCTGCCATCACATAACCTTCTCTTACCTGTGATGTAATCCTTCACATCGTGTATTTTACTGGCTGGGTTGTTATTTCTAAACATATACAAATTAAAAGGAGCTGGATCCTTCCCAATTCTTTTCCAGATTTCAATATCAGGTGTTGTCCACCGGCCTGCCAGTATGTCATAATCTCTTTCTCCGAAGTGGACTAGCTTGGTCAGTGGGTCGTATAAGCCTCCATGGAAGCCAATTACTAGCTGGAAGTCAAGGTTAGAGTCAAAATAGATCTCTCCATAAGCTGTGTATTGAATTTGTTTAAGCATGAGACCATTGCTACTGAAAACTGCCAGTGGTGTCCCCGTATTGTCTGATGCAATGTAAAATTCGTCTCCACTGCTAATTTCCATGGCAAAAAGGTGTCCTTGCAGATCATAGTAAAGAGATGTGATTTCAGAACTTGAGTGGTTATATACATGAGTTATCCTGGTTGGATAAGTAAGGTCTGCATAAAAAAACTGGAGATGCTGTCCAAGGCTGGTTTTACTGGAAACTCGTCGTCCAAGTCCATCATAACGGTAAATCACTGTCCACCCACTGCCTTTGCTGTAAACACGAGTAAGAAGGCCCTTTGAACTGTATTCAAAGATTTCAGTACCCCTCTGACGCAGAAATCCGTCTTCATCTAATCGGTACTGAACATCCCCCAGTCGAGTTATTCTATCTCTCAGGTCATAGCGAAGTGGTGTCAAACGGGCACTGCTGCTGGGGTTGAGCAAGTGCAGGTTGCCATTCAGGTCATAGTTGTATCGCCACATTATTTTTTCATTCAGATAAACTGTCTGGAGCTGACCATCTACATCATATTCATAAGCATATTTCGTGGTGTTGGCAAATGGCCCAATCTTGATTTCTCTTTTCGTCACTCGTCCCATGTTATCATACTGAATCGTAATCCAATACATTAATGACCGAAATATTTCGTACTGAATTTCCTTGATGCGGCCATGTGCATCAAAGTGTTTTGTGTACGTCATTACGGCTGTTGAAATGATCTGGTTAATATCATAATATATAACTCCAAATTTTCCAAACTGTTCAACTTTGCCAGAGATATCATCGAACTGGTAGAGATCAATAGGCAATGGGGTTTCATTGATGACACCTTGCATGCTAGTCACTCTGAAGCTATTGTCATAGCTGTAGTCAAATCGGGCATTTACCATGCCGTCTTCGCTAAAGCGGAAAATCTGTCTGTCAATCAATGGGCCAATTTGTCTGTATCTAATGGTGCAGATAAAACCATCGCTTTGGAGGTTTACTGTTTTCAGGACTCCTGCTGTCTCATCATAAGTAAAACTAACTCTTGTACTATCATATAAAATTTCTGAGAGCTTGGTCTGTCGTCTGTACTTGAATAATACTCTTCGGCTTGTCCCCAGGAAAGCAGTTTGAAGGAGCTGCCCTTCTTCGTTGTAGTCCATTATAACAGAAGCATTACTTTCTGGGGGGTTGTATATATTCCGGTAATAGCCAATGGAGCGGATAGTCTGCATGGTATGACGAGCAACACTGGGCATGGTGACAGCAGAAAGCCGATCCAACAAATCATATTCAAAGATATACTGCCGTTGGCTATGAAGCAGAAGAACCATTGACTGAAAATTAAGAACAGATTTTTACCATGTGACAAATGGTGCAGTACCTCCCCTCCTGCCATATACCGACACTATTTCTTCACAAAAATGTGACATTCCCACTTGAGAAAATTATCTCCTCTTTAATTGAGTTATCCTTGACCTTACATGTTGTTAACGTCTCCCTGCCTAATTTACTTGTATGCTTAATTGTAAGGGGTTCTGTAATTAGTAGTTCCACATTCATAATTTGCTACTTGTTATGACTGTATCACTCTTTTATCAAGCACTCACAGCTAAACAGCAGATTGTCAATGGATTCAGATAAGTCATGTTTAATATGGGAAGAAATAAAACTGTCTTAGAGCCATTAACTCACAAGGAGAACAACATATGGGAGATACAATTTATTCCCTACAATTAGAGATGATTTTGAAGAATTTGAATAGCCTGAGATCGCTGAATACTGTGTTCTTGTTCTGTAAGCTTTGACATAGACAAAACAATTGTTTGATTATTCACATCAAAAGGAGCTACATGGAATTATTCTGACACCTTTCTGATGTTTGACTATTATGTATCATAGGTCTTGATTAAATTATGTCTGCAGTAACTAGTAAACAGTACTTGCTGAGCAACAGCTTCAACAGAAATATATTTAAATCCCAGAAAGAAATGGATCTTTCCACGTAGCAGACATGAGATCTCACAAGGGCAATTTTCACAGCTGCTTCTAGGAGGAGAGCTATCATTGAGCAATTGTTATATATAATGAAGGTTTCTTATCTTCTGCCTATCACTTATTTGGATGCTACAATGTATAGCAAGCACAAATTGATAGCTGTAACTACGTAGAAACAATTCTTCTTGGTAGGGAAAAGAAAAACGCACAACAGTGAAGCATTTGCAAACAAATTATTTTCAACTGAATGGAATTGCAGATAGTCCCTGTACCTTATTTTAAGTGTTAAGATAACAGGTAAATACAGATGCTTCTTGCTAGTCAGTGGCCTAAATAATTTAAAAACACATCAATTCCCAGTGATTAGCTACAGCATGATTACATATCTGTGCAGTGAAACATTCCCCTTGGAATCACATGTTGATACTTAGAATAATTGAAATGTGCTGCTACTACCTATTTTTGCTTTGTATGTAATGGTGAGATGCTGCAGAATTTCAGCACGTTCCAAGCATTTTTAAAACCTGAGTGTTTACCTTTTCCAGGTACGTGTAACTCCAAGTTTTCCCATCAGCAAACACTCTAGATACTATCCTTCCCTGTCCATCATACTCTATTTTTTCACTAGTCGTCCCTCGCTGTATGCTGCCTATTTGACCTGTGGATGAATAGGTAACATTGACAGCCATCAGCTTGCTGCTCGGTAGCCACAGCGTGGGGTGCCCTGACGTGTCGTAGGCAATCCTCAGCAGAAATTTACGGTGGTCATCGTAGATCTTTTCCGTCTTTGTGGTTCGATCAAAGTCAACTGAAAGGAGGTTTCTGCCATTAACCTTTGTAAAGCAAACAAAATGACACAATAAATCATGCTGTTTAAACCCTAGCCACCTGTAATTTCCACAAAGCTAGCTATTCTTTAAATACCATTTACAGTGATTGATTTGCTGTATGTGTAAATTATTTGAGCAACTTCTTGATATAAGGCACTATATTAGCATCTACTTTAGAAGGTCTGATTATACGAAGACATGGCTCACAATTTGTTGTTCTTTCTTGATGCTTAGTGGACTGTTAAGAAAATACTGAAAGATGTGCATTGAAAACTTCTGTAATAAATGGGGCCCTATCAATGAACAAACTACATCTTTTGTAGGCAGTCCAAAGTAGATCTAGCAAATTATTATCAAAATATATTCCCAGCAACTGCTTTTCCAGTTCATAACAATCATGCTAGAAAGAACTGAATCCCAATCCTTCACAGCAAGTATTTTTCAAAAGGGTAAATACAAAACTAAGATCTTGAAAAGCATGTTAGATTTCCAAATTAAGGTTAAGCAGTTTTTAGGACACAGGCTTTCCCCTTCTGGATCAAATGGAAGTTTAACTCAGTATACCATCCATTGCTGCAATGTATTTATGAGGCTGAAATCCTTAGTAGAGGATTAGGTCTTTCCCCTAGTTAACTGACCACTTAAAGTCATAAATGACTAGAAGACTACTGAACCACTGAAAAAGTTATAAATGCTTTGAAGTTTATAACTATTTTGATTTGAAATTAAAGCCTTAACCTAGATTCATTTATCCCGAAAACCTTATTATTGACATATATACTACAGTGGTAATAGTGATTTCTATGAAATACTTTTACATTGAAATCCCCGCCCCCCGCCTCACTACCTTTTAGTGTTCTAAATATGCCAACTTTCAGTTTCATTGAAACTGCTCTCCTTCTTTAATTTATGAAAGAAAAATGTCTGGTTTTCTTTTCTTATATCAGTATTTTTGCACTTCTCCATTCCTCTCAGCACTGACCTGTGTTTCAGTGTTCTCCAACAGGCCTTGAGGATTTCTTTGTTTATCTGCAAACCATTTCTGTATCTGCTGTGTCTTTTTAAAGTTATTCCAGGTAGGATGAAACACTGATAACTGAGATTTTTCACCAATGTATTTTACTAACATATAGGAAGTAGTAGAGAAATGGACTTAGAGGTATGTGTATTAAGGATTCTTTTAAAACTCATTTTCAGGTACTTGATACATACATTACAAAGAGGTGAAGAAAGATGGCTAAACAAGAGAATAGATATCCTGACTAAAGAAATGACTGGAGGATTTTTCAGGGCTTCATGTTCAAAAATCCATATGTCATGGATGTTGGTACTTGTATTCTGGGGCTGATAAACTTCTAAAAGATCAATATAAATTAGATCCTTTATTTTTGGTATAAAAGGTATTAAAGTGCTGATAATAGGTCATAGGCAAATTTGAAAAAACATTCCTACAAATGCTTAGTTATGCTCAGTCTGTCTGTCTATTTATGTACATTACCTTTCTCTTTCTCTTGGCATGAGAGGAATCTGCACTATCAATTTAGGGAAAAAAATCCTGTTTTCATTTAACTCTCCCAAGTAAAGAACATGAAGTCTAGCAGATGCAGAATAGCTACTTTACCTATTTAATGCACCATCAAATATTATTTAAATATAATCCAAAAAATTAATGCTACAAGACTGATTCTAGAAGTAGGTTAAACTTAAGCTATAAAATATTTCCATTCAACTACTTTTTGTATTTTTTTTCTTTTTGACTTCTTTATTTTCAGGTAGTTTTTGTTTAAATTTTCCAACATTTAATATTAGCTCATTTATATAAATTCATCCTTAAATTTTCTTTTCTCCAGCTCTTATTTCTTAGTGTCTCTCACACATGCCTGCCCTCATCTCTACATCTTCCTGTCTGTTTTGCTTCTCTGATTTTTTTTCCTTCCCTTTCTCTCCATCTCCCTTTCCTTATTTTACATTTAATTATGATTTTTATTAATTTTCTTGTCTACCTCTTGGGCTTAGACACTGAAATGAAAATAGGCACTTCTGATTTCTAAACTGGCAAGGAAAGAAGGGTGGTTTATGGTTAAGACAGACTTCCAGGCAATTGTGGTTAATTTCTTGGCTAAGCACATCCTTCCTGTGTAAATTGCAACAAAGTACTTAATCCCACTGTCTCACTGCCCTAGCTAAATGGGATAATAACATCCCTGGCTTTCTCCTTTTCCATCTGTCTTGTCTGTATAAGGGCAGGATATGAGGAGAAAGAAAGGAAATTGCTCCAGCCAGTTTTATGCTTTCAGACTTTGCCGACAGAGCTCTTGGGTTCAGACATGCGAGCTTTTGGTGAAAATTTGGCTGTGCTTGCATAATCTCATAATACAGACAGCAATTAGAATAGCGATGAGTTTTGGTGACAGAGCTTCTTTCACTGGGCAGTATGGAGCTGGAGTAACATAGCTAAAGCATAGCCTTCAACTGAAGTGCTTCTTAACAACGGCTCTGCTACCAAAGTGCTTTTGCAGCAAAAGCTGAATGTGTCTATTGTGTCCGAGGCAACCTCGCTCCAAATACATTTGAAACCTCTGGGTTTCATTATGATAAAAATTGTACTTGAGGAAATTTTCAGTGAAGAAACATTTAGTGACACAAAACTGAGTCTTTTAACAGTCTCTACCCACTGTCCTGCTACATTTCAGTAATTTAGGTCTCCATCCATCCTGCTCTGCTTTAGCTCCTGTTTTTCTTTCTGGTGTCTGTGATTCCTCCATTAGGAGTAGGAATATATTGCTGTGCCTTACAGAGAGATTCAAGAGGTAATGTGAAAGAGCACGCCAGGTCTCTGGAGGAGGCAGAGCAAACTCCTGTGAGTTCCCTTCTCTATGTTACCTATCTACTCTGGGTGCATCCCTTGAAACAGAGTTCACACAAGTTGCTTTATTTGAGACCTTTAAGAGACCCTCAACACAACGGCCCCGAAAAGGCTCTTTCATGCAGAGGATCTGCCAGGACCTTTGCCTAAGACCAGTCTACAGACCAAACATACAGGTTCAGGGACAAAAACAGCTTATCGAACAACAATAAAACCAGTCTGACAAAGGCAAGATTGACAGAAGATTGTTAAGGGAGGGTGACATAATTCCTAATTAATTTCTTTAGAAAGACTACTAGTAGTGGGTAGAACTAATCCAAGATAGAAGACCAAGAGAGTACCTGAGAGTGTACTTTGTAATGTTAGATACTTCATATATATAACACAGTGGAAGTGTCATAGATATGAGTACATTTACTGGCAATACATTTTGTCACTGGTTTTTGTCTGCATTTGTCTTCTTTGCAGCAAAATGTTACTGACATATCTGTCTGTAGATGGAAACGATGAGCTCCATAAGTTATTCCTGTTCTTCTTTCTGTTTTCTTTTTCTGCTTGCCTACATACCCCCACCCACCCCCAAGTGACATTTCAGTAATATCTTCCCATGTAAATCAATTTCACAAAACCTTCCTCTTTTTTTTCCATTGCTGACAAGTTTCTTTTCTTTTTTTTTTTTTTTGAGGCACTTTTCTCTTATTAGCTCATATTCTTTGCCTGCCCTACTTCTCTCATTTGTATATACACTTTTAATTACCAATTTTAACTACTCCTTTTAAATGACTACTATTATACCTTAATCTGTAATTTTCATCCCCACTCCCCATCTTGTTAAATCTTTCCCTTTTCTCTGATGTTCCTTTTTTTTTGGTGTTAACTTTTCCAAGTTAATGTTGCCCGTGACATTTCTTTTACCTCCTCTGCGCTTGAATGCCAAAATTTTGCTTCAGTTTTGAGAACTGCACTCATGGTGATTTGTTTCACTGCCAAAAGCAAATGCCATCGGTATGGTTATTTTATTTTCTCTGGGGCTTCTTTCACAAATGAATTGGCAGGTGTATTATGCCACTGTGCTAGGTAATGACATGCCTATGAGCCAGAAGCACGAGTATGAGCACCAGAAGCATGGCTTCCTTTTCCTCTTCCTTATCCATGTAAGACAGCTGCCACAGATGGGTACTAGTATGTTGTTCTTAAGCAGCAGCTACTGTGCATAATCATTCTTCCTTCTTGGGAAAAAATCCATTCTTCTTGTAGAGAAAGTGGTAGAGATGAATATAATCTGCATGACAGCATCCCCTTCTTTCTTGTCCCAATGGAACATATAAAATATTTTAAGATTTCCAATGGTAAGAAATTGAGTGGTCTGAAATTGCTTACCTTCATTTGATACACTGCCTAGGCCTTATTTTAAAGAACTGAGTTCAGTTCTAATAGTAAGTCAGACCTCTGATGTGGTCTTGAAATGGTCTCCTGGCAACACAATTTTAAATGCTTAATTTATGTTGCCTTTACCAAATGGCTGTCATAAATCATTGTTTGCTTCCTACTTCTGTTTCACTCACTATATAGGAAAAAGAAATGCCAACAAAATGGTAAAGACGTGTTAGACGAGTATGCCATACACATACACACAAAGTTAAACCTTTTCTATCCTAAGTAAGCATTAGTACAATTTTAATTGAAAATAAAAAAAAAAATAGAATCCAGGGATTGTGCTAATTTATGGTAGAATAATTTAAAACTGGATTGAAATTAGTTTGGTTAATTCAGTACCAGAAAAAAAAAAAACAATGAAGGAAAGCAGAAAATTATTCTTTTTAGCCATTCCAGGCTAAACCGTTTAAATTCCACAGAAAAGAGCAATTAATAAGTAAAAACAGTCAACAGTAATAAAAACAAGTACTTTCAGATCTACAGTCAGCTTGTCTACGGTAAATATTCTGTGGTTGTTGGATGGCAATACCTCCAGGAATGTATTTACGTTTCCTCATTCCTTCATGAGAATGCAGTAGATACCACGTATGCTTACATGCTTACCCTAAGCTTCCGACCAAACACATTGACTTTTCCCTGGGCTTGCTCTTTTCGGAATCGCCACTCCACCAGGTTCTGCCCATTCTCTCCTGGGAGGGTCATGTTTCTCTTTGCCATGGTTGGGTTGGCAGTGCCAGCCAACACATGTGGCTCTGTCTGGTAGTGCGAGTCCAGGCCGCTGGCATACAGGATTCTAAGGGAGCCATCATAACCGATCTGGTAGCTATTTCTTAACTGATCTGAAAAGGCCAAAAAGAGAATTACAGGTTAAGACTGGGTTAAGACTGCCTTTGTTCTGCACACTTTATGCAGTACGTTCATGTAAACATCCTGACCTCACATAACTGACCCAATGGTAATAAACAGCCAGAGTGAGATTAAGAATATCTGTATCACATAGGAGCACAAATGCCTTTAGAACCTTCATCAAAGTCCCTTAACACTTAAAAAAATCCCATCCTGACAATATATTCTTCAGACTGGCAAAAAACTTTCTCTGCTGTTTCATTAGGCATTTTTGGCCTAATCCTAAGCATGTATGACTGCTCACTTTTGCAAGGATGTGGTTGCTGGGATGTCACATGCTATTTTAAAGCTAAAATCTCACTTCACGCTATTTCTGTGCCTATTTCCCTTTCAATCCATCTCTTCTTTCTAAAATTCCTTTTTAATAAAAAGTAGGTATTCTGACTATTTCCCATAGCTGTTTACAAGAGCTATTTGGTTAGAAAACTTACTTAATACTACTTCTGTTGCAGCTACTTCTTTCCCTGAACAGTTCTTTCTGTATATGTGTAAAACCATGTACCTATCAATCCTTCCTCCAAACTCTATGCTCCAAAAGTTTCACTTCTATTTGGAGCTTCTTGTACCACAAGAAAACCATTTTCAGGTCAGTATCTGCTGAGAAATCTTTTGTTTACAGTACCTTGAACCATGGTATAGAAAGAATCTATTGATGACAAATTGGAAGTGATGCTGACATCTTCCTCTCTGCTGGATGACTCAATGTCCACTGTAATGGCCCTTTCCATCTCCCCGTGAAGGTTAGTGACGACTCCAGTTGGGAATGTAACATTTGTTAGACGGCCCTCGCTATCGTAGCTAAGAAAACAAACAAAAAAAAAACACCCCAGGATAAAAAAAAGAGTCCAGAAATGATACATAGCAGGAACAAATAGCTTTCACTTACAACTAAAATGAACAAAAATACCAGCTACTCATATTGTTAAGGCACTTTTGCTTTTTTTTTTGTGCATGGGATAGGCACAGCAAAGACTTCAAACGTGCTTTGAAGTAGTCAAAAGACTGCTTAACATACAGCAGCCTCAATGGTGATAGCAAGAGCAAACAGATGGATCTTCAGCTCTGCATATTATTCTTTGAAGTGTGACCAGATCCTGCTGCACATCTAATTCACCATTTCAAAGGAAGCATATTTATTGGTGCTAAATTCTGTAGCATTCTGTACTCACTCCCTATTACTAAACTAGATTTTGCTGTCATTGTAGAAGTCCTCAAAATTTTTTGTAAAAAGGGTATCTTAATAAGAGTGTCTCTTGGGTCTTTCCTATTCAATGATTATGCAGACCACCTGTCGTCCTGTTCCTGAGTGCCTAACATCCCTTGTATTACTGAGACACAGAATCTGGAGTGACATTTAGTCTACTTAAGCTGCTTGTAGCTGGAAACCAGAACAGCTAGCATCTATAACTTGTTAACTGCCTGTGGATCACAGGTTGAGACTTGTGATACAAACCATGTGGAAGATGTTTGTTTTGTTTTGTTTTGTTTTTTTTCCTGGCCCTACTGACACTTATTTAAACCAACAGCTATGTATCCATTTAATATAAACAGGTAGATACAATTTCTGTAATTGAAGTACATGTAAACCAGTCTTTTCTTAGGCTGTGTTGGGTGTACTCCATTGGTACATGACTGGAGACCAGGCTCACATCCAAACATTGTGGTAACAGTATAGAGAGAGGTAAAGCATCATGTGAGCTTCTGGTCACAAAATTTGTCTTTAAGATTAGCTCTTCCAGTACTACAGTTTTGATTTGTCAGCCTAGGTATTCAGCTGAAGCTCCTTGTTTAGAAATATAGCCTGCCTGTAGCTGCAATAGAGAGAAACAAGTATCCAAAGGATGATTCTGTGCCCACAGATGACCTGTTTGCTCTTGGGAGTTTTCCATTCCTCTCCCGTGACCATGTAGTGGGAAGCTAAAGGAAGCCTTAGTCTCTTAAAGCAACTAGAACGTGACCCTGCAGGTCCTCACAGCGTGCTAGGCATTTCATGCTGACAATTATCATGAAAATTGCTCCTTCTGGGAAAGAAAAGCAAAACAACCAAAAAAACCCAAAAAACCCCAAAAGCCTCAAGCATATCACTGAGGCTACAGAAACTCTTTTTCTTAAACTGAGAGAATTAATCCCCAACAGTTTTAACCCACACCACACTAACTTTCTCTGAACAGCGTAAGTACTGCACAGCATTGCTGTAACTGAAAGGATTAGGTTAAGAAATGTCTTTTTCCAGTTTGCTTACTCTGTAGATTTGACAGCTTTTTGCATACAGTCACTTCCATCCTTTTAACACAGTTGATTTCCTTTGTTTATGTAAGATTTTCACTTAGCAACAGGGAAAAGAAAAGAATGTTTAAAGATCAGAAACCATACTGCAAGCCAGGGAAGTCAAGTGGGGAAACTTATTTTTTAAAGCTGAATACATTTCAAGATAATGGGGTTTCTTTCAGTGTGTTTCTAACCCTAATTGTGGGTCTTTTTCACATACTGGACTTGGCAAGCCATTTATGCAGGAGACCAAAATGAAAATACCAATGTTCCTTGTGCATGAATGTGACTGCTAGCCTATTCATGACCTTCAATCTCATTCCTCATTTCCAAGAACTTATTTTATTTTCATGCACAACTTCCCTTTGCAACTCCCTGGGGAACATATATTGTCCAATTAGTGTCCTTTTCTATTTTCTGCTTTATGTTTGAAAATGGTATCAAATTACTTTGTTCAGAATTACTTGCATCCTTTGATTCCAGTTGCCAAATACTGGTCTTTATTTCAAACACTGCTTACTAAAGTCACAGAAAGTAAGATTTCCCTGTAAGAACTTTTTACCCTTTTAATCACAATATTTGTGAGAAATTAATTACCATATTTCTCAGTATACCACTTGGGTTGGAAAACGCTACACATCAGTAGCAGTATTCAGTATTCAGTGCAGTGTGTGGCTTCAGTGCATTCTTGCTTCCACATTATTATTTTTTCACTCGGTGCCTATAGTTCCTGAACTGGTCTAGTCTTTCATAAAAGCACATCATGAGCTTGAGATAAGCAGCTAATATTATTACAGTGGGGGAGAGTTCAAAGATCAGCAAAAAATCACGCTACACATTCATGTTCTTAAAAACATGACTTTAAAGCTGAAAGAATCTTAAAAGCCATGATTGCTTGATTCAGGTGTCCTAGTGCAAGAAGAAAATGTGGCTGAGATGTGAAAGGTAAGAATAGGATTTCTCATACTTTTATAGCTTGGAACAAAAAGAAAAGGGGAAATAGGCCTTTCTACAATTCACTACATATTCCATTTTAGAATGGATTGCAATGCATGTCCTTCATTTTGTTCACTGCACATCGAATACTAAACTTTCTTTATACTTGCTATCTTCTTGCCCACAATCAAAGCTTTATCAATCACAGCATAGCAACATCACTCATACCTTTAGGCATTCTGCAGCCATTTTTCTTATTACATTCAAATATCCTTGCATTCTGCTGCCAAGGTGAATTTATTCATCCAAGATTGTCAGTTTTAGACTGAGAGATTTCTTTTTATCTGCCTAGTGTTCTAATATTGAAATTGCCCTAAAAGGAATGAGATCTGAAGTCTAGAGGGCGAGCGCCTATATTTGGCATTTCACAGCCTCTTTGATCTTTTCATCCAAACATAAGCTCAGGCACACGTGTTACCATGGAGCCCGCTGATCTTTCTCCTATGCCATGCTCCACAGCAAAGCCGTTCAACCAACCTCTTCAATTCCTCAAGAGCAAGTCGCACAGAAACTTTTGAAGAATCTAAACCAGAAACACACCCGGGTGTGACCTCAGGTGCATTAATCCCATCAACTCATTTCCGTTTGCATTAATGTACCAATCTTTGTATTTGGTCAATAACTACAGAAGACAGCAGTGGGGGCCAGCCGCCACCACTGCTAGCTTAAGTTCCCCTTAGATCAAATTCTTTTTCTTCTTTAGGATGATCTGCCGCTGCCAGATATTTTTCCACTTCTGCACTGAGAATTTCTCAGAGATAATGATTATCAGCTTCCCAGATTCTTGACCTTTTGCACTTCACTTGCTGGAAGTCTCTCTTCCATTGTTCATCTCCTTCAGTTTTAATTACATGCCTTCCCAGACCATTTTCTGTCCTAGGCTATGTAGGACACTTCACTTTGCAGTAATAACTTCCTGGTAAGCATTGCCACAGATGGAAATGTCCTACTTTCTTTATTTCTGACTCGTTTCTCAAGTGCATTGTATCTTAGTCTGTAGCACATTTAGCTCAACCCCAACTTGCAGGGCATTATTAATGTTTTATATTAGAAATTACTTCAATGTAAAATAGGGTGCTGTAGAAATAAAGTGTATAGTAAAGGCTGTTCCTGAAGTCAGTTGCTAAGTTATGACTGATAGTGTTTTTTCACAGACCTCTGCAGAATACTACCTTAACAAAATTAATTCTGTAAGATTTTTTTTTTTTGCTATTGTAAACACATCAGGTTGAAATGCAAGGTAAACCAGTTTCTGCACACTTCAGACAACAAGACATACAGTCCAAATGTATATTATGTATTTCTTTAAAGACTGGGTACAGATTTTACTATCAGTTGGGATACTGTAATAGAGAAATGAGGCATGAATGCATTTTGTAATATAGACATGTATAATTTTGACAGTAGAAGTAAAAGTACTGTTACACTCTCACTCAACACACATCAGGTATTTCCTCTGTGCATCTCAAATTATCAAGAGTGGCTAAAAAATTTATGCAACATTACCCCACTTGTTTTAAGCTATTACTGGGAAGCCTTATATACCAGAGTGCCACTTCTTGGCAGGTGAGAACAGAAGGTTCAAAGTTGATGTTCAGGAGTGCAACATGTTGTTGTTTCAGGAGCCTACCATATTGACAACATACTGAAAAATCTGTCCTAACCTGGCAATGATACATCTCATTTGGCTTGTCAAGGTCATCAAGTTACATTTACATAGAGGACCTTTGTCCTTAACGTTAAAGAGTTTTGGTTTTCAAATATATTCTTTCACTTGTATTCAGCCTCTGTAGCGCACTGCAGATTTAGTCCCTCCCAAACAGTGAATTCAAAGTTGGAAAACTACACTAAAGAGAAGCTCCTTTAATAGCAGTTTCACTGCATGCTCAACCAGTATCAAAATGGTTATCTTGCCAGTCAAAAGGAGAGAACCCCGCAGTTTATATACCATCACTTTTATTACCATTTCACCACTGTCCTCCACTGTTTAAAATTTGGCATGGCAGCTTACTGGAAGCTCTAGTTTTGGCCATTTTTAACTATTATGTGGGTTGTTGAATGAAAGGAAAAAACTTTCAAAGTGAACATAATGAAATTTGCTGTTTATTTTACTTTACTCCATTTGTATGTTGCTTTTGTCATTTCAAGATGCATTTTAGATGCGTTTTTGCTTTTTATATGTCTGAAGAGGGACTGAACGAGCCTATGAGTGCAAAAGGTGAAAATAACCTACAGATGCATGGACAGACAAATTATTTCTCCTTTTTCGTTTTTTTTTTCCTTGCATTTCTTATTTAGTCTCATTGAAATATACACTTCAGTGGTCCATATCTGCTAATATATAACTTGCCTTTAAAATAATAATATTAATTGGAAGACTGTTAGCACATATTCCTTTATTTCCACACAATGTGTGTGACATCTCAAAAGATTTAGCATCTTGCTTGTATTTCACAGTACAAATAGATCAGGAAACCCGAGATATTAAAGTATAATTTCCTTTGGAGATGTAACAAATACTTTAAAAAAAAAAAGAATAGTAAAAAATATGATGGCAGTATGTCTTCCTAATATTGTTTTGTTTTCCTTAACAAGAAGAAAGCAAGTGACAATTTGATGTATGTCAGTAGCTTGTAAATGATAACAAGTGGATCTGTTTTTTGAATATTATTGTCTAAGAAGGGATAGCATTTCTCTCTTGTTCTTATGTGGAATATTGTTAAGCGTGAGAGAAAATGCAGCTAGGAGGGCCAACCATGTCTTGGGGGCATCAGGCAAAGGATCACCAGCTGGTCAAGGGAGGGAACTGTCCCACTCTGCTCTGCACTGGGGCGGCCTCACCTGGAATATTGTGGGCAGTTTTGGGCACCACAACATAAGAAAGATGTTAAGCCAATAGAAAGGGTCCAAAGGAGGGCAACAAGGATGGTGAAGGGCCTTGAGGGGAAGCTGTATGGACAGTGGCTGAGGTCACTTGGTCTGTTCAGCCTGGAGGAGACTGCGGGGAGACCTCATTGCAGTCTCGGCTTCTGCACAAGGGAAGCAGAGGGTCAGGCACTGATCTCTTCTTTGTGGTGACCAGTGACAGGACCTGAGGGAAGGACATGAAACTCTGTCAGGGGAGGTTTAAGTTGGATACTAGGGAAAGGCTCTTCGTCCAGAGGGTGGTCAGGCACTAGAACAGACTCACCAGTGAGGTGATCACAGAACCAAGCTTGAGAGAGTTCAAGGGGTATTTTTACAATGTTCTCATGCATATGGTGTGATTTTTGGGGTTATCCTGTGCATTGGCCAGGGCCAGGAGTGATTTTTGTGAGTCCCCTACAAATCAGGATATGATTCTATGAAAAAAAATAAAAAAAATCAATATTTTTTCCAGTCTTAGAGAATCCTAAATTTATGGAAAAAAAAAGCTTCCTTCCTATCTTTTCCCTTTCCTTCCTTCTTTATTCCTTTCCCCTCTTCCTCTTCTTTTCCCTGTCCCTTCCCCTTTTCATTTTCGTTTTCCCTTCTGTTGTGCCTAGCTCTGACAGAATAGAAGATGAACGGGAATAACAGAAAATAGGTCTAGGAGCAATTCTAGGAAAGAGCTAAATTAAACTACAGCCAGCAGCCCAATTCTGGACAGAAATTTCTATATCTACTTGTTTTTTTTTAATGAAATTTGGGCAGAAAACACAAACTCACAAAACCACAGAAGCTAGAAGTATCAGTATCAGCTAAATTTCTCTGTCCTGTCCAACCAAGTGTCAGACAACTCAAGCTTAAATTTGAGCAGCTGGTCCACTTTCCCTGTTCCTTTATCTGATGGCTTTTCCATGGGGAAAGGGTCTTTATCCTGTTTTCATCTGGGAAAGTCTTATGCAACTGTTTGCACAGCTGGTTAAATAATTCAGGTAATGGTCTTTTATCTTAGCAATGTGCTCAGGACAAATTTTTCAGTCCAGGTTTAATGACGAGATTTCCTCAGCTGGTAAGTGATTGACAATTTTTCTTTTCACCTTATCCTGTTATAACTGCAGCTCTTGAGGCTTTTTCTTTTTTGGCGAGTCTATTTTGTCATAATGTTAAAAGGACAGTTTTCATTTTTTTTTTTGTGTTTTTTTTTTTTGTTTTTTTTTTTTGCTGTTTTTTTTTTTTGTAAACTGGCATTCAGCACACCAGACATGAACAATTCACTTAAATAGGCCTTTCTTGACAGCCATAACTCATCTGCAAAACAACAGGCACACTCTGAACGAGAATCACTGCAGGAAATATGTCTGTTGGAAGGGGAGCTCAAAGAAATGAATCAATCCCTTTTCTGTGATAGCTTGTTCACTTCTGTATGGAGAAGGTTTTGACGCTCATTTTCCACTTCATTGCACAACCAGGCAAACAAGCCCGAGTTCAGTGCTTGTGCTGCAGTAAGACCAACCACCTTCACACCCTAATCCAAAATGCCTTCCACATATTTGGAGACAGGTGCTTGGGGGGAGAGGTGCTTTGCAGAGAAAGAACCCATATGTGAATTTAGCATGCTGGGACCACTTTACTTTTTGCCAGAAGACTGCCAAACTTCTCACTCATTGCTGTGCAGTACCACAGTCCTTCATGCTGTGCTGATTGCTGCAGCAAGCACCTGCCATATATATTCTTGTAAGGATTCACAAACCCAAGAAGTCTTTCGTAATTCACATGTCTGACACACATCTTACATGCACGAGAACTTGCACAAATAAATAGCGTTAATGATGATGGTGTTTTCTGAAGAGCAGGAAGTGTACGTGCTGGGGGAAGGGGTGCATTAGAGCAGTAGGATGTAGGCAGTGTGGCTTCCAGGAGAACCCTTTTGGGGGATGGAGCAGCTTCTCAGGGCTGGGAGTGTGCCTTCAGCAGTGCACACCCTTTTGAACTAAGTGCAGCCAATTCAGGAGCAATTGAAGGGGGCTTGTTCTTATGAAGATGAGACTAAATTACGGTAACTAGACTTTTGTCTACAGGACATCAACACTCATCCCTTGCTTTTCAACTTCCCTCTGATGAGAATCCACTGCCCCTGAGCCTCGTGAGGTTGGTAGGGGCTGGACTCTAGTTTTTGCCAGGGTGTGCAGAGCCAGCTCCAGTCCCACAGCAGCTTTCTGTGCTGGCTGTCTTTCATCTCAGGGCTCCTCAAAGTTGCTGGTTTGTTTCTGTGTCACCTGCTCCTGACTTTTTAGCTCATCTATTACTGTACAAATAAACTGTGTGCCTTGTTGATATAAATACCTGAGTATGGCCTTTCAAGTAAAAGAAATGTTGGTGTGTATATCCTTCGTATGACAGACTGTCCCTTGCTGTAAAGTCTGCTTACGCTATCAGAGCTGAGTGCACAGGCTGTAAGGCTCGTCTGTTGGGCCAGATATTTTGTTCACAGAATAAGCTGTAATATTGCCTTTTGCCCCCTTAATTCTTATTTGGTCGTTTGTTTTGGTGTGGAATTTTTTTTGTTGTTGCCTTTTTTTTGGGGGGAGGGGTGTTTGTTGTTGCTTTTTTTTTTTTAATTTTGAAAGGTAAAAACCCCGTGAAGCTGTTCTGAAAGGGTCACAAAAAGTGGACATAATCAACATATTAAATTACATTATGTCTGAAAAGCAAATTTAGTAAGAGGAAAACAAAATTGTATGGTTGTATTTTTTTTTTTCTTCTACGACAGTGGAATACCAGGACAGTAAACAATTATTGCTCGATTTAGGTTCTGTGGTTAATTTAGAATAACATCCTTATTCCTTCAGAGCACAAGTCACACCCAACCAATGCAGGCTTCAGAAGTGAAAGACCCTCCCCTCTTTGGAGGGGACTCCAAAGGTAAGACTTTAAACTGCATGTGCCTTGTAGACTTCCTAAAGTCTGTCCTCACTGGGTACATCAAGGAAGACCAAATCTCTTGATGAGGCTTGAAAATGTGCTTGAATACAGCACGACTGAAAATAGAGAATCGCCTTTTCACATGCAGTTCGGAGCTGCCCTTCCACCCTCACCACATCAAGTTTCCTGTGAAGTGCGTGTGAAGGAGTGTGAGTTAGCTTGAGTATAGCCTCCCTGACTTCTGTTTGACAAAGAAAATTAACACGGAACAAGAATATTAACATGGCAATAACAGAACAAATGGTATTATTAAGTCCTTGATAAAGCCAGAAGTGAAAGGGATACTTGCAGGAGCCTGAGCAGAGCTGATTGGATTGACAATGCAGAACATTTATGTCATTAATACGAACAACACTGAGTCTTTTTGCTGTGTTATCCTTACTTCTAAGTGCTTTCCAAAACCACAAAGACATCACATGCTGATTTTCTTGACAGAAATCAAAGCAATTCTTCTTTTCTCACACATATAAGATGTAATAATACTGCTATGTGTCTTCAGCATTGCTATTTTGATATTATTATCTATTCTATGGTTTCTCAGGTCTGCTTTTATTACTTAGCCCAGTTATAAGGAGAAGGAACAGTAACACTCAAGAATGAAGAAATGGGTAAATGCCTATTAGACAAGACATACTACTGCTATCAGGGCAATCAGGGGACACACTGAACTTCACTAAAAAAATTTCACATTGCTATCTAATGTTATCTATTGTATTAAGCAGAATGAGTCTGAAACAGCAAGTCTCTGTGCTCCACTCTCAGCACAGGTCTTACAAGATTAAAGTATATAACATGTTGTATTATAATTATGAAATTTGCTCTGAAGTTGAGCTACAGTTCCAGTTTAGAAAATTGTAATATCATAATCTATATTCTTTGAAGCAAGTTGAAGATGGAAATGTTAAAAAAAGTGCATTTAATGATTTATCTTAAGAAGAAACATGGTAAGGACAGTCAGCAAGCACAACCATCACTATGGTCCTCTCAGAAACTGCATGTTGCATGAAACACGGCTACATACTTGTGTAATATTGATGTATCCAGGGGAAAGTTCAAAAAAAACCAGATCAAACATGTCAGCTTGATATTTTTCCCTACAAGTTCTCTTTGGGTAGGGGGGATACTTAGCTTGTTTGAATAGAGGGGAAGAGTTTTAATAGCCTTTTGGCCAGCCTTGCTTCCCCCAGGTCTACGTGATGAAGTGAGAGCGTGTTATGCCTACTAGATCTTCATGTTGTGTCATGTTGGGAGGAAGAGAAGCAAATATGCATTAAGAGAGAAATATATGTATTGTGTGCTGCGGTGTGCCAGGCAGTGTGGATAAAGGGACACTTATGCAAGAGCTGGATATCCCAAAAATATTCCCACAAAGACAGTTCAGAGACAGTTAAGAAGTAAGAGAATATGTCTTTTCTTGCTTGAATATATATAATATGGGAAGATTAAATACACTGCACTTGTAAGTCATGGTTTGTAATCAAGGGCTCATGTGATGCTACAAAAGTCAATGCAAGAACATGATAATCCGCTAAAGAAAACTGCTTGAACGAATATAGCTAATTACTTTATAGCCACTATGTTTTACACTGATGAAGCAAGAAATAGCAGCACTAAAAGCAGAAGGTACAATAAGTTGTTGATGGTAAAAGGATAAAAATATCTAAAAAGCACTATGATACCAAGGACATTCAGATGATGTTATTTAGCAGTGATAAAAAATTCGGATTACAATTTTGTACAGTTCTGGTATTTGTAAGACAACAGAATCAAGTTAGAATGAAAGCCCCAAAACTGCCAGAAAAAAGAAGACCAGGCATTTTTAGATATTCATATTACTAAAACATAAGTGGGATAGAAAAATGAACACAAATAGAAACATAAATGTTACCCCACAAATGTTACAGGAAATGGTATAGAAATATTAATTATGAAAACTGAATTTTGAACCTCTTAATATACAGCAAAAGTGGAAGTGAAATGACATTACTATTGGGGGATAATTTTCATCTGATCAAAATTAAATACTTGCTCTTATCTAAATGAAATCTTTCAGCATAAGTTCCACAGACTTTTCCACAGCCAAATCTTGGTATTTCCAAGTCAGACTCCACAAGCAATGTATTAAGATGAAGCAAGAGAAAAGCTGCAAAATATCATCTGCCCTCTGTTGCCAAATGCTGACAGTTACAGATGATGTGCCTGGTACTTGGGGAAACTAAACAAGTCCAAGCCAGAGGCAATAGCTTACTCTGTATCACAGAGTTTCAGGGAAACCACAGCACTGAATGCATTGTTAATAAAGTGTAAAGGGTGATACTCCATAGCACGCAGTGAAAACAGACTTATGTCCGTGATTCTCTCTAGTCTATGTATTATCGTAAGGCTTTCACATCCTGCATGATTTCACCACCTTTCCAGAACAGATGGAAAGCTTGTTAATTTAACTGGGGGAGCAAAGTAAACTTGTAAGGGCTGTGCTTGCTAAGGTCACTCTCTTTGGTTTCTGTTGCATTCCCTTGGAGACAAAGATTGAGTGGGAGAGGGAGGAGGGGAAGGAGAAGACAAATGAGCTCAAGGCATGAAGTGCCTGGGGAAACATTGGATGGACTGTCAAGAGATACAGGAGGGGATTGAGAAGAAATGCACCACTGGGAAAGGAAAAGCAGGGAAGTCAAACACACCTTAGGGAAATAATGGGAGATGTGGGAAGGAGCAAGATACAAAGTAAGAAAGTAAGGAAACATAATAGGAAGTCTGGAGAGCAAAAAAGAAAGACATGGAAGAAAGGCAGTGAATTTCCAGAGAGGAGAAGCCATCTTAGTCAGGATCAGATCTCTGCCTGCTGATACTGCTTCTGAAAGAAGAGGAAGGCAAAAGGAGAGAAAGCTGAAAAGAGATAAGAAACTGGGGCTACTGGAATTATTTAATGTCTAAGAAGAGCACATGTAGTGTGAACCTACCAAGAGAGCCGTGAGATGAAGGAACAGTTGCCTTTTTACAGAGGAGCCTGCAGAAGCACCTGGGCTATGACCGCAAAGGGACAGATCCCAGGCACCTGCCACTGGGATGATCGCAATTTGTTCTAAACCACCTCTTGGGAAGGACTACGTGTCTGTCAGAGATCACCCAAGTGTCAGGTGCTCCAGAGCGCATGTAGACTGCAGCCCAACCTCAGCAGGTGCTGCCCAGACAGCTAAGGCTGTCCACTCGCCCTGGAGGGATTCTCCCTTGTGGAGCACCTCTGCCAGTTCCTCAAGCACCCCGAGGAGCACAGAGCAGCTGCAGGCTGGCACGGCAGCAGCCAGCGATTCAACCAAAGCGCTTCTCCGTTGCCCGGCTGGTAACTGCTGGCATTCCAAGGCTTTGATGGAGAGCTGGGGTTGCAGGCTGGCCTGACTTATAAGACTGAGCGATTGCATGGGCACTTCCAAAGCTTATTAGGCATTCCCTTCGGATACTTCGAAAACTTAGGTCCAGAGAAAATGCTCTTTTTGTGCACTTGGCTTAGCCATTTGTATGTAAACTCAGAATGGAAACTGCTGCACAGAAATAATGTCATATAGGCTAGCCAGGAAGTGTCATTTTCAAAATGCTAATATGCATATAATTAGCTTAACTTTTAAGGTTTATCTGTTTAAATGTTCATATTATGCATACATAATATGCAGATACAGTTAATACTTTCCAGTTCAGATATCTCACAAATTTATAGCAGAATTTGATTAGGCTGATTACTTTTATACCTTGTTTAATATTATAATTTCATTATAAAATCTAATCTGGATGACTTTTAGCTTCATATGGCTTCATTGGTTTTTTCGCATGCATGCATTTTCAATCATTTTTGTAAATGCTGTGTTAATATAATTTTTATTTAACAAGTTTTTAAACCTTTGAAAACATATTACAGTTACTATGAATTTGAGTAACAGTGCTTTACAGAAGTACTCATTCTTGAAATATAAGGTGTCAGTTTTGGCCAGCAGACTATAATCCTTAACAAAATAGAAATTTGCAAGTTCATTTTACCATAAAGATGTTAAAAAACCCCAAAGTCTGTAAACAAACAAAAAAACAGATTATATTATATCCTAAGTAATTTAAGCTAGTGCTTAATTTCACTGTAAAACTACAGTCTTAAAAAAAAAAATGTCCTGTATGTCAGTCCTTCCCTTCTTCAGGCAAAGAGGAGACTAAGAACAATAAACTATAGATTAATTAGTGTCCAAACTACATGAAATAAAGAAGTAAACGTCTTTCGGATCTGATATTAGTGTGATTTAAACTGTGGAAAGAAGCCATGAAAAGAAGCAAGGCCAAATGCTTTAGTATGTGCCAGAGCAGTGATAGCCAACTTTTGGGATACAATCTTTTTTCAAAGATTTCCTCTATTCACTGAAAAGTTGTTCTGAAAAAGGAAAAAAAAAGACTAAATCATTTTCATAAATTTGCTCTCAAAATCACTGAGAGCTCAGCTGAAATGATCTTTTTTTTGGATCCATGCTCCGGTTATACAACCAGATCTGCACAGGAAAATAGTTAACAAAGCTATTCCTGAATTGCTCCAAAGGCTGGACTCTTTAGTGCTAAACCCACAGTATTTTTCTTCCATGTATCTTCTGCCATTTAAACAGATGTGTGACAACCAAAGGGTGAAACAACTCAGCCATACTCAAAGCTAGTTGAAAAAAGGCATTTCTAGTCCATTGGCCATTCAAACAGTTGAACATTTTTAACAACTGTGAGTGGGGAGAAAGTCTAAATTCACTATGGAATATGAATTCTATCCTCTCCTCAAAATATTTTGAGAATTTGAATAATAGAGTAAATAAAATACATAAACTGTGATATTAAAAGAAATTGAGTCCAGCAACGAAACTGAAATATTTTGCTATTGCTAAAACAGAGCAAGGAAGTCAGAATGATTTCTTCTCATAATTTCTTATTCCTCACCTGATGTTTGAGGGAAACCTTTCTGTTTTAACATGACTTCATTTTTTTTCAACAGAAAACACTTCAGCTGAAAATGTTTTAGCCCACACTACCTACAAACGTGAATATGCAGAAGCTGAGAGGTAAACACTCGTACATCACGTCACCCCCACACAACCCCTCTATGATACACATGGTTTCCATCTATTTTGGCAATAGTAGCAAAAAAACCTCTAGAAACCCAGCCTTGTCAGATTTAATGTTACAAATCATCAGCACCAAAAAGTCAGAGTTACACTTGATCTTAAAATGAAAAATGGCAAAATAGTTGTGTTTACAACTATCTTTTCTTCAAAAGGGAAATACAGAGGCACAAATTTGGTGTATGGGGATTTTATGTTAAAAAGAAGCAAGCAGCTAGAATGCCCAATGGATGTTTTTGAAGAATGCTGTTTTGGCAAGAAAAGTAACACAGTGCTTTCCACCTCCCCCGCCCCCCCTCCAACCCTTATTCCCTGTAGCCTTATATAATCAGTGCATTTTTTATTTTTGGTATTAACTTTTACAGAGCATCGTAGAAAACATTACTGGAAGGGACCTTGAGAGGTCATGCAGTCTAACTTCTACCCCAAGGCAGGATCTGTTCTTCCTGCATTGGTCCTGAAAGATGTCTAATCTGTTCTTAAAGACAGTCTGTGAAGGGCAAGGGGTCACTGTTGTTGTTGTCTGCTCTGGGGCTCCAAAATCTTCACTGTGAAGTTTTTCCAAATGTCTAATCTGAATCTTCCTTGTTGCAATTAAACAGATTAGTGCTTCACCATGGCTACAGGGAGGAGATAGATATCATTGCCTCTGCAAAAGCCTCATACACTTGCAAATTCCAGGGAGAGTGAAATTGCCTTGCTTTCTTGCAAGTACTTCAGCTTGGGAATTCTAACGAGACATTGGTCAGACGTAATTGTTCAGGAAGTGCACAAGCAGCAGCTTGGAAATAATACTAATACTTACTGAGGGGAATAGCCTGCCCTTTGGGTTCTCTGTAAGCCAGCTGGACATAACCTAACTCAGACCAGAAAGTCTGCATGAAAGCAGATCAGGTGTGAAAGAGGGCTATTTACAGACTCAGGAAATAGCTATGTATTTCATGACACACAGTACCCTAAATTCTCCCTATGAGGAAAAATATAGACCAATCAACCACTTAATACTGAATATAATATTGAATTTTTTTGTGATCATGCAGACATCATTAAGATACGTTCAGGAGCCACCAGCTACTTCTGTGGTACACCGCAGTAGGGTACACAAAAACTACAGGCAACATGGTGAGAAATTACTGCCCTGATTAAAACTCTAAGTCCTCAATTAGCCAGTATGAATGCCAGCATGATTTAAAGTGCCTGCTGTACCCAGCAGATGCCTTAATTTCTGTATGGAACTTCACTATCCCCCAAACTGATTCTCTTGCCCAACTTGCCTACTGGAAACAAGTAGTTGTGTGTATCACAGTTAAACACCACATTTACTCTCTGTGGAAATGAATGGCTAGTCTCAACCCATCTGAAGCTGTGCTTTGGCCTCTCAGCGTAGAGAACAGAGCTAACTCATGGGATAGAGAACACACTCCCTCCCAATCGAACATGTTCTTGTTCCTCTGTGTATCCTCGCTGTGCTTTTGTGTCCTCTTGGCAGGACCTAAAAAGATACACAGCGGATGCTCCAATGCACAATTAAATATTACAGATGTGTGCTAATGCTTTGGGAACACGCCCGCTACCAAAGCCCTGCCAATTTACAGATTATTGTAAGAATACCTTAAAACTGGCAGCGGCACCATCCCACCTGCTGTCTTTGTTAGGGATCAGCATTTCTAACCCTGTCTCCACTTCAGGACACAATATGCAGTGAAGCAGCACCTGCTGCTCTTGTGTCTCTGATAGGCATATGTAAAGGCTGGAGAGTAGATACAGGTGCTCGGAGCCCTCCTGCACACTGCCTCAGCCAAATGTACACTGACAGAAATATGAAGTTATCTCAGAACACAGATGTTTGGCTTTGCTGCCACTGCCTGACACTGCCACTTTATTTTCTTTATCATGTGTGTTGAAATGAAAGCTTTTTTTTAGGCTCTGACCTTGGCAGCAGTTGCTACTGCATTTCATCATAAAGATAGGAGAAAAGAAGAGGGGAAAAGAAAAAAAGAAGAGGGACTTACCGGATTTTCATGATGCCCTTTGTAATCCTGAATAGTTCAGCTAAGGGCCCTCTAACACTTTTACTTATCATACTAACGCTATGACTTCCACTCCCTCATAGACACTTTTTTACAAAACCTCATCGTGTCTTGCATGTGATTTAAAAATACATGTATTTTTCCAGTTGGCAGAGATGACTGAAAAAACCCCTGTTAATTCTACATTGATCTTTTTTAAAATAATGGTTTATGCTGTATTTTTGTTACATTTTGCTTAGCATATCAGTTTGAATTTCAGCTCATGTGGAGATGAAGTTGCCTGTAAAAACTGTATGTGAACTCTGGTTCTACTAGTTTATCTATAAATTGTCATGACCTTCCTTAGTCAATATAACTGAGGATTCTGTAAAACGTTTTGCTAATCTGGCTGTTATGAACAGGCATTGATGACTCAATGACTGTAACACAGGCTAAAGCAATTCACTGAAAAGATTTTTTCTGAAGTTGGTAAAATTACAAGTCCTACTGTTTCAGTAATACCTCTCACTGTTGTGTTTGCACCTGTACCCGACATGGTGCTGGTGGTTTCTGTGTTTTCAGTTTATTCCTACAGGAATGAAACTTCTCCCCATAGCCCACATTTCTTTTCTCAGCTTCCTCCAACTGGGTCCACCTGTGTGAAAGCCTGCTGTGCCATCCAGGAGATCCTTCTTGATTATTTGCCACTCAGTGAAACACAACCTTTTACTACCCAACCAGACTTTATTTTTGGTGTAGGAGAGCATGCAGACATGCTTTTACTTAAAAAAAAACCCAAAACCAAAAACAAAACTCCAAACAAAACCAAAAAACCCCATAGAAATTAAAAAGAAAATAATTGAGCAGTGACGACAAATTTCTTCTCAGTATTTGCTGCAGAACAATGCAAACCTAATGAGCAAGTGGGATGAAAATATAGATTTTGATGCAAATCTACACACAACTATTGTTATCTGAGTTACAAATTCCTTGACAAGACTGAAATGTTGTCTCACTATTATTTCAATATATAATACTGAAGTTCAAAATAATGAATTCAAAATTATTCAGACCCAATGTTCAGAAGAAGTCAGAGGAAAACAGCATGGGAAATTCAAAGTATCTTTCTGTGCTTTTTGTTATCAAGGGTCATCTTTACACTTATTTCATCAACCTCCAGAAATATTTCAAATGGTCCTGTAGAACTCAATAAAACTATAAGGCATCTGACTATTTTATGTACTTACTCAAAAAAAGTGGTCCATCCAGTCTCATCGCTTTTAGTTGCCAGAAGTCCACTGTTGCCATGGTAGGTAAATAAGACCAGTTCCTGCCCTTGTGCAGTCATGCTTTTCAAACACCCATTAGTACCTATCGTCAGCCAGATGACTTGGTTATCGGGAGAGACCACTCTTACTGGCATCCGGTTGGGATCCCGTCTGATACGAAGAGTATTCCCATTGCTATCCGTTACCGCAGTAATGTCATTGTCATTGCTGTAGCTAAAATTGTACAGATAGTCTCCGGTGACTAAACTCACAGTGTACTGGTGAGTACCATTGATATCAAAGATATAAAGCTCTTGGTCAGTTGGAGAAGCAACTTCATAGAAGTTCATTGAATTCATTAAAGGTTTGTTCTTTGACACAGCCCGTATCCTAATATTTCCCAGATCAGCAATATACAGGGTGCCATCTGGAGACACAGCTAAGGAGGAAGGGGCGTTAAGTTTGGCATCTTTAGCATAGCCATCTCCATTTTGGTAACAGTCACAGTTGACATCATTTTTGCAATCACACTCTGAGGGTATTCCAGCAACTAATGAGATCTCTCCATCAGTTGTGACCTGTCTTATCCTATTAATCTTTTTTTCATCAGTTTCTGTAATGTAGAGTACCCCGCTGTAGGACACGGCAATGGCAGTTGCTGACTCGAGCGTGGTCTGGACAGCGTGCTTTCCCACCGTGTACTCCACTCCAGGAACCTGGCAGTGCATCGGCCTCCCTGCGGCAATGCGAACCTGACGGTTTTCAGTGATCTGCAAAACTACATTGTTATCCAAAACGTAAATGGAGTTATCCATTGGGTTGATGGCTAAATCTGTGGGCCATTCCAGACGAACCTAAACAAATAGAAGTGTTTTGTTAAACAGTTAACCAGTGTAGATTAAATGAATTAATTCACCTTCAGTTTTAGACAGTGCTGTAAGGATATTTTCCACCTGCTGTAAGCAATCATGACAAAAGAACTGGCATGAATACATGCAGTAAACTAAAGCTTTTTAGGGAGGCAAGGGGAATAGTATTCAGGCATCCATTTCATTGAAAAAAGCCAGATGCATTGGAACTATAGTACTCCAATAAATGCTATAGTTTTCTGTATCATAAATAACTGTAGTGACAGATATCAATATCTAAATACATTCTTAATGACAGTACTCATCTTTTGTTCTTGTAGTAGCAACAATAACTTACTACCTTCCAGATTATGAAACACTGTACTCCATTTTTTGAACACACCACTAGTAATGTCCCTTATTACCTATGCAAGCTTCTTGAGACAAATAGAAAGATACAGGGGTTTTGTGTTAATCCTCTCATTCACTCTAGTAGGCTGATAGTGATTCAGAAAACATCACCATGCCAAGGCAGTTCTAACAGATATGTCATTCTCCCAGTATTTACTACCTGGCTTAATGTTTCCTGCTGATAGTTTTGCTGTTCTAAACCGCACTGAACTTTATGGGCAGAAAAATTGAATACAGCAGCATTTATAGCTAAGAGAACACACAGCAATTCATGCCCTTGGAACAGGGTGCTTTCTCCCCCAAATCTGGTGTTAAATATCCATTACACACTCCACCCAGTTTTGTTTTAAGGGGCAAGAAAGCAGCATTTCAATTTCTATCCCCAGCTCAGCTTTGCAAATTAGCAGCAACTAAGAAGTACCTGGCTGATGTGCATGCTGGTATCACAGGTTAGAGGTCGTGCTGAGGTCAGGTCATTGGAGCCAAGCAAAGTCGATATTATTCCATTCTGATCCACTTTTCTGATCATAGTCCCATCAACAAAGTAGATTAAGCCATTCTTGTCTATTGCTATTCCTTTAATGAAGCAAATAAAAATTAGGGGGTTTTGTTGTCCTAGCAGTGAATATATTATCCATAACTAGGGGTATAGGTTGTACATATCTAGTGGAAATTGCAGGCAGAAAATCTGGTCTCAGGCAGTAGGTAGTAAAACAGCTTGTTAACATATTTTGCATAACAAACCAATATTCAGAATGAAATCTACTACTGTTGATTGCACTTGCTGTTCAAGTGTTGTGTGTTGAGAAGGGACTAGCTTTTAAGTTAACCTGAAACATGGGATAAGTCGGGCCAAAAGCAATGTGAATTTTACATCTTCGCCATTGCTTGCCAAACACATAATCTAAAGGAGCGTTTAAAAATGCTCAGTAATCACTCAAGCCAAATATCTCCTAAAAAATCAACCCTAATTGATTAACAAAAAAATCAGTCCCCTGTAACTCTCCTCCTCAATAATCTTTCCAGCTGGAAAAAATTACTCAACCCCCCAATTTTTGAGCCAACTGTTGGGTTCAGTAATTAAACACATGCCTCCAGCTCTGAACTTCTGTATTATTTTGAAAGTTACAGAGGGAGAAGGTTTTACCTTTAGGGCTCATGAGAGTTGCCTCCACCGCCTTGCCTCCATCACCACACCTTGCCTCATCGAACGGCAGGCACTGCTCCCCTGTTCCTCCTATCACCTCAGCATTCTTGGTCAGGTCTTTCGCACCCGTGAGTGACTTGGGCCGATAAATCCTGCGCGTGTTTGTGTCGGAAACGTACAAATCTCCCGTCACGGGGTCAGTTGCGAGGTAGTATCTGTGAGCTGGGTTGTTGCTGTAAAATGGAATTACACATTGCACACGCTGTAGTTAATTGAACCTACCACTGGATCAAGAAGCAAAGCGTTCAGTTGATATGCAGTGTGCAGAAATACAGAAAGAGTTAAAGACAACAGTATTTTGGTTCACATTTCTTGTCTGTGTCACAGGCAGCCCAATCTAGACTAATCCTTTTGGGACAGAAGATCCATTTTGTCCATGGTGCTCACAGGCCTATTCAGTGCTCTGCAATTACAGACAGAGTGTGTCTTTGTAATAGGCCAAATCAAAATTCTGTAGTTTAAAACCTTCCAGAAGTTCTGGGAACCTTCCTCCAGTTCCAAATTTTGCAACAGGACCCCAGCCCTTATTACACTTTTCTGCTATTATCCTACCTGTTTTATTATCATTCATATAAGGCTGCTGATGTGCATGGTTTAAGTAATTTGTAAACAGATAAGGCAGAGTTTGAATGATGAGTTCAGAGGCAAGAGATGAGACATCATACATAAGCATTTGTTTAAGCCACTGCTTTCAAATACACGATACGCATGATTTAACACATTAGGAAAAGTCATCTCTTCCACCAAAGCACCAAGTGGAGCTTTTCCATTCTTCTTAACTCCGAGTCATATTTCAAATAACTACACATTGGCACAAAACTGCTAACTATGCCAACACAAGTCTTTATTACGGTGAAAATATATATTGCTAACTATATTCCCAGAAACTTACACTTTGCCTCTCTACTGGTGCCACATAATTGAGAATTACTGTCTTTTCTCCCCTGCTGGTGAAAAAGTCAGCCCTGGAGATTACCTTTTGTGTTGATATATTATGATGTAGAAACTTAACCCACTGCAGTTGGGATTCCTGACCTAATTTATGGCATAAAGAACTGAAATAAGGTCATGTAAACACAGGAGGTAATTTCAGATGCTCCCCTCATGGACTGAAGCAGTGTCAGAACAGTCACTTCTGATGTTTGTGAAAGTGCTGCTTAAACAGATCTACCAGTCTGGTGATAGCCAAACATCTGTTCCTAGAATGCTATACTTCACGTTTTGTTAATACATAACTGTGCTAATATGACACATTTTTATGTACTTCCACTTGGAAAGAGCAACAAGAGACCAACAGGAACAACTTGTGAACAAATGATGTCTTTTAGCAGGGACAGATTTTTATAGCTATCCAATTACAAAAACATAGAAAAAAAATGTGCTGCATAAATAGGATTTTATTTAGTTTTAAGACTTTTAACATGTTGGTCCAGAATGAAGAAACCAAGAGAAACAGACTAATGAAATCAAATACACAGTGATTAGCACCTCTTAAAAAGCTCTGCTATATCACTGGGTGTTGTACAGCGTGTCTGAAAACAATCAAATGTAGGTTTACTTTAAATTTCTGTCTGTTAGAAATAAATTATTGTCAATGTGTTAGTTGGAAGGTATTTTCAAAATCTTAATTTATGCAGCGATCATTTAATATGATGACTACGTAGTGTACGAATTATTTATACCTCTATAGACTGCAAATTAAATTATACCCATTTACATGATTACTTTGGTCTTTAAGAAACTTTGCAGGCACTTAAGTATAAACACATTGCAAAATGGGAAACATGCAATTAAGTTTTATTTCATTGTCATTGAAAATAAAGTCTTTTCTTATACTACTGAAATCTAAATTAAAGTACCTTTCTTCAACCCATCTAATATGGCCTCAATCATATTTTTTAACCGATGGAATAAGGAGTCATCAAATAAAAAACTATGTCATTTATGCCAACCACAATTATTTCTTTCTAAAAAGAATTTTTAAAGCTCTTTTCTGTATAAATATGAAAATATTTCTATGTTCTAATAATTTAAAAAAAAACATTAGGGGGTGAGTTTTCATAGCAAGTAGTGTATCCTCATCAAATAAAAGAAAACCCTCCACCTGATAATTTATATGTATTTTCTTCTTGTACTAAAAAGTCCCCCCATGTTTGGGAGTGCATAGGATATCACTACTGAATCAATATAAACTCTCCACCTTGCCATATGTAGATGTCTAATGGCTCCTTTCTGAGCTAATACAACAGGCATTTCTTCAGCATTTCTTTTCGGGTGAAGGGTAACGAGCCAAGGCTGTTTTAGTTGATAGAAAACCCCAGTAATTCATGGGAGCAAGACACAATTTGAGGAACTGAGTAACTGTCCAGTGAAAACTACATTTGTTTTCTAGCCAGAAAACATCCATGTGCACTACGCAGATCTCAAAAATAGTACAGGGATAAGCAGCCAGCAGCTGGAAAGCTGCAGGGTTTATGCTATTTCATTGTAGCCTGAAATGATATTAAGCTTCTGCCTTCTACCAATAACAACAAATGCAAAGAAATGAAATCCACAGTCAGTGACTTCTTGACTCATGCAGTATTGTCTTATCGCTGTCAGTAGCTCTGCAAGACATGCAGTTATATACCAACACAGGTTCCTGTAAAGACAAATGACTAAAAATTAACTTGTTCTGTCTACACCAAGTAATACTAAGTGCTTTGAATGTAAAGTGCACACACACATGCAGAGAGCTATAATGATCTATTTCCTGTTGCTTTTTTATTTCTTAGGTCGATCTATTAATTCTTCAGCTGTCAGATCACCTTCACTACTCTCGATGCACAGATTTTTAAAAAAATACTCTTCCTGCTTCAATCTCCCTCTCTCTTGCCTTCACTATGTGCCCTCTAAAGCATATAGCCTCCAAGCTGTTTTTATGTTTTGCTAAACCTTTTTTTCTGGCTCTCTACAGACTTGGGATAGCGCCATAGCCTACAAATGACCTCCCTGCCTTCAAAGTCCTTCTAAAAATTACTTCTGCCATGAATGCCTATCAGCATTAATCACCCACAGACAGCAGTGTGTATAAAGACATCAGTTCAGCTTTGAGATTGAGAAAATGTGAGGTCACTGGTACATGAGAGGATAAATTTGATCTGCATTCTCTCTCTAATTTAGAGTACAGGCTACTTGAGGTGGGAGACACGTCACACTCTGTGCTGAAGCACTGTGCTTATAGGCGAGGAAAGCCAAATGCTTGAACAGGTAAGTATTTCGACTTGTTCAGTAGTTTTACTTGAGGAACGCATATTTTAGTGCATTTTCTTAGTTCTAGTACCTAGTAATTATATATTGCGAAGTGGTCTGTTAAGGGCTGTTTTCCAAAGTGCAGTTTAAGTAGAAATCTCCTTAGCAGTCTGAAGGGCTTGCCAGTGAAACTGGACTTTTGGTCCCTTCTCCTCTTACGGGCCAGACAGATGTGCTTCCCTCCGCAGCACTTCACAAGACTGCACAAATTCAGACAGACAAAAGAAGATATTTGGTCGCAGACTGTGTCCTTAGCCAGGGAACCCACGGCAACAGGAATTGGTGGATTCTAAAAGTTTACACATCTTAAATAAAAAGCAGCTAAATTAATAGAATAAAAAGCTGTCGGGGATATTAAGCATAAATATCTCACCCTTGGCTTAGGAAGCCCCTGATCAGCAAATCTCTAAGGTTGAGAGTAGACACCAGGAAAATGTGTGATGCGAGAGAAATCTCAAAATCGTAGCAGATCATGTCAAGCTCAAAAACTGCTCCTGCAGAGCCAGTTCTCCACAGTCCTGTACGTCTCCTTCTGCCTCAGGAGGAACCCCCACTGCATCGCCACTTTATGGCCCCACGCTGTTACACTAATTTGTGTGGCATGATTGCAAGTTTGCTACCTGCAGCTTCTGCATGTGTAGACATGAATAAAGCAGAAAAGCTTCAATATTCTCCGTCACCAACTTTTCTTACATGCAAGGATCCAGTTTCCGAAATGCCACAGTTGAGCCTGTGACCATAGCTCAGCCAGAGGCAGGAGAGGGTAGTGCTACTAAATCACAACAAAGCAAACCTCAGTACCCGTCTCCTCTTTAATCCTGTGTGTACGTTCCACATTCCCATTTTAAGTATTATTCCGCATTCCATACATTTGCCACGACAATGTCTTATCCAGCTGTAATCACAACTTTGTGACACCACAAGGGATGTAGTTCTTTTAAGAGTAATGGAACTAATGTAAACTAAATGTAATACTAAAAACCTAAACCCATCAAGCAGAAGAGACCGTCTCTAAGTCACACCTGGAAAAAAACCCATGAAACCACCTAGACTGTGCAGAAGCTTCCAATTCTGATCATTAGCACCGATGCAAACACCTTGTTTAGTCACAGAATCTTTTGCCTAACACATTTGAGATGTACTTTTAAAAACATAAAACCCTTCCTCACAAAGAAGTACGTCCAAAGAGAGGTGAATTTAAAAATGAGGACAAGAGAAGGATGACTCTCTGGGATTTGTTTAGAAACAAAGAAGGAAAATGATTGGCAGCAAAGAGGAAAGAAAGAGACCAGTGGGCCTGCTAAGCTGTATACTTAGCCGTTCTGCCACAAAGGTTTGCAGGGTCTCACGTGTCCAATGAGATTTTAGCATGACTACTTTTTAAATTCTTACCAGCACAACTCCTATGGCAAAGCAATTCTAAGCATCCACCTTCTCTTGTTTTCTTGCCATTATTGTAGCAATGCCAGGATGGAGGAATGTTGTATTACAATCCTCTGATTACTATTGTTTCTATGATCACTCTTGTGAGCTTTGGTTTATTTTAAAATCTTAACTCCTGGAGTTTTGTTATTATTATTTCAACTCTCATTATTAAAAAAGTTCACTTTTAAAGGAACAAATCTGTTAAATGTGAGCCTGAAAAGACTCAACATCAAAAGGCTAATGAAATGAACTCCCTTGATACTTCTATAATTTTATTACTTATATGCCATTCTCATCATATTTGGGGTATCTGATTAACGAGTGAGTTTTTATAGGATCAGCAAAAGTGCTGCCAGCAAGGAGTGAGCAGAGATGAGGGAACAGCAAACGAGGGCATACACAAGCATAAAAAGAAGCCTGACTGTGGACAGAGAGTGATGAGAAAAGAGGAACTCGTATCCGAAAGGACGATACAGCCTGACAGCTGACATAACTAAAACATATGAACTCATTATTTTTGAAAAATACTCCTCTTTTCTAGTAATACATCTCAGAAATGACTTCTCCATTATAAGCATTCATTTGTTAAAAAAGAAAGAAGAACAGTTAGAAAAATATAAATCTTCTTTAAGGAATGCTTACCTATGTCTAAAATCTTTATTTCTTGGTGGGAGCAAGTAAAAAAGAACAGAAAAACATTATTAGACAAACATTCAGAAAGGATGTTAAAAGATGAGAAGAAGACAACATTTACATCTATCATTAGTGAAGTGGTGAACGATCATCTCTTGTCCGCTTACACCGACTGTGTAGCTTAACTCTTAAAATCCACAGATTTGTTACTTTGGGTAGATTGAATTCTCACATTTAGATAAGCATAGTTAAAATATTTTATGAGGGCATAATGTTTTCATTTCAGTTTCAAATACTTTTTCAAATGCTTTAAAATCTTTCGACTCAACTTTTTTTGTTCCCAAAAGCATTTGGAAACTCGAATTTACACAATGCCAGAAATCAATTCAATACTTTAATCTGCCACAATAATTCACAACTCCAAAAGTCCAGCATAAGAAAGGAACATACCTTAGCTCCAGGACACTAGTTACATTTCCAGACGGGAATATCCGACGCACGTAGTTGAAATCCCCCACGTACAGGCTGCCATCTATCCCGCACGCTAAGGCAACCGGAGCCAGTAATTTATTACCATCAGCTTGACCATTACAACTCGGACAGGAGATGCTGCGTCGCCTCCCATTGCCCATAATGCTGCTAACAACTGGAGGTTGCTGAGATATAAATTGATTTTCACCATTTCCTTTGTAGAGGATTCCTGGAAGATAATATTAAAAAAACCCACAAAACCCCCCCACAAAAAATAGTTTATAAAAACTTTGAATGTACATAAAATGATGCATAGGTACTCTAAATATTCTTTTAGCTGACAAGTATAACTTTAATGAATTTTAATTGTTTCACCACCATATTTTTCTCACTACAAGTAACAGAACTTTGTTAAAATATTTATAGTTATATTTAAGTCATAGATATGCAAATATTAAATTGGCTTGTCCACAAAATGCAGTAGAAAATCTAAATAATCTAGCACTTAGAACACAAACACATTTTCAGTTGTTCTTATTTTTAAAAGTTAATAATTTTAGTAGCTGTAATTCAGAATAAAAATTGTCATGTTGAAGGAAATGTAAGGGATATTGATGAAAGCAAGGTCTGTGTTCCTACATCTTTGCAGTTTTGAAATTGCCCAGAAAAGACTGACATTCTAACTGGGTGTTTGTTATAAAAAAAAAGAGAAAAAAATATATTTGCAAATTGTATTCCTAAAGTCCTAGTATAACTAATTACGAATATAATGTCGAATGTAATCTGAAGTGGATTACTGCTGCAAATTGTAAATATTAATTAAAGAGCCACTTCAAAAAACAGTAGATTGCCTCAATTTTGCATTCAAAAAGACTCTTTACTCAGCTCACAGCAAAAATGTTCCTCTGGCAACAAAGTCTGCCTCAATACCACGTCTGCAGTTATAGGCAGTTATTAAAAATGTCAAAACAACAAAAAAAATGTGGTGCCAGGCCAGCCTACTTCTAAAACTTAATTCTGCTTTGAGGCATGAAAGAAACAATAACTTCGTGAAGACACAGCAATGTGCCAGCAGTATTTTTCTTCCTTATAGCCTACATAGGAAATCTGAGAGGAAAAATGGATGCTTTATGTTAAATCCTCAGTCTTGGGGGAAAAAAAAAAAAGTGTGTTAAAATGTTGCCAGGACGCTCACTGCTCAATCTCATAATGAATCCATAAAGGTGTCCTCTACAAATGGTCAGCTATTATGGTTACACTCATAAGTCACAATATGTCTTTCCGTGGTACAATCCATGTAAACCACACGTCACTTTGTACTTTACAGTGATCTGTGTTTTATTGATTGCATGCCCAGAGTTTCAAGGCAGTTTGGGGCTGAGGGATACAGTTATCTTTTGAGATGTTTATACCGAATTGAAGATGTATTTCTCCCCTCGCTCCCACAGTGCACTCTTTGTACTGAAAGGTAAGAGAAAAAATAACTTTGCTTTCTTCTTTAAATGTTTTAGGTGTTTTCACTGCTTTTAATGTTATAAAATGCAAGAGATTATAAATGTAAAACCAATATACATGATAAAACTGGAAAAAAATGAAAACAGTTTATGGAAACCTAGTGGCAAGTAATCTAAATAAATAATCTAAATCAAAAGAGGAAGAACGCATTTTTCATGAATAGTTAAAGCCAGAATGCATTAACAGTATACAGAAATCCCCTCTCCTATGATTACATCATTTATGACAATCATGGCACTATAATTTTGCCTGAAATAGCTGAGTTCTACAATTTTCATCAGAGGAATTCTACAAGTCAGCACAGTGCACTACTGCACCTGATTTATTCTGTCATTACCTTGAAAAATCGGTCCTTCACATTTCTCCTCTATTAGCACAGAATAAAAGATGTACATTAGTGTATTTACTGCAGTAGTTTGGGGTGTCCGCACAAATACTGTCTGCACTCTCGTCTGAATAAATTCATGCCGCTCATCCACCTTGCCATTGCAACTCGCCACTTCGTTTATTCAATTAGACACATGCCACTTTGAAAAGTCATTATGTGTCAAATGTACTTTTAAACATAATTTAAAGCCACCATCAATTTACCTTGTGAACAGAATCAATCTTATATATTTATATATATATTTATAATTATAGCTCTTTACATTTTTAGACGAATTACTTTGAACAATTTGCACAAGGGTTTTTTTTTTTTATTTTATATATATATTTTAAATTATGGACAATGACACCCTTTCCCTTGATTTGGTTACCTTGTTTCTCTGCCAGTCAGAAGCAATGCTTTAGGTGGTGAGTAGTGTAGCACACAAAATAAGCTCGTGTAATAGTGGGAGACCTTCAAGGGACATCAGGTACTGCAGAAGTGATGTTCTTCCTGATTAATTACTTCTGGACTTCTCTGTTGCATGAAAATCCAGTGCAACCAACCTCCACTTTCAGCCATGTGACTCTGTTATGTCATCTTTCCTACGTGGTTTCAGCCAAATTGTGCTGCTGAGCTGCACACTGGACAAATATACCTTGATGCCACAGTTACTGTGCAATAGCAAACTGCAGTCAGAGAGAGCAGTGAGAGTACATGAGAGCAACAGCTCTGCAGACACCAAGGTCTGCAGAAGGAAGGGGTGCTCCAGGTACCAGAGCTGAGATTCCCCTGCCGCCTGTGGTAAACACCCTGGCAAGGCAGGCTGTGCCCCTGCAACCCCTGGATGTCCCTGGTGTAGCAGGTATCCACCTGCAGCCTGGGGAGCGCTCCACACTGGAGCAGGGGGACGCCCAAAGGAGGCTGTGACTTGGTGAAAAGCCCACAGTGGAGCAGGCTCCTGGCAGGACCAGTGGATCAATGGAGAGAGGAGCCCATGATGGAGCAGGTTTGCTGCCAGGACATGTGGCCCTGGTGGGGACTCACACTGGAGCAGGCTGTTCCTGGAGGGCTGCATCCTGTGGAAAGGGACCACCACTGGAGCAGTTCATGAAGACCTGCAGCCCGTGGGAATGACTCACATTGGAGAAGTTCATGGAGATTGTCTATCATGCAAAGGACACCAGGCTGGAGCAGGAGAAGTGTGTGAGGAGTTCTCCCACTGAGGAGGAAGGAGCAGCAGAGACAATGTGTGATGAACTGACCACAGCTCCCATTCCCTGTGTCCCTGCACTGCTGGCAGGGAGGAGGTGGAGAATTCAGGAGTAAAGTTAAGCCTGGGAAGAAGGGAGAGTGGGGGGAAGTTGTTTTTAGGATTTGTTTTTCTTTCTCATTATCCTACTGTGATTTGATTGGTAATAAATGAAACTAGTCTTCCCAAGGTGAGTCTTTTTTGTCTACGACGGTAACTGGTGACTGATCTCTCCCTGCCCTTATTTTGACACACAAGTCTTTTGTTCTGTTTTTTCTCCCCTGTCCTGCTGGGAAGGTGAGTGACTGAGCACCTTTGGTGGGCACTTGTGTCCAGCCAGGGCCAGCCCACCACAGCATACCCAACACAGGCTGACACTGTTGGATGAACTTATTTATGTGTATGTATTTACAGGATGTAGGAGCATGACATTCACTGTAAATCACAGAATATCCTGAGTTGGAAGGCACCCACAGGATACCCACCTGCAGCTCCTGGCCCTGCTGACAAACCCAGGAATCATGTACCTGAGAGCACTGTCCAAACACTTCCTGAACTCTGGCAGGCTTGGCAATGTGACCACTTCCCTGGAGAGCCAGGGAAGCTCAAATAATTTACCATTTGCAAAATGTTGTATAATTTTATTTTCTTAAAATAACAGAGCAAACAGTAAAAACATTTGAATGAGAGACCTAAAGTGGAGGGCAGTGGAATAGTAAAATTAGCAAGAAGAAAACGAACTCCTTACCATTCTGAACATCCAATACATGATGTTTATCCAATGTCCAGCCACCCATATTGGAGGCATCCAGTTCATAACCCTGCAAAATGGCAGTGCGCTTCTCCCACAGCGTTAGATCCAAGCAAGACTCATACTCGTAACCTACAGACACTGAAATAACAGTACATTTCCTCATTAAGGATAGGATCTCGTTCTGAAGAAGAGTTTAAAGAATGTGATTTCCTTAAACTACATACATTTTTTTCTCTCCTAGGCTACCTGAAAATCCCTATGGCTTCCTTATGTATGTTGAAAATACTAAACAAATTCCAAAGCAATCTTGGGTTATTAAAATATTTTTAGTTTTTAAGACTAAGTGAATTAGGACAGGTACAGAGGAATGCCTTTTTGTGATGTAAGTCATAATACTATTGTGCTTTCAAGCACACCAAGTGTGCAGATTAAATACCATACTGTATTATTAGGCTGAGAGCTACTTCAAGGGGAAGAACTGGAAGTGAAAAATGACTGTGGTTATTTTTTCCTTTTGAAGGAATTTTTTTCTCGTAATTCAAAGTTTAGATTAGTATTTTTTATATGTTTTAATATCCATTGATATTTCTCATCTTATGCTGCTAAACATTTTCTACTTAATGGATAAAAGCATTTGAGATGTGCTTCCCTATCTTCCAAACAACACTAAAAATGTAAAAAACCTCCATAACACATACCAACAGCTTCAGATAATCCATAGACCCTCTGATTGTATGCATCAGTTTTATCCCATATGAAAGTGTATGCTAGATTTGGGGATGCAGGGAACCATTTCTGGAACAGTCTTCCCACCACTGCCACCATAAGATGAACCTTCATTAAATTAAATGGTATAACAGATTGGGTCATAGTAATCTTCAGTACAGATTTATATCCTGCAGCCCTGGAGCTCAAGTATGATAACTTCAAATCGGTTCCTGGTATTGTCGTTTCTTCATGAAGTACCTATGCATTGTTAAGAGAAAAATACAGCATTTGAATGATTTGGAAATTAAACAGAACAATGCAGCTAATACAAAGGGATGCTTGACATAATTAATGTTACATGACAATCAATTAGGAAGTATCATCTATATCTGACCTTCATTTAAGAATGCAAAAAACCCCCATAAATAAATAAATAACATTTCACCTTTTCTTCTAAAAAGTCAAGTCTAAATTCTTCATTATACTGAAGCTGCTTAGTTGATAATTTCTGCCAAAGGATTTCAAAGACATCTCCTTTATTTTTATGAGGGGAAAGGAAGCATGCAGGAACGAGAAAACATTCCCAACTGCTTTTTCCAAAAGAGGCAAAAAAGCATTTTTCATCTAAGTGAAAACTGTCCCCTCTTATGCTGCCACCCATGTCCCAGCTCCAGATACGTAATAAAGGCATTAGAGCCGATACAGACAGCAAAGCTTCAGATTTGGGTTGGGATGCCTAATTGCTCCAGTAGGAGCAGAAAGAACTTTTAGGTATTTTATTATTTACATTACCAGTGGATTGTAAATACTTTGAACTAGAGCATTCTTCCATTTATTTTGAAGACAGATAAGTAGGGTGCCTCAGGGAAAGTTTTTCCATATTTCCTGATCAATATTCACTACTCAGATATCAGCTTATCACTTTCACATTTCAGAGAGACGCAATGATTCAATTTCTTTTTTAAAAGCTTCCTCCCCTCCTCTACCTTGTCTTTTCCTCTGAGCTGAGGAGCTTTTGTGGGTGATGGATAGACATGAAATATTTCTTTGTAATGTGGGTGATACTGCCCTGTGCCTCAGTCAGAACATAAACACTGCAGCCAGCACTTTGGGTGAACAGCTACCAAGTGTCCTGATTTATTAGGAAAAAAAAAAAAAAAGAAGGAAAAATGTATCTAGGCACATTTATAAAGGTAATGTTTCTTTGGTGGAAAGAGAGGGCACAGGACGCTTGAAGCACAAGCCCAGAATCTTGGTGGTCTTACAGGAGCACTCTTGGGGAAGTGTATTTGGAAAGCTTTGTTTTACTTTTCTGTCTCCTGGTCCTCAAGTCTGAAGACCAACCACTACTTAATATGAGTAGAAAGCAGACTTCAGGGACCGCTGTCATGAATACTAGGCTTAAGTCTTCAGTGAGATCAAAAGCTGGCTACTACACAAGTGCTGTTAGCTCTGTGCTAGAGAAATCCTTGGATGCTGCTTCTAAACAACTGACTGTATTGAATAGGGTCAAGTAATGTGGTTTATGCTCTCGAGGAGGGCAGCAGGTGCTACACCATCATCTAAATTAGCACTTTTTTGGGATCTAAAGAAAGATTCATACAGTATTACTTATATCTATCTCCTTCCCATCAACAGTATCAAAAAATCAGAAATAGTATTTTGACTCATTGTCTAACATTATAATTACATCTGATACACATAGACATAAAACTTGTTCTCCAGTAAGAGTATAATAGAGCTACAGGAAATAAATGAGGAATTGGAAGATAAAGACAAATGAAATTCAGATTTATAAATTCTTAATTCTTATTCTTTGAATATTTCTTTGTTCCTCACCAAGAACCTGCCATCACTGAGAAGAAACAACAAGCAGCACCATCACCTTGAAGGATGTGAGAGTGGCCTTATTTCTGTTGTATATCTATATCTACTCTGCTTTCCCTCAGCCCAATATACAGACAGTATCGAAGCCAGAGAACAGGCAAATCTTTTCTACATGAACAAAAGCACCTCTCTCCAGAGATAAGTGATTGTGAACACATTCCTTTTCTGAGACTTTGAAGGAAAAGCACAAACCACCCAGGAACAAAAGACAAATTCCTCCTCAAGACATCAGCAGGACTCTCATATACTGCACATTAAAACTAGTCTAACAGATGGAGGTCTCTGTAAGCAAGAGGAGAAAAAGAAATAATACGCTTGTAATAGGACACAATTTAATGGACTACACTGGTCTCCTGTTACGACCATTGCTTCTTTTACAACTGCAACTGTGGAAGAGCAGTGTTAAACACATAGGTGGTCTTCTAGTCTCTTGGCTGAGATAACAGGCAATAAAGAGGACACCTTGAAGTTTCAATTTTCAAGAAATTCCACTGTGTATTTGGATTACTATCAAATTAGAAACTAGGACACTCATGCAGTTCTCAGCGAGGTTTAAAACAAAACCCAAACCCCTATTATTAGTTTCTGCAGAAGCCTCAAATACCTGCTGGAAATCTGACTTATAACTTCCTTCTTTCCATAAAATATCCCCTATAGTAACTTATTTTCTTGAGAACTTTGGAAATGTAGAGGTAAGGTTATGCAACTCAATCTCTCTCCCAGAATCAAGCATTACAAAGAGAATTAAACAGTTTAACGTTCATCTGAAAAGTTAAATCATCAGGCACAGCAGAGAGCATCCTATGGGAGCCATGACAACACATCAATTGTAAAGCAATCAAGAAAGTCACTGGGTATAAAAGTCACATCAGGAATTGCCAACACAACCAAGCTGTCTGTACTTTACCTTTTCCAGATAGAGTATCAAACTATCTTCAGAAAGGCAGATACCCTAAGGGGACTGAATTATAGCCCAACCACCAAACTCCTATGGTTGACATTTTATTTATGGATGATCAAGCTCCTCAGAAGGACACCTATGAAATATTTCACCTAGGGGACTGAGATAAGGGTCACTGCAATTTTCACAAAGACAGAGTTTGTTGTCCTGAGAGTTCAAGCTGGCATCTGAGTCCCATAAATTGTGCAGGGCTCCTCATCTCTTGTGGCCAGCAGGACTAAAGCCGTCCAGGCTCTGAAATGCTTTCCTTCTCCAAAATATAACATGATTCAAGTGACATGCTCACTTGAACTCTGAATAAGTAATAAAGTTAGGGGGAAAAAATGCCTGCTGTATCGCTGTGATTTTTTCAGCAAATTGAGCAACTTCCATAGAGGATTTGAGGACAAATTTCACAAATGAGTACAAACTTTAGACCCAGTATCAGTAAAACGTTGTTTGCTGAGAAGTAACAACTGAGCTGCTGCATTCAAACGGACCATCATCTTGGTTTGAGAGGCGTAAAGATAGCATTTTTAGATACAGCTAGATATTGGCAACTGCTGCTATTACATAAAGGTTGAGATTAAGGAGTACCAAAATGATACTTTAAGTAGAAGATGAAACTGTTCGTTTTAATACATAAAAATGTTTTCCTTTTTTAAAAAAAAGCATTCCTTGAGAACCAAGGCTCTTAACTTAACTTACAAAGCAAGGAGAAATAAAAAGGGGAAAAATACTTGATTTTCCTAGACTTAAAACATGGTTGAGGTACCACAGAGGAGAGGAACAGGAAAAGTCACACATGTAGAAACCTAAAATTTTGTCCATAGCAGAATAAATAAATAGGTGTATATGAAGTCTCAAACACAAAGCAAAAGAGAAGAAAACCAGAAATTGCACTGGAAAAGAAGGATGTATAAATGGAGATATTTGGCTCTAAAAGTAATTCCATCTTTATCTCAGTACAAACTTGAAATTGTGGAGATTTTAACTAAGTGAAACTAGGATGCAGGATCCGCTGAATGGTGGGATATCTAGATATCCTATTATACTGCTGGTTTAAATGTTAAAAAGGGTTAATTTCTTTGCTGAAAACCCGGTCACCCTGAAGTTACCAACAATCATCGTTATTAAGCCATCGAGGCCCATATTTTATTCTAAATTCCTGTGGGTAAATAAATTTTGCCAACTTCTGCTGTATAGTATTGCCAGTAGTGAGAGAGTCTGAGGAGAGGAAACTTGGACATATAATTTGAAGGAAAACATTCAGTCTTCATTCTCCCACACACTCGAGGTGACAGAAACAAGCTGCTCAGGACCTGTAGGAGGCATCTTGCGAGCATACTAACAGTGCTTAACAGAAGTTTCGGAGAAGGAAACCCCTCAAACACTCAATTTCAGAAGTGCTCATTGAGACTCTGGGTTTCTGCCAGACCGCATGGCAATATGTGGCAAACAGACATTTACTGTATTAGGAGGAAGAGAGTAACAATATTACCAAACACAGGAGCAGTTCCAGTTTAACCTGATCTCCCTCATCTGCATGCAATTTACTGTCTTGTTCCACACCGATTAATCTCAGCTAGTTAAGTCTAGGCAAAGCATGGCAACTTGCAATTAAAAGTAGATAAAGTTATGCCTAAGTAGTCCAAATTTATTTAACATATTATCATCCCCTTTGAATAATGATCTCTTGGGTCTGTGATCACCCCTCCACCACTTGCCTTCTTTTTTCAGTTTCCTTCTGTGCTGCTTCTTCAGCACAGACTTTAATTCCCCCTCTGATCAATCTGAGATTCATAAGCCACTAAGACGCTTGGAAACACTGTCTTCAAGAGACGACGAAGCACTTCAAGGGATGATGATTACAACAGCACATCATTTTCTCCTGCAGTATGGGGTAGTCAATCCTGTCACACCACACGAACAGGGTGATTTATGCTGACTGAAGGAAATGTGGGGATCTTTCTTTGTGCCTTCATCCAGTCTCCCACACTTCAAACTGGCATTGCTCCTTTTTCATGAAAAGATCTACAGCAGCTCCTCTGAGCTGAACATACAGTTTTGAATGGAATCTGCTTCTGCCCATCTTTTATCAGAGTAGTGAATTTTTGGGAGACAGACTGTTGAGCTTTATGCATTTCTGAGAGGAACCTGATGTGGAAGGGGTACGTCCCAGTCACGGCTGTGCAGCTCCCACTTGCTGAAGCAGGAAATTACATGTAGGATGAGTAAAGAATATAGAAGAAAATACTACTTAATAGGTTTTTTACATAGTACTGGAACTGGATTTTTTGCATACATAACAAGAGTACCATTGTACGTGATCACAAATGACCCATCAACACCAATTGCCTAGGATCCACTGAGAATATGAGCTCTCCTCCCAGCTGGTTTTCTAGGGAAATCAACCTGACCCAACAGTCCTGCCTATCACACCTATCACTAATTTCAATCACATTTAAAATAATAATAGCAATTGCTAAAGATAATTGTTTCTTTAGGTTATTAAAAAAAAAATCAGGTAGAGAAGAAGTAGTCAAGTTGGGACTTCTGTGGGGAAATATAGGTTGAATGCAGTCTGTGTGGGAAGGACTTGGATGTGACAGATAGCTGGAATTACAAATGGGTGAGAATTAGTAGGAATCCAGACTTCATTAGTTCCACTGCTCATGAAATAACTTGTTTACCTAGACATTAAAAGTGTTTTTTTAAAATTTGTGTTTTCTGACAGTCTTGTATTATCACTTTTTTCTTGATTTATACGCCCTCTATCTAAGCCATTTTCTGTCATTTCAGGAACTGAATCTATCATCTGTTGCCAAAACAAGTAAATCAGAGCTGTTTTTCAGTGGACTCTGTTTTGCAAATACTGTCTTTTAATTGACTTGAAAGTATCAAAGGCACAGAAATGATAGTGAGGATAAAAGCAACCATTTTCTAGCACAGTCTAGATTTGTATGAGTGTTTAGTTGTAATTTCCTTACATCTTGCCTTTAAACCTGCTCCTACCATGAATTGCTTAATGAGTTAGCTCTTTTCTTAAGAGCTTTGCATGAAAACATTTGAATACATTTTCTGTGTATGCCTTGAAGAGGCAAGGACATTTCTTAGTGAATGGGAAAAAGAACGCCCTATATAATTATGACAAAGTGAAAGTAGGGGAGAGAATAAGAGAGAGAGGGAGAGAAAGAGGGAGGCAGAAAGAGGATTGTTTCACTAGGAAAAGTTCAAAAATCAACGATGAGACATATTATTTCTGAAGTGCAACTGAAATGCTTTAAGAGCCAAGAGACTAACTGAGGAATCTAATACACCTATTGTAGAAAAATTAAAAGGAAAGCAATGCCAGTCACAGCTGTTTCTATTTAAATCCAGGTTTTGATGTGACGTTTTACTTTCAGTATTACAAGCTCTGAAGAAGTAGATTAGAACATGTGATCATTGGCGTGTCCTCAGTGCTGCAGAGTTCTTTTAGTTTGTAAAAATCTGTGTCGCGCTATTTATTAGAACTGAACAAATAAATTGAACTGTATGGGTCTTTAAGACAGAGTGGAAAAACACCTTTCATTTTCAGTTCCTGAGGTGCACTTCTAACAAGAGGGCAATCCAAAAAGTCAGATTTACTACAGTGTGTCTGTTTTATGGTCCAGTGCCTGATTGATGAAGAGATTCTGTAAATTAAGTTATGCAAACAAACAGAAAACCAGACACTGATGTATACCCAGCTTTCTTTTCTTTTTCAGACGAAATTTTAAAAATCATCCTACAGAATAAATTTGTCTAAAAATAATCACATTGTAGATGCTTAGCACTTATTCTGAATTATTTATTTTTGAACAGTAGTTTGTGTTGTTTTCACTACAGTTGCTGACTACTAGCCTGTGATAAAATTCTGCCTGTTTGAAGCACACCTTACCTGTGTTTCTGGGATGATAGGACTATCTTCAGGAGAAATTCTAAAGAAGGTGGATAAAGGTGATGACACGATTACAGGGTTTGGCCTTACAAATCCGCTTAGATCACAACTAGGAATGTCATTCTCTTCCTTCTTCATGACAAGGGTATCCATGACATAAAACACATTCCAGGGAATCCAGACTGTGTGATACTGCGTCAGGAATGGTGATCGCTCAAACACCAGTGTCAGAGAGGCACCGCCATTTGCTACCAAGTCAAACCTAGAAAAAAAACCCAGGAGGATTAGCTAGTCAGCAAATTCCCAAAGCCATCCACAGCCTCTATTTTATGGATTGATTCTTCATTCCATTGTACTGCTCTGAAGGCAGAATGTCTCTACTGGGAACAATGGAGAAATCAATTAAATTATGCTACATAATACTGCACAGAGAGAATTGAGTTTGGAATCCTGCGTTTAAATTAAGCAAGCCCTTCTACTTCTAAAGTATATAATCAGCATGTTTTACATTTGAAGAACGTACAAAGTACAACTTTAGTCAATCACTTTGTTAATGTCCTTTGTTTCCATTATTTTATTATTATCTTAGTTTTACAAGCAATTCTTCAGTAATGCCTTTGCTGTCTTTGTGACTTAGAAGTGCTTCAAAGGGAACTCACATTCCATCCTGGCGAGTGATTGTGTATCCATAGTCTGGATAGTGTAGAAAGGAGACATTGACTCCAATGAGTGGTGTTCCATCCGCAGTTAATACCTGGCCTCTTATGACAGATGCAAGACTGCAAAAGAGATGCAGGATCAAATTCCAAGATTGTTTTTTTTCATTCTCTCTTGAATGAATAAAAGCTAGTGAGTGAACACACATATCCACCGCCACCCACCCACCCCTCTCTACATGGTATCAACTATCATTAAAAAAACATTCCTCAGACTCTGACCCTTTTATAAGTTCACATAATTTACACTGTATAAACAAATGCCTCAAAATCTACAGCTAATAATTTTGTTTCAGTATTGTTGATTTGACTTTGGTTTATTTTGTCTGTACTGAGCTACTAAGAGCAGAAATTCACTGAAGAATTTTAAGAACTTATAAACTCTAGATGTTCTCACTGTAAGTCGTACCTCTGGCAGACTCTTAAAGAAAAACGTACTTTTCAATTAGTATCAAAGCAATCTGTGAAACTGCAGGGACTACGAAGTACAAAATTTAAAAGAGCAATAAGGAACATTGGTGCAACAACTTTTAATCAACTGCTGTGCCCAAACACATTAATGCTGTTAAATTACTGCAAACGCAGCAGCTCCAGTGTAAATCATCTTCTTTCACTCAGTGAGATCCCAGACACCTGCTTCCTGTTACTGGTTTATTTTCAGGTCATTACTGCTTCACAGAGCACCAGTCAAACAGTTTACGCAATTATACTGTCGTGCACTTAACAGTTCTATTACATTAATTCATAATTTATATTATTTAGTGAGCTCAGTTTAAAAAGTACAACTTTGCTTTTCCTTCTGAAGTGTTTTCATTGCCTTGATATATTTCCAACTGTGCTAGCCTAAATCAACTGGTTAAATAAAGATTTATTTAATCATTAATGAAGTGCCCTGTTAGAATAGACACTAAGCATGGCAAGTAGCTTCTGTAACCTATTGGCACTGGTAATTTGAATTTTGCAGGAAATGAGACAAAACAAGCAATTTGATATATTAAGAGAAAAAAATCTTTTCTGAAAGTCCACACCGTGAAATTTGCAGTCATAGCGGATCTTCTCCTCACATGAACCTCACGCACTCTCCAATTTCTCTTCTATTCATGAGTAAAAGATGAGTCATGCTCACCTCTTATTAAAAGGACTTTCCCCAGGTATAACATGAGTGCTGTCTGCTCCAATGAGAAAACTGATGCGGTCATAAAATGCTTTGGCAGCTTGCTGAGATGGAGACTGCTGGCTTTGGCTGATGATATCTTGGGGATCAGGTAGTCCACGACAATAAGGCTGGTTTTGGCAAGAACTCTGCAAACAGCAGTCAGGATCCATACAGTCAACTAGCCCATCTGTTGGCAGAAAGTCACACAAATGAACAAACTCTTCCTCCTGCCCCTCGGCATGGGAACGAGCCAGCCAGCAGAGAGATTAACAAACTTATGTGGTATGAAAGAATACACACAATTAAGACTTTAATGAATTCACTTTCAATTAGAGAAAGAGAGTTTGTTTCCACTGAGTTCCTGAACTCCCATGGAAATCCATGCAAACTGAATGTACTCAGTATCATGTAAAAATTAAACCTATTTATTCAATACTTTTCTAAAATCATGTTGAACAAACCAGAAAATAAAGACACACTCACGCTCTGCATACACTGTTAACTTACAAATATTAAACATTTCAGGTGGGCCTAATTTGATTTTATGTGAAGTTATTTGGCTTGCTAGAGAAAAGAAACAAGTAGTATGTTTCCTTCTGCTGTTTTCCTCACATTTTTAAACATACCTATGCTGCAAGTAGCTTTAAATATTTCACAGTATTTATCAAAGTGGATTCCTTTATATCTTGACAGAAAGATTTTGTTCCTAGTGGCAAAGGCAATTTACACAAGTTTTTCACATGAAAATGTATGAGAGAACAAAATCTGTATTTAACATTTAGATTTTATTCTGAATAAGCCGATGAGAAATGCTGGCCGGTACAAACAAGATTTAAACACATGGGTGCTTTTATGCTTATGTGCTGAAATATTCACATATATGGAGCACTAGATCTGTCACATCACTGGAAATCTAATTTGGTGAAAGATTAAAATCAAGATCAAATTGATAACTACTAATTTGCTGTAAGTAAAGTCATAAGGAAAACGAGCCTGGAAGTGTCAGCTACAGGAAATTTCTAGATGAATGTAATATGGTATCACAGAGCTGATAATTGTTTCCCCAAAAGAACAGCAAGACCGAAATAGCTCAAACATTTTATTATTCAATTTAGATTAGAGAGGGAGCTTGCTTGCTGCACTAAACTGAAAAATGTACCAATGCAGCACTCAGAGGAAGCTCATGACTGCTTCTCTCACAAAGGAATCTACCTTTAGAGTAAAATTTCTTTCTGAAGGAAAAAGTATCCGTTTTTGTTCAATCATATGTTGAAAGAGTGTAAGTAAACAGAGATCTTATAAAGGTATTCTTCTAAGCATTGCTGTGCTATGTGGATCAGGTAGAGGACTGGCAAAATAGTAAAGGACTGGGGTTTCTGTTCTTTTGCACATCTAAAATTCTTATTTAACTCAGCTGACATTGAAATCAGTTCAGGGAAAATACAAGGGATGAAAAAGGCATCATTAAGTATACCAAAGTTTAAACTTTTTTAAGAGAAAGAACATTCATTTTTCCTGGGATGAGGACAACCAGAGGGGTCATGCTGCCATTCAGATAGACACTGACAGGCTGGAGAAATGGGCTGACAGGAACCACATGCAGTTCAACAAGGAGAAAGGCAAAGTCCTGCACCTGGGAAGGCACAACCCCCTGCACCAGAACATGCCCTTGCAACAAAGAAGTTGTCAACAACATCCTGGGCTGCATTAGGAGTGTTGCCAGCAGATCAGGAGAGGTGATCATTCACCTCTGCTTAGCACTGAGGAGACCACACCTGCACACACAGCTCTGTGTACAGTCTGGGCTTTCTGGTACAAGAGATGTGGACATACCACAGACAGCTCAGTGAAGCACCACGGGGATGGTTAAGGGCTTGACACATCGCTCCTATGTGGGAAGGTTGAGAGAGTTGAGGCTTCTTAGCCTGGAGAAGAGAAAGCTCATCAATGTGTACAGAGACCTAAAGGGAGGGTGTTAAAAAGTCCACCTTTCAGGGGTGCCCAGCAAAAGAAAAGAGACAATGCGTAGACTGAAACACATGAAATTTGGTCTGAACAGCAGAAAAACTTTCTGCTGTGAAAGTGGTTGAATACTGCAACAGACTGCCTGGGGAAGTTGTGGAGTCTCCATCGTTGGAGACATTCAAAACCCAACTAGGCACATCCCTGAACAACCTGCTTTAGCTAACCCTGCTTTGAGCAGAGGGTAGGACTAGACGATTTCCAGAGGCCTTTTCAACCTCAAATAATCTGTGCCTCTTGTGATTTTCTAGTCTCATTCTTGTAAAATACAAAACTCTTTCCTAGCTGAAGTAGTGACCTCCCTTGTTGGTTTTAACTCTGGAAGTCTGGATCAGTGTCAATACTGGGGGAACTGATGGTTAAATGCACAGTTTTGGGTTTTTATCTCTCTCTATGGTCTCCCAGGCAATATCTGGTACAGTTGCCAAAGAAATGCTCAAATTTCTCCATTCATCTTTGTTAGTTTATAAAAAGCAAATGTACATCTGGAGAATAGTCTGCAGGTCATAAAACTGCATGAGATTGACACCTTCTGAACTAATCAGCTGGAAATGCATTTTTACAAGCTTCGCCACTAACATCAATCAGAGGAAGAATCTCATTTTCACCAGCCAAGATACAGGGATATGCTGTTTGTTATTTTCCTGTGGAGTTTATCAGTAACTTGCCCAGGCGAGTGACGGATGGTTATGAATCTGGCTCCTTATAACTTGAGAAAACATTTTTCATTCTTTTCCTGTACTTACGTGGCTAGAGCTATCTAGTACTGAGAAGTTGCGTACTCTATTGCACGGTGTGAAGCAGCGTAAAATTTCCTTTCTGAAATGGCTCTGGAAAATTCTTGATGAATTTTGGTTAGCCTGAAAAATATGAGACTTAGCTCAACACTGGCTTGTCAGTTATATCACTCAAATATGACAGTGAAATTATAAAGAAAATAGAAACTCCTACAGGCAGCTGGGCAGTCTCAGAAGGCTATTTATATTTTCTTGTTCTAGACATAAGTCTATACACAAAAGATGTAATGACTACTTTATTGTTTTCTTCCTCAAAATCTAAAGTCTAGCTGTAAAAATTTTGACCTTTACTGTTGTTGCAAAATACACCAAACTGCGATGAAACATGGTCTGTTGATAAATTGCTCATTTGGAGAGATTAATAAAACCACCCAAACTCTGCTCTCGGGAGACCCCACCTGGAGTACCGTGTCCAGCTCTGGGGTCCTCAGCGTAAGGAGGACATGGAACTGCTGGACTGAATCCACAGGAGAGCCATGAAGATGATTACAGGACAGGTGACTCAAGACTGAATGATTTGGGGTTGTTCAGCCTGGACCACAGAAGGCTCCAACGAAGACCTTACAGCAGCTTTCCTGCAAGAAGGGGGGCCAGCAAGAGCTGGAGAGGCACTTCTGACAAGGAGATGTGGTGATAGGACAAGGAGGAATGGCTTTAAACTGAAAGAGCGTAGGTTTAGATCAGATATTAGAAAGAAATTCTTTACTGTGAGGGAGGTGAGGCACTGGCACAGGTTGCCCAGAGCAGTTGTGGATGTGCTATCCCTGGAAGTCTTTAAGACTGGGTTGGATGGTGGTTTGAGCAACCTGGGATTAGTGGAAGGTGTCCCCATCCACATAAAGGGGGTTGGAACTACATGATCAATAAGGTATGCTTCAACCTAAGATTTTCTATGATTCTATGATTAAATAAGAGGAGTCAAGACAGAGGATTCTAATGATGCATGTCTAAAAAATATGATATATCTGCAAGAGTGCTTGCTTTTGAATGGAATAAAAATGCTGGAAGGAAATACAGGGGAACAAAGTAAGTCCTGGGCACAAGTTCTGTCAGTGTCAAGGGCAGATGGTGACCAAGGACCAACATAAACCACATTCTTCGTAAGTAAGTTGATTACATATTTAGGCAACAAAAATCTCCAAAAAGGGAAATTCAGTGCCTACACAGGAAAAATACAGTTTTGGAGCTATGATACTGGTCATCCCACCAGGACAGTTTTGATGACTGGCAAACTAAGACGAGAGACTGGAAAGGACAGGAAACCGTATTAATGAACCTCAATTATCCTCACATAGCTCAATTTTACAACAGACTATAATAAATGCACTCAATCATAGACACAAAAATGACTGCCTGTAGGGGCAGCTGGTCAGAAAATCCACAAAACACAAGTAGCCCTTGATTTATTACTAAAAAAAAAAAGCAAGGACTTTATTCAATGTTACTATTGCAGTGTCTCTATAAGCATACCTATAGTGTACTCAAAGTCAGCTTTCCTGCTGGATTGAAGAAGCCTACAATATAAAATGTGGGGCTCTAAATGAGTTGTCACTCCAGTAAGAAAACTTGGAGCCATTGCGGATAAGTCCTAAGGATATATCAACCCAGCACTCACCAGCAAATAGATGAAAGCAAAAAGCTGAAGAATAATGGGAAGTGTTGGAGCACAAACCAGAGAACATGAGCATGGCACTGTATCACTTCTAGCACAAGTACATACTTCCTGAGATTTCCTTAGCTTGGGTTATCTTTGAACTTAGAAACTCTTCTGACATTCAAAACATTCTCTGGCAGTAATTTCTTACTTTAATTAGCAGCCTGTTAGTATACAAAAGAAAATATAAGTTCACATTTACCCTATTACAATGTTTTGCTAAGCAATTGCTATTATGCACTATTAGAGAAGAGGTTCTGGTTTAGGTGATCTTTAGGCTAAGTTTGTATTATTCTGTGACAATGTTTAGCAGAAACAGGCTATCCTAGACTATGTAAGTAATTAAAAAAATACAGTAGTCTAAGTATGCTTTGCTTTATTTATTTTCATTTCAGTAAAATAAGAATATTAATGATCCCTTAAATCCTGCTCATGGAAGCCTGTAAGTGCTCTTAATAATTGGATAGGAGCTAATAAAAAGCAAACGTAACTAAGAAACCTGTTCAATAATGACCCATCTAAACTAAACAGCTTATTCTTCCTACAGTAATAACAAAGCACAGCCCACTTTGTTACAGTATAATAATGACACATTTTTTTTTCCAAGAAGTTAGACTTACTCCACCCACAGAGAGCTTTGACTTTCCCTTTCCTCACAAAGTCATTAGGAGTTTAATTCAGCCTAAGATCTGCTTGTTGCACACACTTTCCTTGTGGGTTGCTAAAATGTAAAGAAAAATCCAAATCAAACACAGGGGACAATAAAGAGTGAGCCTTAAAGAGAAAGGAAATGATTTGCACAGCTCTGAGAAATCTGTATTAAAAGGAAGATAAGTAATAATTATCCTATCATATGTCAACAGCATCTAGTATGCCTTGATGCCATTAGGATTTCCTATTGAGAGTATTCCCACTGAGGTCCTTGGGATGCTCATGTTCACAGAATTTGAACAATCAGTCCCAGAAAGAGCTAGGAATGAAAGGAACAGCAGACACTTTCATTAATGAATTGTACTCATATTAATATATGAAATTCATTTTATGCAGTGTAGGATAAAGCATAAACATTAACCACAGCATATAAAATAGATAACAATTGAGATAACTTTAGTTATATAACCACTGAGCCTAGTGAGATATAGATCACACTACCCACAGTCATGCTATAAATTCAGCGTAAGTGCTCATATAACCTAATCTCCCACAATAAACAAATACAGCAGAAGAATCCTTATGCCATGCCCTGTAGCTGTCTGAAACGTTAAGGGCTTGCCTGGAGATTGGGGCGCTGATTGCCGGTACTCTTGGAAAGGGAAGAAACACTTCTTTCTCCAGATAGCTTTCAAAGGAGACTTTCTTTTCTTAGGTATGCTTTCATTTTTAACTTGGTTTAATTGTTGTATTTTAACCCTTTTCCTCAGCTACAAAGACTGAAGTGAACATGCTCTGTACCAAAGCCTATAAATTAGAGAAATGCCATGGGCAAATACCATTATTGTAGCATGTCAATCATGGCAAAACAAGTGTTTGGCCAACCCCTTTCTTATGCATAGTGCATAATGATGTCTGTAAAGGAAACAATGAAAAAATACAAGAAAAAAACCGCACCAGAATACCAGCATTAGCTTTCCCCCCGCCCCAATATTGTTCCTTTTTCTAGAAAGGTCATCCTGTTAGATGGCTTTGCTCCAATTCTTCATTCCTTTTCCCCTTTTCCTCACAAAAATCTATTACTGTTTTCAGTGTGAAGGAGCAGCTTCTTTTCCCTTTCTTCATTTACATGCATTCCTGTTTACCTTGCTCCTCTTGCTCCTCCTGCTGCATTACCTACTCTTCACTCTTCCCAATATGTCACATCCTTCTATGATCTTTAACAATTACCGAATCTGTTTTAGCCTATTATTACACTTTGAATATTTGTTCCCATTTTTTCCCTATGTGATCTAATTTTTTTCCTCCCAGTCGTTTATGCTTCCATCCAGTTTCTCCTCCTTCTTGCTTAGTCTCTTTTCATGTTTGCAGGTTTCCCTTTCTTCTGTATCTCTGTAATTCCCTGGCCCACCTGAAGTTAATTCCCCAAACAGCATCTCTCTGCATGGAATCTGTGCCAGACTCTTTAGGTCCTGAAATGTGCAAAACTGACTCAAAGTATGTAGTTTGTTACAGACAGGGATGACAATTCAAAAGATGTGTACAGCAATAAAGAGGAGCATAGTTTTAACTGTGGTATTTATTTTCCTCAGGAAGTCAATGCTGCTGTTATTTATGGTTTGTGATGTCTAAGATCCCAGCTGCACTCGGAAAACGAGAGCAAAGAGCCAACCAGCAATTGCAAAGGCATATGCAGCCTAAAACGGAAAGACAAAGTCACAGATGACTTTATCATCATCCAAAGGCTCTAGGAATTTTTATCTCCGCTCTGAATCTCAAGGTGTTAAGCAAAAAGAATTGATGAGAAGGGGAAGACAGACAATAAAAGCATTATGCTGATCTAATATTTGACTGCATTCACGTTTAATCTTGTTTTTGTGGGGATGTTTTCTGTGATTCTGGAGTCGTGCCAAAGTCACAGCCCCTCTAGCTTCACTAACCTACAACAGTAATTGCAGATTGATTCCTTAAGTCAGCAGTCCTGCCTGCATCTCGCTGCAGATTGTTACCTGTCACCTAAATGACAGGCTGAGGAAAAGTAAGCCAAAAAAAAAAGACTTCTGGGAGCATCCTGTCAGTTATGTGAGCATTCACAGGCTGTGAGGGATAAGATCTCTGTAGGCTGGGCAACCAATTGTTTCCATCAATAGTATCATAGGTCAAAATGTAAACTCCCGGTTCAGCCTCTTCTCTTGGGGTAATTTCCTTGTGAGGTCACTGAAATTTTGAACTCCTTCCTTTTTTTCCCCTCCACAAGAGTTCACTGAGTTGAGACTATGTTTTATTCCAGTATAAAAGAACACTGCAGGGGAACTAAGGTGACACCTATCTTTTTCTAAGGACATATCTCATCTGTCATATGCAGCTTGTAAGGCTTTGCTGATATGCCATATAAAAGCACTGGATACCACAGCGTATTCTTACAGGGGCAGGAGCCAGTAAAATGTGCAAATCGTTCTCATGGCAGTATTTAATCACCTGACTGTAAAATTTCTGCTCTCCCCAGAGTTAAAGATCCAGTAGTTGTATCTTACCTCCTTCATTGTCCTTACTGTCAGTGCAGAGAGTTTCCATGGCTACGTCACAACCCGCTCCCCTCCATCCTGGCTGGCAGACACAGTGCCAACCATTTTGGTCCAGCGTGCACCTCCCATTGCTGTTGCACAAGCCAGGGCAGCCCTCTGTTGAAACAGACAAAGAAAAAAAAGCACAAGTACTTTAAATATTGTAAAAATATAAAGAGAAAAAAATACAAACAAGGGACACTTACTGGGAACAGGCCTTAGGAACAGCACAAATACTGTAATTGCACATGGAGTGGAACAGCAACATTACCTGGGAAATGCAATTCTTAACAAAGTGGCATCTTTGATTGGCCTGACACTTGAGACACCACTTACCTGTACAAGCAGGAAATAAATGCACCAATCCTCTAAATACCTGCAGGCCAGACAAAATTAAGTTTGGAGGTTTTTTCAATTTTTTTTTTTTGGCAAAGTAACGAGATGAGTGCATAGTGCAAACACAGTTGTGTAGGACAATACATTTTTCTGTGCTCATAGAGTAGATCATTATTTGCTCTATGCAGTAGTGGTTACTTACTGGCACAAATGTTTAAGGTCCCTGTTACTATGAACAAACCCCTCCAAATTCTTAAGTAGGAAAATGGGTATGATTTTAGGCACGTAATAAAAGAGAAAATTAACTTTATCTGGTCTCAGAGTTGCCGTGTATTCATGTGAAATTACAGTGTGTTAAATAGTTGCACAAAGTATAGGCCAGTTTTAATGACTATACTTTATGCCAAAAATACATTCCTTTTCACAGAATAAGCAAAGCCCAGGAAATAGTGAAGCAGCTTAGCATCTATTCTAACAAACATTAGGATTCAGGCTGCATACGGATGGGACAGGACCAACAGGATTTCCAACTAAATGTAATAGCTGTGCGTATTTGATTACTTAAGACGGACAAAATGAAATACCATAAGGACCACAATAAACATTGATAGACTGAACAAAAACACGGTAGTGACGTGCTTCAAGACAGATAGCAGAGAGTGATTTTTTGTGACAATCTCCCTAAGGCTTTTGTGCTGTTACCTTTATATCCTATCTTGTCTGCTTTTATGGCCAAGGAGGGAAAATTTGGGAAACAATTAACATAATTTAATATATCCAAAATCGATAATTGTTTTCAGTCTAACATTGCATTAAAAAAACAGTATCTGTCACTTCCTAGTGATGAAATCTGGCATGCAGCCAACATGATCTGTATGAGGATGACAACACTATAAATATGTAATTTTGGTGTTCCTTATCTGTGACTATGATAAGACATTGACAGAAGCAAGTACAGATATGGCACTAAGTCTTACGAGAAGGCATCTACAAATCAGGTTTTTCTGGACACAATTTTTTTTTCTGAAAACTTTTATCCAAAAGCCCTAAATAACTGGGTAAACAATTCTTCACTTTTTGAACAACTATCTTTGTGAACTAACCTACTGTTCCATTTTGGATGAGCTTTGAGCAGTCTTTCAGAAGTAATAGTTTACTTTTTTTTCCTTCAAAAGACTTTTGTATTTACTGACTCCCGTCAACCCTGAAGCTCCAAATTACAAACATTCCCAGAAAATAAGTTATAAAGGGTGCTTAACTCCTGTAAAATCACTCTTAGAAGGCAGAGAATCAGGAAAACCTCTTGTGAGGAAGGATGAGGATGCTACAGTTATGGATATTGTGCCATCATGCCAGGCTCAAATTAGTTTTGCTACTCTTATTCTTTTAAGACTGCAGCTGCTATTAGTATTTGTTAACAAACTGAGAACTATTTTTTTTTTTTAATATTCTCCTATTTGATTTATGGAAGACTTACATATATAATTGAAATACTGACAGAGCATTTTAGGAGTCAATTGGGTACACTCAAGACTTATTGTGTGAAAGCCTGGATATTGCCATCAATATTGCCATATTCTAACGAAAAAAAACCCACAAGGAATAGAGAAAGATACTCAGGAAAAGAGGGGTAGGAATATTTTAAACATTTTTCTAAATCAAATTTTCACCGTAACTGAAGATACAAGAATCTTTGCTGTTTCGTATTAGGCTTTTGCATCCTTGAACCTCTTAACTGAAAATGTTGCATAGACTATAAAAGATTTTTCTAGACTCATACAAAATACAAGTCATAGTTTTCTATAGATTTTCTGCATTCATATAATCAAAAGCTTAATAGCCTCAGGTATTCTATTGATCTGTCTGTATATAAACACACACATCTCTATAATTAATCTGTTCTTTAGAACTAATGCCACTTGTTCTGTGACAAGAGTATTGCTTTGCTTTGTTTCCTAAATATTTAGAGTTTTAAAGGTAGAGGTCCAATGACAAAAGTGACAAACAACAAAAAAAAAAAAAGCTCCAAACAGCAAACAAATACTATCTTCAGTTATTGTTTCAGATAAAATCCCATACATGTATACAGTTTGTACATAAATGTGTAATTACTGATAAAGTGTTACCATAGAACAGAAGTAAAATTTTAATTTGAGATGAATTGAAAGTCACATGAGTTATATATATAATCCATGGAATGCATGTAAGAGAAGATTCTTTTTCCCAAACTAGTATGTTTTTAACTATATATTAATATATTAAAAAAACATGTAGGTATAGGCATGTCATCAAAGAGCAAATATACAGTACCTTTCACTATCTTATCCAAATAGTGAGCTTGAGAATTAAAAAGAAAAAAAAAACAGACAGACATTTCAGAAGTGTCACATAAAACAAGAATTGTTCAGAATTCACATGCAAATCAAGCAGGTGCACCTGACATGAGAGGTCTTACATTACAAAATGAAAATGTATTTCAAAGCTTTTAAAAATGCAAGAAATTCTCTTTTCAGCAAACATCGTTACGATTCAATGAAACTACTTCAGAAAGGAGGCCTGCAGAAGAAAGAGAGATGCTACCTTTCTGAGATTACGTTTTTCTTCTGACTTCTCTTCGCATGCTTTGATTTTTACATATTAAGCAAAAATATAATCAAAGCTAGCTAAAAAATTCAATTTTCAACACAATGTAAGAGCATTTCCTTAGCTTATGAGCTTTAAAACACTGACCATGTGGTAAGATCTTTGATTTGCAGGTCACATACAACTCTGACAGCATAACAAGTACTCTATCTTAATTTTCATTCAGTTAACAGGATTTTTAGGAGGGCTTTATCGTCTGCTTCAATTCAGTCACAGTTTTCTTCTGAGCACACAAACCAAGTACATAAAATAAGCTGGACTGTATATATGGGGTGGAAGAGGGCACAGTGGGGGTAGTAGTGTGGTGATCCACTAAATTCGGAAAAACAGGTGAAAATTAAACTTAGGCTTTAGAAGTATAAAAATAAATAACATGGTATATACAAGAATAGCAAGATTAATTTTTTTGTAAGTTATGACACTTAAAATTTCACAAAAAAAATTTGCGGAGGCAGATGGATGAACGACATACAGAGCATCAGACGGATTTGAAGCAGCAGACCCTACTTTTAATACATGAGACGCAGCACAGATGGGTTACATGTTCCCTCTTTACCTCCAGGAAACAGATATAAACTGCAGTTGTGTTAAAGGGGTTAATGTCATATAGCAAAACCACAGAGGACAGGTGCATCACAGGCTACCAAACCCAGCCACCTGCACACAAGGTGATGGGAACTGAGACCACTGCAGTTGGGACACGCCAAGCTGAGTCAACAATGCTGGATCCAATCCCCTGTTTGTGCTGTGGACAAGGTCTCTCAACACAGCCCTCACAGGCTCTCTTCATTTCAAAATATGACCTTTTCTAAATCCCTGATGGATGATGGCCCCTGTTTGGCAGGTCTCTGTCACTTGCTATGATCCCTTTGGATGGGTTAGAAAGGCATTTCCAAATATAGCCCTTCCTCCAGTTTGAATGAAAGGGAAAAAGCTCCTCCTGAGTCCAAGCCGGGAGGTGATGAGAGACCTATTATCACAGAAGCCAGTCACTGCTATGACAAAGAGGTGAAAACTTTCTAGTCCCTTTCTCTTAAAGAAACCGTCAAGTGTCCACTGCACAGTACTTTTTTCCTATCATGGTAAGGTTAAAGTGAGACAAAGTAAGATGAGAAAAACATCAACTGCAGAACATTTAGAGCAGCAGCAACAAACTAAGTAGCTTTTCACATTAACCACAAACAAAAAGAAAAGTGATACAGCTGCATTTCAGGGTGGATCAAATTCTCCTCTTACTTCTCCAGTATAATTCCCCTTGCTCCTGCTTAAAACACGGTGAAGTATGCATGGAGGAAAAAAAATCAAGCTCTATTTCATAAAATGGAAGCAATTAGGTTTGTCTGGGGAATGCATCTGCCCACCAGTAAAACATTAAATGCCTCTACAAATGTAGAGATAGGTAACAAACCAGAACACTAGAAAACCTCCTAGGCAACTGAAAATAGTCCCTGCAATCCCAGGCCCCTACATGCTATTTCCTTTCAGAAATCCAATCTTCAATAAAAGAAAAAGAGAGAGAGTAAGAAAATGCTCTTTAAGATTTTTTGTATCCAGTAGTCCTATAAGAAGTCAGTTCCAGAACGTGAAACTATAATGCTCAGAAAACAAGTTCTACCTTCCAGCATCCTTTTACTTATGGTCAGTTGACATTAAAGACAGCGTTAGAAACTATTTTGGTTAATATGCAGCATTGTAGAAAACTCATAGAGCAGAAAATGAATGACCAAAAATAGTATAACTTTGCAGTGAAGTTTAACTAGCCATGCTGTCTTTCTTATCTTCACAGCACTGCAACTGAGAGAGAAATGAACCTGTGTGGAATTACAAAATACAAGCTTTTTTCCCCTCTGTATAGAGACTTCCAGGTGGGATTTGGAGCACTTTAGTAGGATGGAGCATCTCAGCAAGTGCTCCTTGGCAAGATATTTACATGTTTGGCACAGGTAGGTTATGCTATGTCCTTAAAAAGTGTAATTACAGACCAGGCAATATACCTTCAGGGGTTTTCTTGCAGAGCTTAAATAGCTTGCACTATTTAAAATCTTGCTATTATTTTCAGGAGTAGAGGGACTTCATAAAACAGCTCCAAATGGAACAAAGAAAAACAAAAATGAAGACATAAAATTTGTACATTTTCTAGGCTAATCAAAATCCAAGCAGATCTAAGTGGCATTCAAAATTCATACAACATAAAATACCAATGATGCTATCAATCTGTGTGGATATTTATATAAACATGTGGCAGATAAATGTATTTCACAAAAAACTGGTAGCAGTCAGGTAAATTCATATTTAACACAGCATATTTCATAACCAGTCAGAACCTTGACTTTTTTTTTTTTTTTAATGTCTCCCATTAGTTTTCTATCAGAGATGTCAGTGTCTGCCTTATTCATATACTATTTCCTCCAGGTATGACAGAATAGCCTAAGAATAAAAGCACATATTAAATCCATTTATTCCAATCAGCTCCTGTTTAAATCAGCATGAGTCACATACCCATTGATTTGATGTTCTTTAATTGGTACTTATAACACTGTTTTATTCTGATTATTCTGTCATAAAGGATTGTAGCAGTGACATGCTTCTAAATGCTGTATAACAAATTCATGTCTCTTACTTTACATTATTATGCTCCATCAGACATCTTCACCCATCATAATCTTTGTAGCCTGTACACTAGACTACAACATGCCACATATTGTTGTAGTGTATACATAGTCCCATTACAGTTTCAACTCAACAGCTCCACGAGTCATGAGTTACTTTGCTCTAAGAGAAGATTTGACCTCACAGCACCACCAAACGTGAAGCAAAAATACAAACGAATGTGATCAAAGCCATATTGATCGAGGTCAGCCTACATAAAAAACAACTTCTAAGGTTTTTTGCTTCCTACATGTTGAAAGCGTGAGTCAAAGCCTTGCCTCCTCTCCTCTAATACTGTCAGCTTTCTCCACTCCTTAGTGCATTACAGCCTCTTCCTCTAAAAGAAAACAGGAGAAACTAGGAAGAGAATATATGGCTGAAGACAGGGAAAAAAAAAAAAGGAAGATGAAGAAATAATTTCACATTGCAGCAACAATGAATAATGCTGTTCTCCTCTTGGAGCAAGCTCTGCTTGGTTTACTCTCCCCATCTCCCACAATTCATTACTGCAATTCCCAAACGATTCCATAGGTATCTCTGCCGCTAACACAAATGCCATGCCCTCAGACACGGATCTTCTACAGGAACATGTGAACAACATACCTTGCATCAGTCGTGTTTGAGCTTCCACATAACCTTGCACCCAGTGTCATATAAGGAGACAGCATGTTTTTCTTGGAATAAAAACTGACTGTAAACCAACTATGGTATGTTGGTACTAAACTGTTTCCCTTAAGCTTTTTACACATCTATCTATTTGTCTAGAGTTAGAAAGTTTTAATATAATCACTTATTATTTTCATTAATTTTTAATTCAGGCAATGATGGGTTTATGGCTACCTGTGGAAGTTTTATACACTTCCTTCTTTGTGAAGGTACAGAACAGTCCTCATTCAGTACTCATTCTCTCACAAACAACCAGTGGCTGATGCCCTTGTAGCAGGCACACTATGCTAGCCTTAAAAAGAAGCAACTGTTCTCTTAGAGACTTTTCTGTCACCTTCCTTCCTAAATCAAAATTATTTAGTATAGTATCTTCATACTACTGATATGAAGAGATTATTTCATTTTACCAGTGAGTAACTAAGACATAGAAAGATCAAAGCGAGAAGTCTCCATCCATTTGGCTACAAATGCCTATTATATGATTTTCCAGAATATTTAGAATTATATGGGATTTGATAGACAAACCAACATTTTAACAACTCACACGCAAACAAGTCTTGTCCCCAGAAACTGAGTACAGTCAGAGAACACTCCTTTAAAGTCTGCATTTGTGAATGATTAACTGAAAACACACGGTGGAATCAAGTGTGGAAACCAATTCTGCAATATCATCCTTACCCGCGGGCACCAGTCTCTTACTATGAAATTTACTTCTTACTCCCTGTGCAGCCAAGCAGTAGCAGAGGATGAGGCACACTATCAGTGGTTTCACAGACACTTGCCAACAGAAAACTCATTGCAAGCTTCTGGGAGAATGCAGTTAAACAGGCTTGTTTAGGAGGAACTGGGTACAAAACTCAGAGCTGACAGCTCTGGTTTGACCTCTCTCATCTATTCAACACTCAGTTTCTCTTGACATGGCTACCAGCTCACGCTTATTTTCTCTCATTCCCACCCAGCCACAATTTAACTATCCTGACAATTAAACACCTTTTGAACATAAAAACCCAAATATCCCTTGTAGTATTTAAACCCAGTATTTCTTAACCTACCCACAGCAGACTTAGGTAGTAGCGTATTGATTCCTTTAGGCACTTGCTTTTACTTCCAAAGAGTGACTAAAAAAAGCCATGCACCCATATGCAAATTCTGAGGAGTTCCATGCCTCTACTGGAAAACTTAGAGGAGTCCAGCATTCATTAAGTGCTACTGTTTTAGCCTTCAGAATGGTCCACTCATATCAAATTCAGCATCCACTGCAGTCTCTTCTGAGTCTGGCGAACTGCTTCCTAACTTGGATTTGTGCAGCTGATCATTCTTACTTAAGCACAGAAACCAGCATTTGTTGACTTGCACCTTATTTTTCTGCATAATCTGTGTTATTTGTTAAAGTAATTTTAAATTCTTGTCCTGTCTTCCAAAGTGCTTGGGGGTAGCAGGCTTTGGTATCATTTGTAAATGCAATTCCTTCTATTCATCACTGAACATTACTTGAAAGCACATGTTCTTCCACTGTAAGCAGCTCATGGTCGACATCCATTCTCTGAGTTTATAAGAACCTTGTCTTCGACACACCATATGTTCAGAGCATTGCTGCCAATAGAGGAGAATTATAAACACTCTTCCCTTTTATACTTCTTTACTCCTAAATTTCCATTTTGCCCTTTCTTGTAAAGGAGAGGACGTGGACGGAACTATAGTTCTACACAATTTTATTTCTTTTCCTCCCTATACAGGCCAAAACGTAATCCTTACCCTGAACTCATACCTCCTTCATCATGTATGCACTTTAGATATCTGCAGAGACACCCGATTTCAGTGCAATTTATCCCTTGCCAAAACAGCAACTGTTCTTTGCAGCAACCATTTATGGGCTTTTATGCACAAAGGCACATAGGCCTGCTACACTTCAGATTTTTTTGTTCTGGAGACCGTTCCAATTTTACTATAAAGTAAAATTTCTCATCATTGCTACTGGAAAGCCACAGATACCTTAGAATAAAAAGTTCTGCTACTTTTCAGGATGTAGTAGACATAGGAAATTTGGAACTGCTCGTAAGTTCATAAGCAGTGTTGTTTCCTATTTAACAACTATCTAGCTCGAACAGGATTTAGAAGAAAAGGTATGTGCCATTAAGGAGTTAAAACTATCCCACATGTACAGGCTAAAAAAGTTCAAATGACCATTTGAGACCACTGACAAACTTGTGAAGACCTGCCTCAGAGGCAGGTAAAACCTATGCTTACATTAAGAACTGCATGAAAGATAAATCTGGCCTGAAAACATATCAGGGGATGGATCAGGATGGGAAGAATTATTGTTTCCATCCTTCTTCCCCACTGAAAGTATTTACAGAATGTGTCTGACCAGCATGCAACTACACAATGTACAAAAGCACTCACACTCTGGCTACTTCAGCTCAAGTAAGCTTCGTAACATGCTTTAAAATTCTTCACATCTCAGAAAATTCTGCTGTTCTCTGAAAATGTGCCGAACTTGAACTTCACATGTGGTCCCCATTTAAATGCAAATCAACCAATTAGCAATTTAAAGTACGCTAACAGATAATTTGTATTTGAGATACTTGCTCTTGCAATGTGTTAAGGCCCGACCAATCATTCACTTTTTTTCACAGTTCCAGAAACGTGTGCGCTATCTTAAATTCACCTGGTAATTGAGTACTTTTATGGTTACCAAATGTGCAAGTATTTTGCATATTTGAGGCTTGGCCTGGATAATTAATCACATGACCTTAGGCACAGGAAAGACCAAACCCAAATTTTGTTCTAAATGTCATGAAATCATATTAAACTGTGATTATCAGTCCTGTGGGTGCCAAAAAAGTCATCATCTCTTTTCTGTGCGGTCTTTGTATTGAGGATACTGATATAAATATTGTTGTGAAACCCCAACTGCAATGTAGTCAGGTGTTTTGAAAGTCAGATTTCACTCACAATATTGTGGAGAACTAATTGATATTGGATAGAATTAATTTTGAATATTTGGTACATTTTATCCAAGAAAAGACTGTTTGAATGCCAAGGGTCATACCTTCATTCAGATACAATCTTACTTTTAAGATGAAATTTTTACTCAGGTATAATTCCATGAACTCATAATGAAAGAAAAACATAAATTTAGGAATTTTGATAAGTACAGGACATATTCATACAGCATTAACTATTACATTTTGAGGGACAACAATTTTCTTCTGATAAAAATTCTAAAATTTTCAAGGAGTCTTAAAATTTATGAAGAATTCCCATGAATATTAAATATGTGACACATTAAACCACTATGAAATGTAAATAGTATCAGTAATTTAAACTCTGGAGAAAAGTAAAGCATGCTTAGCAATTAGCATCAACACTAAAATGACAGTGGTTATTGTAACACCAGTTGTCCATGCTTTTCTCCTGCTAATGTGCAGTTGTGGAGAAGATACATCAAGCCCTCAAAGTGGTCCATGACTTACTCTGTCAAGCCCATGTGTCAAAAATGTATAGTGCAATGATATATAGCCATATCAAGTTTTCTGTAAGCACTTTGTTCAATTAACTGGAGGAACACATTTGTCTTTACTTGCTCTCTGATCTATAAAGAGATAAAGCGTCATTTTCCTGCAGTCATACTTGAAATCTGTAATATAAGGAGCCCTAAGCTAAACATGTGTTGAAGAAAACAGGTGCAGACCATATAATTTATTGGAGTAGAAGATGTCTTAGCATTCCCCAACACTAGGTGTACTTCTGCGCTTATGCTGGTCACAGAGAAAACCAGCACACAGATGCCTTCATGTTTTGTCCCTATCAGTCACCAAAACAAGAGTCTGTGCTAAAGGAAACACACTTATGGAAGAGTGCTCTACATGTTACTTATTTTTTTCATAATTCTGAATATCTAAACCAGATGACTTTTCTGTTTTTCTGGATAAAATAGCTGAAACTAGAAATCTCTTGCTGAAGAAAACTTATTTTGTGGTTCGATTGGTTTGAATGCCATGCTACCGTCTTTTCATGCAAAGAAAAAGGTTAAAATGAATATTTGGTGCCCCTCATTTTTTTTCCTCAACAAAATTTTAGGAGAAATTCTTAGAAGATAAACCGATTAGATTCTGGTTCTCACTGGAATATAAACACAAGCTGTGCAATTCTCAGTGGATCACCACTGGATTTGATTTACAGCTCGGTATACCAGGTGAAGCAGCCTCATGCAGCACTCAAAAGTAGCATGGAAGTACCATGATGTTAACTTTAGCCCTCCTGGGGGATTAATATGAATGCTTAATGACATTAATCCACATTTAACTCATTTATGTTTAACGATATGCTTTCCATGCATACATAAATATTAATTTTGGATTGAAAGAAAATCGTTCAACATGATAACAATTAAACAGCTGTAACCTGTCTCGTGTTAAGTAATGGAGCTGCAGGCAAGCTTTATAAACAGATGGTCTTACCTACCCATGCTTAATGCTAAAGACTTTTAAAAAAGAGGTGTTGACAATTCTGAACAAGAAGGCATAGTTTTAATGCAAATTGGCCGATTTGCAATTTAGATTACACTAAAACTGATTTAGTCTATAGAAAAAATTAAGCTGCATTGTAAAACTGAGATGTTACACAGCACATGGATACAGCAGGTTCCCCACCAACATAATTATTTACTAATTTTATTCAGCTAACCGAGTTTAATGGAAAAGCAGCTGGAAAAGTATTCATATTTACGGGCTTCCTATGACAGTTACTTAATATACTCATGGTCCATGACAGTTATATCACAAAAAATAATAGACTTTCTGAAATAGTATCTGTTCTAATCTCACAAAACAACTACTCAGACAGGAGAGGGTCACTGAACTCACTGCAAGCCGGGACAGAAAGGAAACAAAAACATACTTTAGCCCAATCATGTTATGAAAACTTAATTACAGAGCAAATTTTCATCCAGGCTATCACCTGGGCACCAGCTGTGCATGTGCAGTCTTGTATCACACTGAGATGCAGGCTGAGCCTCAAAAAAATAATATATGGATGTTCACCTCAGACCCACAAATGTCACTTCCAGACCAAATAAGCAATTGACAGGTGATTTTCCATAGCTTTGTACTAAACTGTTGATTTACCCTGTTCTCATGGGGATACAGAAAACGGCAAAACATTACTTTAAAACATTTTATCAGGGCCTGCTGTGACAGGACAAGGGCCAACGGCTTTAAACTAAAAGAAGGCAGATTCAAATTAGATTTAAGGAAGAAGTTTTGTCCAATGAGGGTGGTGCAACACCAGAACAGATTGTCCAGAGAGGTGGCGAATGTCCCATCCCTGGACACATTCAAGCCTGGACTGGGTGAGGTACTGAACAACCAAATCTAGTTAAAGATGGCCCTGCTTTACTGCAGGGGGGTTAACCTCTAAAGGTCCCTTCCAACCCAAACTATTCTATGATCCTATGATTTTATGGTTACAGTTCTCAGGAGGGAAAAGACCATAAGCAAATTAGGTACCTTAAATTGTTTAGTATTTGAAATGTACATCACCAGTGTTCAGCTCAAACCTGTAAGATGCTAAACATTAGCACCCAGTCTTGGGTTTTGTTAATCCTTATTAGATTAATTTTATCAAAATACTGAGCATGTACTTATCTGATGAAGATTTTTGACATAAATATGTGGAAGTATGTGTTCAGAACAAAGAGAATGACTCACAAGTGTGGCTGACATTGTGTGGTATTGAAGTTGGAGCTACCCTGTGCCAAAGATGCATAATGGGACAGTAGATTGCAGCAACACACATCCGGTTTACTGCATTAGTCAGAACAATCTTTCCCACCTTACTAAACATATTGCTTCAAACAAATAAGCCTCCCCCTCCCTTTATTTAAACTATTATGCTCTCTATCACAAATCAAAGTATATAAGATACATATGTATATTATTCCTCAAATCCAGTCTTCCTCAGCTTTAGCGAAATGCTGATGTTTAACCCAGGCAAGCAGATGTCTAAATTTTTTTCTGAACAAAAAAAAGCAAACCTTTGCAACTACCCATGATTTTGCTTCCCAGCATCCTGAAGTATTGAAATAAAACACCAACAACCAGAAAAGATATCTGGAAGCTTAGAGCAAACAGAATTTTCTTTGGCTAAATTCCATTTGAATATTTTGAAGTACCTGTAAAAATCAGCATAACTGAAAAAGCAATCTAGGTTTTAAATTATATTAAAGAGAAATAAAGCTAAGGACTACCTTGTTTTAATTAAGGAGATAAGTTTGTTTTTTCCTTCATTCTACATTTTAACACAAGTCAACTTACAATAAAAACAGTGGGCTAACTGAAAATGAGACTGAACAGATAGCATTTAGAAATACATAAAAATCATTAGCTGAGGTGCAAAACATTTTTTACCATTTTAAACGGCATTCATGATTCACAAAAATACCATAAACTCTTTGATCAAATGAGTTATGGATTTAGATGATTCCGTATACATTCCAGCTAGTGCCTCTGTGAGTAATACATACATATCTACCTCATTCTGTACATCCAGCTAGAGATCTGGAGGTCTGTTCCTTTCCCAAAAAGGGAATAAAGTGAATTGCCCTTAAGATTTACAACTTCCTTGGAATATTCTTTTCCCAAAGAAGCTGTAAATTTTGACTGTTGCAATTCCTATGACTTCCAGCTAATAGCTTCAACAAAGAAACACATTTGCATTCCTATAATACTTCACAGTACTGCAGCTAAATGGTTAATGAAAATGAGAAATAAGAAGGGTGCAAATTTTTTATTTTTAGACATAAAAAGGGAGAGTGAGTGGGAGTCTTTCATACGCATAACGCAAATTATGTAAAGATTCTGCTACTAAGTAGAGAGTTGTAAGTAGCATAAAATGCCTGGGCTACAAATGGAGGATGACAGTAATAAACTGGTTTGCATAGAGAAAGATTCTAAAGTCCCTTGTGTTTTGAAATTTATTGCTCAGGAAGAGCTACTACCTACTGTAGAGCAGGTGGCAGGTGAGAGAAAAGCATTTTGACTCTTCATCTGCCAAGCTGAGGAGGTAGCAATTCTTACATCACTAAGTGGAAATACTCTTGGAAACGAGTAATAAAATGACCTGGATTCTCCATAATACTGGGCTCCTGAAGAAAATAGCTCCAAAAGAATAAATATAATAGCAGGCTAGAGCCTGCACCTTCTTACTCTCTTGGAGGCTGTAAGTGCAATATAAACAAATCGAACTATCTTTATAGCAGCAGCCACCAAGTAAACACCGATTTAAAGAATAAACAGGTGGGAAGACAGACCTGCTCACCCAGTGCTGAGGAAAAACTTGTTTGTGCTTAATATGTTGGAAAAATTGTTCACGAGCAGTTCATCCATACGTAACTACAACCCTTGAAATGCTGCCAAGGTCAGTGAGACCAACAGCAGAGCTATCTGCTGAGTAATTGCTCCTTGGCAAGTTAAAGCAGTCAAGGGAAAGGCTTTATCTTACTTCTAAATATTTACTTTCTTTTATTGTTCAGAAAGCTCTCTCCCCACCTCTCTACTCTCTTTGTCAGCATATTTTCTGGAAGCTCCTCAAAGAAAAGTTAACTCTATTAGTTCTCCCTGGGATTCTGCAGACGCACCTCGATTCCTGCTCCTTCATATGCCTGAGCAATCTCATTAGTAAATAATAACAGTAGTATAAAAAAAGGCAGTTGTGATTGTTGTAAAAAATAATTCACAACTCCATCTTACTACTTTCACACTTGGCTCCTTTCTACAAAATAAAACCTTGCCTCACCTTCCTGGTGCAATGATGTGGTATCAGTTAAAACAGCTGTAACAGGCCCACGTTTTCCCTGCCCACAAAGTTCCTACCACTGCTTCTCGTGACCGCCAGGCACAGCAACCCACCTGCCTCTCAGTCAGGGCTACAAACTACCTGGGAACGCAGCTTGGGTTTTACTAGTTTTGAAATACTCATGCCCAAGTGATGGCTTAGCTGTCCTAACGCACTCAGAGTATTAGAGTCCTTCCAAAACTTCCATGAAAGTTAAAATTCTCCAGCCTCTTTTTAGCTTGTGCTAAAAACAAATCATTCTATATTCACATCTAACAGCTCCACTCCTGCTAGACTTACTGTTCTATCGTGTTGCCTCAGCTACATCACCTCTTTTAACCGTCTCTCCTCCATCTCTCTAAACATAAAACTGTGTGATTTTTTTAACCAGAATTTTTTTTGACTATTCAGATTGTCTGTGATTTCCTCATCACTCATTGTTATGCTTGCCTTTGTCTGACCTGTGGCTACTTCTTCTGTTGCCTATTCAATCCACCTCCCATTGCTTAGCCATGATGCCTCTCATACCTGGGAGATGTGCCCCATAAATACTTGAGTTATACTGTTACTCCTGTCACAGCTGTTGATAAGCTCTGTGTAACGCTCCCCCTCACCTAAGTACAAACTAGTCATCTCTTGTACATAGGCCATTGCCAGTTCCTCTGCCTGTGTTTCCTACCTGTTGCCATGCAATAGTTTCTCTGTGTGGTTATGCTGAGACGAAACTTGGTTGCATAGGACCTTCCTCCTCTGTTACAGACCTGCAGTGTTTTGCACAAAGGGGAATCAGTGCGGAAGGGAATTTCTTAGCACTACAATTTCACTTTTTCTTAGTCCTCTTGTTTACATGCATGATTTCTCATGCTAGCTCGCTGTCAAAGCCTGTGTAGTGGAGAGGGATATCCTGCTGTATATGGGACATACAGACTGTAAGTAATGGCATAAGAAAAGCTCCACTGACAAAGGCACAGTAACTTCCAAAGTTCTTCAGGCACTAGAACTAATTTGGTTACAGAAACATAGAAGTTGTAATAACGATGGCTTCTTCTCAGTCCGCTGTATTAAACTGCTGTTACATTATTAACATGTAAGAAATTAGAGAGAATTCTAAAATAGAACATTTTTTTGGGCATTTTTTCTAAAATAGAACATAATTTTGGGCAGCTAAATCACATTTATTACATGGTAGAAGCAACACTTTTGAGTAGGCAAGTCACTTTTTAGAACTTCTTCTCCTTGAAAGAAAAAGAAAGAAAAACAACAGGAAGCTTCATTTCCAAAAGGCATAAAGCTATCACATAAAAATAGAAAAGCACAAATCAAATAATATATTTACAGTTGAAAATAAAAGTAACTTCCCCCTCAGTGAAAGGTAGTTAAAGGGAAAAGACTGAAAAGGAAATTTTTCTATCTTCTTTTCATAGCAAACTAGGCATGAAGAACTCATGAGCCATTATATAACCATTTCCTTTCTTAAAATACCAGCTCCTTTCCACACACTGACATGTGCAAATATTCTTTTTGAAGAAACATTCTTCAAAGTAATACACTTCTTATTCAGACGTGGCCAGCAGCGCTGGCTGTTTGAATTTTGCAGGGAGGACAGGGTAAAGCATAGCCAGCCTACCAATGGTACAGTGCTCTCCGTTCCATCCCTGGCTACATTCACACTTCCCATCTTTACAGGTGCCATGCTCCGCGCAGCGGGGATGGCAGGCTCTCTGGTTGCAGGCTGCACCCGTCCAGCCTTCCTCGCAGCGGCACGTGCCACCCATGCACACACCGTGCGTGCCGCAGTCCGCCGAACAGATTTCTGGATTGGAGAGGAGATAGGGGGAGAGAAGGAGGCAGAGAGCACAGGGGAGAGAGAGAGAGAAGGTACACATTAATTAGCCGTGCTGCATCTTAATTCAACGTGTGAAGAATAAGAAAGGCAAAATACTCGAAAATTAAATCAAAGGAATTTCTTGTGAAAGTCACTTTCATGTAAGACCCAACAGAATAGAGAGTACAGTTTTATTTCTTTGTTAATGTTCACTTATTTAGCCAGCACACTTTAGTGATGCTTAAGCCTCCATAGCTCTTCTGCTAGCTCTGAGTGATTTTCAACCATGTTTCTTGTGATCACATATGTCTTAAGGGTAACCTTTTTTATCTTAGATTATATGGCACTTAGACCTACCCAAACTTACACTGTACTTGTGGTGACTAAATGTAACATGTACCTAGATCATCGTGCATTGTGAGTGAAGATCTAACATGCTGAAGTTCATTTTAACAAGGTTTCCCCTCCATACCCTGTTTTCTTTAGAAGTTAAAATGTGCCATTTCTGACACGTTTTATCATTATAAAGAATCAGGCTTAGAGAGACAAATTATTACTATGCTGACACACTGACACGTGTTAAATATAAAGGATGATTCTCTTTCAGTAAATTTGTATCAGTGACAGCTATGAACAGTCTGGTTTAAATAATAGTTTGTTAAAAAAATAAATCAACATAAAGCAATTTAACTTGTCATTTGCATATAGTAACAGGATCTTGTATCTGATAGAATAATTGAAAAATATGTTAACAGCCAAAGGTAGTTGGAGCCCAAACAATGCATATTAAGTCTTAGCTAATACAAGATGCTAATTTAGACTGCCAGCTTTTGCATTTACAGTTTTGGTTCATTTAGTCAAATTCCAGCAAACTTTACTTCTGCTAAGCAGACAACAGAAAAACAAGAGGAGATACAATACAGCCTAAGGGACTTCAGCTCCTTGGCATACAGCTGCTTGTAGCCATGTACTGGTTCACCGGAGTGCTGGATTTAGTGCTTGTTTTCTTGTAACAGACAACAAGTATTTTAGCAATTTCTAAAATAGAACATTTTTTAAAATTATTTTAATATTTTAACAGCAAAAGAAAACTGCACTCAGTGTAAGAAAGGTTTCCAGCTTCCTGACCAACAGTGTTTTTCTGCCCTGCTGCCTCAAAGTGCTGTGGAACATTAAACACAGTATCAAGGAGCTGTGACATTTCCTGTAAGAAACAGCCCAGAACCTTTGTGGAGAAAGACAGTTGTAATTTCCCCCTCCCTTTTTTCCCTATATAGCATCTTATAACTACTTTGAATTAAATTTTTGATTAAGAGATGCAAGATGGTTTGGTTAACTTCAGAGTCACAAAACATCAACGCAGCTCCAAGAAAAAAAGGTTTATTTCTCTTCAATCTAATCAATTTTTCATTAGGGTAAAGGTGGTTATCAGCTTTTAGCACACCAGCTTTGAGCAAGGTGCGTCAATCTTTGTAATGAATTTATTAATTAGAGCTAATTTAATTGAAGTGGAATTGAAGGGCTAATTAACGGACAAACTGCTGATGAAGATAGAGGAAAGCTCTGCTGATTTCAAACCTATAAAACCCTCTGATGGAAATAAGTCATTCTTTTCTTCATCTAGCAACTTAACAACATGTTTATGGGTAAGATTTACTTTTTTAGTGTACTACTCTGAAGGTCATTTTGCACAGCTTCAGCAAATAATCTGTGCATGTTTTTGCAAGGCTCTTTTTGTGAGTCTGACACACTTGAAATATTTGAGATCAGAAACATTTTATGTTATTTTAATGACAAATCTTTCCTTGAAACACAAGTAAAAGACAGAGCATAACTGGTCATCAAAAAATGTGTAGAGGACACTGTGTCAGTTTTTACTGAGAACTAGAAAGAGTCTCTCATAAATAGCCAATTTTAGTGCTAGAAATGCTCAGAGAAGAATTTTTTCTTCTAAACAAATTTCACAGAAGGCAACATTTTCTTCTCTCTGTCACTTTTCCTGGAATGTTTGGAACTCTGTCCTATCACTCTTGTATGCATAAACCATTATGAAGTATCACAGATCCTGGTCAGGAAGTACATTTGTTTTAAAAAGTTGATTCCTCATGAAAAAATTATATTTATTCATAAGCTGGCATAAACCCAGCTAGCCCATGTGTTCAATTTTCATTAACAAAATGTCTGAGTTCTTAGGTGAACTGGTTTAGACAAATACATGTCTCACAGTTAGACACCATTTCTTTTTTAATATGTGGCTACCCAACAAGATCCTAAAAACTCCTATTTGTCAAAAGGCTGCTGTCATACTTTATAAATATTTAGAGTCCACTCTCTCTGCTAGTACCTCTAGTTTTTGCCTTTTGTTTCTAAGCCCAGACTATGGTTTTAATAAACTCGGTTTCATATTTCAAGAAATGCCTCTGCTTGTTCACTCCTACCAACTCTTTCCACCCTGGCAGCGTGTACCCTGTCTTGGAAGCTGTTTAAGATTCATTCTTGCACTCCCTTTGCCTTCAAACTTGAATGCTGTCTGTTTTCCAAGAAAAATGCCTTCAACTAGCTGGAGAGATTTTTAAAATATGACTGTCTTATGTTGCACTAACATAGTTCTAAGGTTCTAAACAGATGCATTAGGTAAGATCCACATATTATGCAAAGAATATTCTGAACTTGCATGTGAAGTACCTGAAGTTACCAGGTGAAGACAGCTAAAAGATACAAAAAAAACTCACATTGATTTTCAAATTCTTCAAACTCATCAATTATTTTGAACCTTTGAATCAATTCACAGTTCATGGTGAAGTCAACTCAAAGACATCAATCAGCTCAGCAGGTCAAGTCTTAACACAATAATGTCATTAAAATGCTGCTATTCGAGACAACAACGTTTCACAAAATGCCAGTGCTTTTTAACTCTTACCATTGGAGCAATCTGGACCTGTCCAGTTGGGGTCGCAGGTGCAGGTACTACTCTCTTGAAGGTAGGTCCCATGACCAGAGCACTGGTCAGAGCACATTGTCTTCAGGATTTCACAGTTGTTGCCACCCCAGCCCGGGTTGCAGTGACACTCGCCGTGGATGCACACGCCGTGGCTGGAGCAGGCAGGGTCCAAGCAATCCGCTGCAGGGAGAGGAGAAAGGTCAGCTTAAACCTGTAATTCCTAACAACAGTAACCAAACCCTAGATGCTCATGGCACTTTTGGGCTTAATTCACATTTTAAGACCTTATGAAATAGGAAGCATTGCACTCATCTTAAAAGTAAACATTAGTAGGTTGAAGCTGAGAAGTTCACCTTTTTTTCAGTGCAATGAGTGGGGAAAAGACAGAGGGGACCAAGGTACCTTGGTGCCAGCCTCCCTTCTCTGGCTACAAGGTAAATCACTCCTTGTCATCTCTACTTGCATAGCTGCAATTTTCCTTGCAAGAACACCTTGTTTCCACATCACTTTCTGATACTGTTAAATCTGTGCATGCACACAACTGACATCAAGAAAATTACAGGTTACCGCTGAGTTAACTGCGAATCTTTCAAGGTTTGCTAATTTTTCTGAAAAACAACAAGATTGACTTTGGGTCTCAGGCAGCTGACTCTGATTCTGCCTAATCACAGTGCAACAAGTGTTGGGATTCCCTGCAGCACTCTGTACCAACTGACCTGATCCACTGCTGTACAGTTTTGACAGCTATACAGGACTCTCAACTGGTCTCAGAAATGGATGAGTTGCATCCTGTCTATCTGTCTTAATTCACTTTAATGTGCCTTAGATGACGAGATTTAATTTAGCAATTTGACTCAATAAAATGTTACACTTGTAGGGTCAATGGTCTGAAAATTTAATTCCAGAGACTTAATTGCATTACTTTGTACGTGAAGATCAATAAAATCAATTTGATTGAGGAAGAAAATGGCACTTTTTACTCCCTAAAAAAATAGAATGGAAAATGAACCGCATTTTGCAGCACACCAGAACCAATATTATTATGCACATCTCTGGAATACAGAAATCATGCATCATTTTTCACTCTGATGCATTTGAATCAGCACTTTCCACAATGTGGTCAGTGGAAAAGATCACGAGCAAATGCAATACATTAATGACTCACTCTATACTGTGAAAATTCATTAAGTATTCCTACATCTGTATTTTGTGTGCTTTCTTCTAAGCTGACCTCAGCCAGAAAAAAAAAAATACACTGGCAAGCAAAAAGATAATGCATGTTATTAAGAATTTTCCCACTGTTTACTTGAGAGTAAATAGAGCATAATAATTCTGTAGAATTCAGTGATATTAGTGATTCCCAAACTTGTTTTGTAGTATTCTGAAATGATTTTTGAAGAAACACGGTTAGTACGTAAGATCTAGAAAAACTGATAGAGCTGCGTGTGCCAGCTGTAAACCTGACCAACAACAGCAGATGCTGACGTAAATATTTACTCATTTACCTTCTTCACAGTTTTCTCCTTTGTACCCAGAGTTGCAGGCACAAGAGCCCATGATGCAAATGCCCCGGCCCCCACACTGGGGATCGATGCACTGACTTGTAGGCACGTCACACTCGGTGCCCTTCCAGCCACTGTAACACAGGCAGCGTCCTTTGGAGTACTGCCCATTGCCACTGCACAGCACCGGGCAGGCTGCTGTGAAACAAAACACGGCAGAAAAATGAAAACCGAGGTCTTCACCAAAGCTTTATGAAGAAGAACATTTAAGAAGTTGCTTTTCTGATGTATTTGTCTTCATGCCCACTGAAGCTGACTTGAGAAAAGCATTGGGTTGACTTACCTCTTGAACAATCGGGGCCCAGAAATCCAGGAAAACAATGGCAGGATCCAGAAACACATTCACCGTTACCATGGCAATTTCGGGGGCATTCCACAACAGACTCTAAAGGGAAAGAGAAAAGAATAATTCACAGATGCCCACTGCATGAAGTACCTATCATGTGAACCACTACTAATTGACAGCGTGCCCTTGCTCCAAGAAGGGTTTATGTTTGGTTGGTTTGAAGAGCATGAATAGTTGTGACTTTCTATTGCTGATGCCTCCAGTATCTTAGGACATCATATTCCAACAAAAAGGCTAAAATTAGAATGGCAAGACTATATGAACTCCTTACTTAAGATCTGTGCCCTGTGTCATTTAACAAATAAGTCAAAACAGTGTCCTTCTTTTAAGCATTGTTTTATTAGAAGGTACATCCCTTACGCTTTAGACCAAGAAATTAAAATATATACTCTGTGTTTTATTCCAAGCAGCAAAGGAAATACTATGGATAGAAAACCTGTGGGAAAAGAAGGCAGGTCATTTAACTACAAAAACCTATCTATGTATTCCTAAAAAACCTGACCAGTAGTTAGTGGTTGGTAAGAGCTTTAAAGATTATGCTTACCTATAATTATGGTATTAAAAGACACCTGCTCCGCATTTTTCCCATCATTATAAAAGGCCAGGTGCCAGATGCCAGAATCCAAATACTGGATAAAACCTGCCTCGTGGAGGCTGACAGACCTCGCCTGCCGCCCCGCTCGCTCCGATTCCAGCAGGTTGCGTTGCTCCCTTGCAATCAGCCGGCTGCCATCCAGGAGCTCAACAAAGTCGTACTGCAAGGAAAAACAGACAGGAGCTTGACCAAGTCATGGGATGACCCATGACACTGCCAGCTTCCCACAACACCCTGACAATATGCTTGTACTTTGACCAAGAGTTGCCTTTTGGAGCAAGGAAGCAGGAGCTGAAATGTACAATGGCTTATTTCTTTGTCCCTTGCGAAGCATTGAAACAAAACTACCAACTAGTTCTCATGGTTATTAGAATGGCTTTTTCAGTGACAAGTGACCAATGAACCGATTACATACATTAGGGGAAGAAAAGAGTTGAAATGAGTCTGTAGCCATGACTGCCACCTGAATTACAGGTAAGAGCTAACTTTCCAACAGTGCATATGGGTTAAAAATAATATCCAACACTAATAATCTGCTTTTCTTCACTTAGTTTCAGATGAAGATTTAAACTGCTCAATCCCCCTTTTGCACAGCCTGCAATTCTGAAGGAAGGAGAGCAAGACCTTTACGTTCCATCACAGAAACTCAAAAGAGGAGATGGAAAGCAGAACACATTGCCACTGTCAAATGTGACGAACTGATAAAAAAACCTTGGTACCTCAGGTCAATGGACAGCACATACTGCATTTTTAACAACCACCAGTGGGGCTTGGAAAAATGTAGCAGCATCTCAGTGGCTGCAACAAGCGAACTCATAACACAAGGTTTTATGCATGTTAATCTTAACTAAGGCTAATGGCACCTGGAGGGCTAAAACTGCTCCAGGCCCTACACTGATTTACCCTATCTGGCATCTGTTCTCATGGCTTCAAAGTTGTCTTCTGCATGTTTAGGATGTGAAGATCAATATGTATAGAGCAAAATTAAACAGGTGGGAAAATTAAAGAGCATTGTTACTTGTGGTAGGGGGTGTCTGCTTTTCCTGCTAAGACTGTTCAAAGTTTCACTTTTACTGTAACACGTTTATTGTATGAAGCGAACTGTAACATAACACATAAACCTTCAGTCTTCCCCCACACTGGAGATCTCTCTCAAATGGAATTATATCCAGGGCCTACTAAAGTAAAGGCCAGCACGTGAAACCACTGATTCACCTGAGCTGGGATAAGATCAGTTTCCACAACCAGAGAATCAGTGGTTTTACACCCTGACTTGTGACCTTCGGAAACTGCTCCCAGGGCAAAGGAAAACATGATAGCCTGTGCCCTGGAATGAGGGTTAAAGTGCTTATGTTCTCTCCTTGAAATTGCAGGCCAAAATTCACTGCTATTATAAGACTGCTCCTCCTCAGTAATCAGAATCATCTTCCTATATCTGAACCAGCAGAATAGACCATAATGGGATTAGGATGCACTGGAGCCGGCACCTCGGTAGCTTTGTATGTGCTGCACCACATGAAAACTAAGGCGACTGTTTTGGCAGAGCACCAGTTATTCAAAACCATTCAACATTCTCATTTGTCAGAGAATTAAATATTTATCTTATTTTGTGAGAGAGAGAGAAAAACAATTTTAGGTTTTTTTAACTCCTGCCTGACCTAAGAGCACTCGTCTCTGGTGGTTTTCACTAGTATTTTATATAAGGGAAACCTCGGGGAGCTCTGAGTTTTAATGAGTGATTTATAGACATTAGGAATGACTGTAATTTATTTATATATGGCAGGAGATCACTTTCGTAGGAGAACAATTTCAGATTAAAACTGTATTTTTGATACAGAAACAAGTGGTTACACTACTTGGTTGACCACTAATGTCTGACAAGCATGGTACAATTAATGATTTCATATTTGTAATGTAATTCGGACATATGCTGTTACCAGAACACCATTTCAGAATACATTTAAAAAGCCATACAGAAGGGAATTTACTGTTCATTCTGTTCCCCAGCAAAAAAACCACTAATTGATCTTAACCCATCTAAAAGTTGGAGGTTTGGAGGTGTTGGTTTTTTTGGTGTTTTTTTTAAAATATTTAGGACATGGTAACAAAAACAGATGGGAAAAACAATTAGCTTCATAAGCAAAACCATATGAATTTTATTTTCTTCCTATGAGGATAAATTAATTACCTTTATATTGAGTCTAAATGTGTTGATTTTCCCTACCATTCCATACAGTTTTGCTTTAAACCAAAATCTCTTTTTTATTCTTAAAAGTCTCTTTAAATAAACATATTGATTCTTTGGCTGCAATGGAACTGACATTTTTAGAAAGTGTCACAAAGACTTTCAGGCTTGCATTGATTGGGTTTTGAATGGACAGCCACCGTCAATTATTTCTGGTTGATTTATTTATGATTCCCCAAACAGGGAGAACTATGTATCTCAGATCAGTCTGTGACACACACATAGAAGCTGTGCTTGAGACTAATTTTGGCACCTAAAAAGAATACAGCAAGGCAAACAAAAATTCTTTCCAGATTACAATACATCTAACCATTTCCTATATGCTGCATCCCTATTATTTGTGTTATGGGGCAGAATAAGAGTTAAATTTGCTGCATTCTGTTATTATTTAATAATAAAGTGCTAAGCAACTGATAGGAATGGTTTATATACAATTCATCCTGTTCCAAGACAAGAGTGTAAACTAAGATTTCTTGAGATCTCTCCCAAGCTCATTTCTATCATACTTTTATTACATCCCTGCCACTGGTAGCATAACTGGCACCAGAGGCTGGACAGTTTCCTCTTACTCACTGTCAGATTTTAGCTGGGTACAAAAAGAGGTGGATAAACAGGCTAAGGGTACAGGAGAGAAGTGGAGAACAAGGTAGTAAATGTAATAGGCAAGTTTTGCATTACAGTCAAAGGTGACAATGGAGAGAAGGCAGACACTGGTAGAGACACTGAAGCTGTAAGGAGGGAGCTAAAGAAGACTGTGGTGTGTGGTTACAAATGTAGGGCATAACAGGCATATGAGCAAAGAGATTGGTGAAGGACAGGTGATAAGGCAACTTTACAAATACTGGCAGAGTGCAGGTAGTAATCAGTTTTCTATTATTTAACAAAAGATCTGAAAATTTAAATACTGATGTTTGAGAGACAAGCAGCAGTTGCTCATTTGCACAAATTTTGTTATTAGCACTTGTCACTGTGAGTAGGAGATAAGGGCAAATAGCATTAAAGAGATGCAGACATTAAGTGATATATATGGGTGAGATCCTACTTTTCAAAGTCCTCATGAAATAGCTCTAGCTTTACAGGGCCACATGGGCTCTGAGACAATTTTTGTCATTTTGGGATGAGATTTTGGAGCTATGAGATGTATCAGTCCTATGATAAAAAAACAAAACAAAACAAAACACCCAAGAAAAAAAGAAGACATCATTAAGACATGAAACCGTCATAGTTAAACACTTGTTATGTTCTGAGTTGTTCTGGTCTCCACACCTCGAAAAGGCTGTGTTAAAACTGGAGAACTTTCAGACCAGAGGCTTGAAGCAGCTTTTATAAAAATTATGAGAAAACAGACTGAAAAAAATATAACTCGTTGATGACAGTAGAGATCTATAAATCAAGGGTGGCATGGAGAAGAAATATGTAAGAAACTCTCCACTGCCTCTTCCAAAATGTATGTCAAACAAAAACTACCAGGATGCTGTCTTGAAACACACTGAGAAGTACAGTATGAAATGTGTAGTTAAGCCTTGCTGCAAATGTCAAAGATGCTAAAACCTTCCATAGGTTCAAAGGTGACTACAGAAGTTACAGGGGGAAAAAAAAAATCTATCCAAGGCTACATATACAATACAGCATCTTTGATCAGCAAATTCCTTGAGATTTAAAACTCTGGAGGCCAAAAGCATAGTGTGGGAAGAAAAACTACAGTACTGTCACGCTGCCATATTAATCTCTATGTATGGCCACCATCACAGACAGAATGCTGGGCTAGATGGGCCTTTGATCAAACTCAGTGTGGACTTTCATGTGTTTTTCTACTCTGTTCCAAAGGCTTTTTGGAGCCATATGAGTAAGCTGACTTGTCTGGCAGAAGGATGCAGTGAAGTCCAACATCAGCTATTAGTCTCACCCTGGTAGCTATGCCTGGCTTGCAGTTAGGAACTTTGGTCAGTACAAGCCATAAGGGTTAGGGGAAATAAGAAAGCAATAAATGGATTTATGCTTGTAATCCCCTCAGTGTTCTATTTCATTAGATGTCTTTTTGCCTAAGTGACTTATATTGTTTATGGAAGCTGCTTTGGTAAAATACATACTTTATGACTGCAAGTTGTGTCTTCATCAAAGCCCTGTGTTACAACTTTGTTGGAGGAAAGCCTAAACCACTGAGAGATATTTTACTCGATTTTTTTTGGCCCATGTGCAGAAGCACAGTCACAAAAAAACACACACCCTTTCACTGAAATTGCATTTTTAGAAGATTACATACATGCTTTATCTCAGGCACTTAAACCAGACATAATTGGGTTCAAGGCCATATAAACATTCTGATAAACCTGCACCCTTAGGAATCCTCAGCAGCCCCATGAGTTCACTAGGGTACTGATAAGTAAGCATGCCTAATTTTTGAATGTATCAAGTGTCAGTCAACAGTTTGTAAAAAATTATATACCAGGCAAAAACAGGACAAGAATGCTTGACCTATATCCTGGGAACAATATATTCAAAATTTCACAGAAACTACAGAAGATACAGTAGCAGGGTTTGCACATGATTCTTTTTCTTGTATCATACTTAAACATTCATAAGAACCTGGAGGCTGTGTAACACAGGTGATGGGAAACAGATTTAGTAGTGTCCCTTTCTGTGTTTTTTGATAAAGGGCAACCCTATTTCAACCTTTACACAGGATAAGTAACGATCATTTTTTTATAGACATACCTACTTGCATAACTTCTCATATAAATGCACAGTCCAAAGCAGTTTCTTCAGTTTTATTCATTCTTGCCACACATGTATTCCCCTAACTTCTGTTATTATTGTTATCACTGAGATGGCATTTGTATTCCAAGTCCCTACTTCCAATGGCTGATAACTTCCTGAATCAATTTTCTTTACGCTAGAATTTCTCGTTCTTGTTGTCAGCCTGAGGGTGGGTGTTCATATGTGAAGGTCTGAAGAAAATCCATTTAATCATTTTTATGAGGATCAAATTTTTAAGTAAACATAAGTGAGTTTCCTGAATTCAGTAAAGTGTTTGTAGTTTAACACAAACTGAACTAAAAAATAAAGTTAATACAACATTCTGTGATTTTAGTTGCTTTGCCAACCCTTCCTCTGTGGTTTGTGACTGTTAAATAGGTGTAACAATTAGATATATTTCTATGTTCTGCATCTTTTAAAAAATGCACTTGAAGAAAAAAGAAAAAAAATTAAACAGCACAGCAGCACAAAAATCAAAATTAAAAAAATATGGGATGAATGAAAATAGATTAATTTTGCAGTTATGGATTTGCTGTTGCAACTATGTACCAGGCATAACCAGTCAAGCTTTGATCCAATTATACCATTAGGTTGCTATACTTAGGTTTGTGTCCAGGGCAAATCCATACATTTAAAATATAAATCAGTAAGATATTGCTCCAAATGGGGTAGAAGAGCATGAGCTGAAGTACCTTTTCAGGTGGAAAAATGGATCAGAGCCAGCACTTGGACAAATATTGCGCTGAAAGAAACCTAAGTGTGGAGGGTTTTACATCTTTAAAATAAAATATGAATACAATTGATTCTAAAATACCATCTTAGGCAATGATTCTCCCTTTCTCCTGCCAATCCAGAAGACTGTTCATTCTTTTATACTTCAAATTTACTCTGACTATGGATAAAAAGGGTTTCTTTGTTACTAGGCAAAGGTGTGGCTAAGTGCAATAAAAGGTGCCATTAGAAACCCGAGGAATGGAACAGAATAAATCCTCTGTGACACTTGGCAACAAAGTTTCAAGATACTAGACACCCAGTGAATACTGTCACTTTTACAACTCCAGTTCACTCTATCTTTGTAAATACATATCATATATTTTTTTCTTTTATGTATTTATTTAGTGAGACACCAAGCTGTAAATGCTGTAGCATTTGCTTGTCTCCTTGTCTGGAAATTTGGCTAATGTGCTGTTGGTCAAGCACTTTCAACCACATGTGAGACCATAAGATGCTATATTAGTTTGTTTAGGTTTTTAAAGATATGGCTATGTACCACAGAAGGAAAAATGTACCTATAAATTGTGCATGAAACAACTCCATATCTGAAGCATCATCATTGATTAGGCATTAGATCAGCTCATAAATAAGAACACCCTCCACCCCCATTATGGATCCCAACACCTAAAGTATTACAAATGTTCTGGATATCACATGAGATCAATAAAGTACAAAAAGTTAAAATGAAATCAGAAAAATCGAAAAGGATGCATTCCTGAGAGACAAAAAGGATATAAAAGATAAAAGCTCACAGTTTTCAATAACATGTCCTTTAATGCAGGAGTTCTCACCTGAGTGTGTGAAGGTGGTAAGCCTTTTCGACCATATACTCCAATCAATGCATCTTTCTGAAGGGATATATTGAATTTCAGAAATTGTGGCTGATCAATGAAGAGTTGTGATCTCCAAAAAATTCCAGGGGGAACTTCTTGTATCGCTCTTCGGCCTATATCAAGTTCTCCAGAATCTATAGTGTTGTTTTCTTGTGCAAATCCCCCTAATTTTCCTGACAGGTTAGAACAATAAGAAGATCGAAAATTAGTGTTCCTTTCAGTCTTTCAATCTTCCTTCATATATTTAGAATCACCTCAGAAAAAATGTTACCTGACAATCTTTCTGAATATAAGATCCCAGAAATTCTTTGATTTGGAATAAATAGGCAAAGATACCACAAATACCTACCAATTAAAAATGCTGTAGCATCCCTAAGGATGAACATTATGGAAACAGTTTAGGATCTACATTAAACTATTTTTCCCCCCAAGTATTTTAACAGGGGGCTTTCAGAATAAAGTCTCACACTAAAAAAAAAAAAAAGGAAAAAAAAAGGGAAATGCAGCATACAGATTTTAAGCATAATAGATACATAAACATAAGCAGTCAGAGAATTAATATGCAATCTTTTCCACATTAAATACCAGAGCATTTATACAATACTAACAATGTCTACAGCTCTAGTTTCCTGTTTTTCGTTTTGTGTTCCCCCGTCCCCTGAAGGGCAGTGTTTCTTATTCCATTGTGCCTTTGCTCCCTATAACACCTAGATCCTCTACACTACCTAGCCTTAGTCCCAAGGTTGTTATCACCTCCTTATCCACCTCCATACTCTTACTGTTTCCTGAACAAATAGTATACTAGCATGTTCATGTATGGTCCTTTCACTACTTTTTATATTATGAATATGTATTTACCTTGCAGTCCAATCACTGTGAATAGGAACTGAAGTGCATTAATGATTTTGCTCTATAAAGCATTTGTGCAACTATCAGTTAGGCTTAGGAGGTCTGGGATGATGGCTTGGAAATGCCCACAAGAAGCAAAGAAGGTTCTAACATGCAAAAGACACGTGGTGTCAAACACTTAACAATGAAAAACTGGCCTACTGGTTGTGGCATTGAAGAAGTAGAAAATTGAGTCATAAACTTTAGATACCTCCACCAAACTTTGTGTTCAAGTGGCTAAGTCCAGGCAACAGACACTGAATATACACTGAACCATTAGTACAGAAAATATCATCCAGTCTGTAACACTCTCTGCCATCCTGGTGAAGCACTGTCAAATAAATTGAAGGGGTGAAACTGTTCCAGCCCAAGCTCATAACCTTGCAAGGCAGGGGGCTGAATGCTATGGACAGCACAGGTCTGTGATAGCTCTGAGATCTCTGCGTTGCCCCTTGTTGTACCACAGAGGCACATAAAAAGTCTGGCAAAGATTACAAGCCTCTCAAAGATTATCAGATTATTATTGTGGTTTTAGTTGTTGTAGTGTCTTCTCCCTGCCAGATTTGTAGCAAACAGAATTACTACGAATAATGCACTAAAAAAGTCTTTTGCACAAACCATCACCACCCAGCTTTAAAATGTGGGATGGTTTAGATGAGTTTGCAACAAGCCTGCTTGAGGCCAAAGACTCAGGTCTGATACTCAGGCACTAACTCCAAGCTGTGCAGCCAAACACAGGCAGTCTTGGAAGTTGGTGCTACTTCAATATGATGGAATCAGTGCTGTCAAATACAGTCCAGGATGCAAAGACGGGTGGAAGAACTTGCTTAGCAACATGCCTCAACTCTGGAGTATGTAATGCCATATTTAAGCAGCTGGCACATCAAGGTGAGGCTTGAGTGAAGTCATATAAAGAAAAATGGAACTGTCGTTACAGTCTTAAGAATTCGCTGTGCTTTTACCAATTCGTGCTTTTTTTTTGCAGCAGTCTATTATAAAGATTGAACTAAATCCATCTGAATTTGGTGCTGACTTGTTTGCATACAAGTGTTCCGAAGAACTGACAATGCTGCCCTATCTTTTATGTTTGAATTCTACATTATTCATCATTTGATGAAACAAACTGACACAACCTTTTTGCAAACATTTAGACTGTAAAAAAATAGATTAAAATCTGAAATGCCAGGTGAGGTCACAGATTGATCCTCGCCACTTGTTGTGCATTTAAGATGAACCAAGACTGCTGTTGAATTAAACAGGTACAGAAGCACTGTTGAAAGGCCTTGAGTGGGGGCTTGTATTATCATCAGAGCTGTGTCACAATGGCATTGCAGTCACTGAAAATGCCTCACAGCATTATCACATTGATCAGAATTCTGCTAAGACACAGTGTAATATCTGATCTTGAAGAAACCATTTTTTTTACACATTTTTACATTTTTTTCTAATGCTTTTCTAACTTTGGACAACTTTTCACAGTATTCAGATGTTATTTTAGAAGATGGATCTATATTCACTATTCCAGTTTATTTAAGCATTTGGTTTTTACCTCTTTCTTCAAATCTAAGCATATTGTGTCATATAAATTCACATACTGATGACTGGTAATCACTAAACAATAAACACTTGTTTGCAGTATTGATCTGCAGCTCCCCCTATTTCTACATTTCACATGAAAAACAGCTGCCTAGTACTACTGAAAAGATGAACCAGACAGCTTGAGCAGGTGGCGTTTATCAAACATCTTGACCAACTTGCCAGGAACACCTATTATTTGGATTCATAACTTTGCAGCTAATATTCCTCTTAAGGTTAGGGCATTAATTATTCTTTGTTCCCTGTTGTATGTCAATGAGCATAAGAAAGATTGCCATAGTGTCGCTATCATCATCTTTTCACTTTCTAAACCATATTAATTCTTACACAGAGTTTTAAACCAAGACATGAAATGTCACATTCATTCACATTCACTGTGAGGGTGGTTGGAATTTCTCAAGACTAAATCAGAGTTATCAGGATATTATCAGGGGACTAAAGAGGGGCGGTACTGGAAGTTGTTCAGCTGTCAAAATATCCAAATCAAGGCTTCATTGACTCTTCCTTACGGTTTTCAGTATAATAGCACAGGGCCCCTGCTCCTTCAATTTCACATGTAGTCATCACACTTTCCTTTCTGCCTAACCCATCTTTCTTTTATGGTTTAAAATGTGGATCCTCTGGTCTGCCTGTTGTTTAGTATTGATGTATGCTGATAAATGACCACTTACCATATTCTGCAAAGGACAGCATTTTAACAGTGATAGAATTAACCCTGTTATCTTGCACAGTATTTATGAACATAAGGAAGGAAGAATGGGATGTGATATATACTTGTTATTTCCTTTTATTTTTGAGGCAGCATATAATAGGTTTCAGTTTGCAAAAAAATTTTAAAATTATCAAGGGAAAAAGAACAATTAGTATTTATAAAATATTTACAAAAGCATCAATATATTTTATACAAGAAAGTATACTGGCTATTGAGGGCAGAAGACAATGGGATGATGAGCTGTCACTGCAGCACCAGTATTCATTAACCACTGAGTAGCTTTTTGTTAGTCAATCAAAACAAGAATGCAGAAAGAGATAATGACTAACTGCAAGAAAGAGGCAGTAAAGAAATGAATGAAGAAAAAGTCCCACTGAAGAAGTTTTGCAGGCATACAAAGATGACAAAAAGAGTGAACTGAGATCTGTCTTTTCTATAACTTGGTGCTGTAATAACTTGAAAAATTTTCAAGATGTCAGCTGCTGGCAGAGGCTTCCACTTTCTCAGTGGTAAGGAGGTCAGTTGTACCTTGTGAATGGGAAAATGGATTTCTGTGTAATGAAGCAAACACTGCATTCATCAACCATTTAAATCAAGTTTTCCATTCAAAACCTATTGATTTTGAAGCCTCTGTTAGCCAAAAGTGCACAAGCTCTTAAATGTTTTGAGAATCTTAAAGGGCAACATAGAAAAAGGTCGATAAAAAATAATCCCCTTATGTGGTTTGTATTTTAAAAGCTCCTACAACAAAATTAAGATTTTTTTTTTCTTACTTTATAACTTGGATGGATGATTCAGACTCAACATTATATGCTAGAGACTTTGAGAAAGAAAAAAAAGAACATGTTATATCTGACCTACTAAATTTCAGAGACAAATTAAGGAAAAAGAGAAGAAAGGATCATCTTCTGTAAAGAAAAACTCAAGCTATTCCATAGCAAGGACATCATGTCATACATAACTACTTGATCATGACTTACCTTCTGAACAGTTAAGAGAGAAGTTTCAAAAATATGCAAAATCTTCCTGAAGTGCCTTTTCTGGAGAAAACTCTTCAGAAAAAGAGACTATGGGGGTGGGGGGAGATGTGAAGAAGGTGGGGGGAATACACACACACACAAAATGTTTTGTCCAAAAACTACAGAGAGCTTGTTGGAACTTCCAAAGATTGAATCTTGGTATCAGGTCTCCTCTACGAAACTGTGTGTCCTGTCCCCTCAGGCTCCCTGGCTTTGTTGTGGCTATTTCTTCAACACAAGACCCCATCTCCCTGGCCTCCAAGGCAGGATGGTCCGAGCCAGCCTCAGCACTATCCTTCTATCTCTGAGGATGCCACAAGAACCAGTGTGTTATCAAATACTTTAGAGTAAGCAGAGGGTCTCCTTCTCTGCATGAGAGCTTTTCTATTCTCATCACATACTGCATGTAAATTCCTGTGAGGAGTTTTGGTTGACATCTAGCTTTCCTAGTAAGATAACATTATTGCTGAGGATCCATGGCCCTCTTCATATGCTAGGCAGGAGAAACTGTGTGCTTCTGTTTATCTATTTAAAATTACTATTACTTACAAATGTTCTGTACTTCCATGAAATATAGAGTGTTTTGGAGGAACACTGTTAAAGGCTGGCGATGCAAGTAAGACACAAAGGAAGGAAATGTTCCAAAAGAAGGAAAAAAATTGGTGGCTGTTTCACTTACCATTTTCACCAGCAGGTACTGTTACAGGATGTGTTGGCACAGTATCAGAATTCACTTTTCCATTCTCAAATGTATCATTTTCAGTTTGCTGCAACTGCCAGTTGAGGCCAAATAGATGCATTGCTAGGGGTAGAGGATACAGGTTATCTGATGCTTTTAACCACGATGACAAATACCACAAATAATGACTTTTCATGGTTCGCATTGGAATAGCAACTCATACATTACAAAATTAAATTACATGAACAAGCATTTGCAGACTAATAGTTCAACTTAGCAATGGCACTAAGCAATTACTACCACTGTCCTTTAATGATACAGTGCTTTCGGTGAATACAGTTGACAGAAAGCTCACCAGTTTAATTTTGAGCCTTTTACCAGTCCCAAATCAATGTTCAAAAGGAGAGGCAGTAATTATGTTCTTTTCTCTTTTTTCATTTTTGATCCTTCTGAAGAGACAAATCATTTAAATGAGCTCCTAAATGACCTACTAAAATAAATGATTTCCCCAGCAGACGGATCCGTTCTGGTTAGCCAGAAAGAGAAACGAAAAAATGCAGGAAGAGGAAGGAGGGTGCTGTGGGTCTTGCAGCGTTAACCTAAGACATGAACACTTCATGCTGTCAGCAACACCCTGCACAGTGTCCAGTTACACACCCACTCTGCACACTCCTCTACAGAAAAAGGCCAAGACCACGAGGAGAACCAGAGACACTGGGGCACTTTGGTCTGATAATGCATAAGCTAAGTTAATTATGAAAGACAGAGTTAACCTTCCATGGTGTTAGTGGGAACTTTAGTGACCTTGATATTACTAGGGACTAAGGGATGAACCCAGTGTCTAAACTTCTACAGCAAAAATACAGAAAACCAAATCACTTTAATGCCATACTGTGATACACATAACATACACATTCTTGTGCTATCCGTGGATTATTTCCTTCTCTTCCAACATCTCTATAGTATCAGCAAAATTAATTTTATTGTAATGACTCTATTTTGTGTTTGGTATAGCATGGGTTTCCTCATTTCATTACAGCAGTTCTTTCAGTGCTACTAGGGAATAAAAATACACTGGAAAATAATCTGTAATCATGTATTTTAACTATTAGTGCAAAATATAAAGGCGTTAAGTTGCTTCTGCTCCTTCTATCTCTAAAGCAGATCACTTCTATAGTCAATGCTATTAATTTATTCACTCCTTCTATCCAAATGACAAAAAAGTCTTCATCCCTTTTGGTTTCATCTCTGATCTTTCAGTCTCTCTGTACTGACCATGGCAACCTTTACTTAAGATCAACAAGCATCAGTGGAAGTTTAGTCAGGCAGACTGCAAAAACTGCAGAATTAAGACACTGTCTGCCAGGTCTTTGCCTTAAACCCTCCTCCTTACCTTGAACAAAATGAAAAACCAGAATGCAACTAAAGACCTATTACTGAATGCTTCAAAGACTGAAATCCTCTCTACAGATGACATATTCTCTTTGTTCCAAGTCTCTGACTCTACTATTACTCTTCCTTCTCAGACCTTAAATTGCCTGTCAAAGCCTGATAATGTAGAATGTTCCTTGACCCTAAGAACTTCTTTCTTTTTTTCCTTCTCATCTCTTGTTAAACGATAAATCTGACCACCACCATTTGGCTCATCACTAGAATTAGCCACTTTTATTTTGATCCTACTTCAGCTGAAATCTGTATTTATGTATTAATCATCTGATGATTGTATATATTTTAATATATTTCAACAAAATCCCTAGGGTCAAACTCTACTATCTGTTACACTAGTTCATTGCACTGCAAGCAATGAAAGTCTGCAAATATCTAAATATTTCATCATTTAAACCCAGCACATTTCGTCTCAGTCTGGAGGTTTAAATCGCCTCTCCTAACTTTGTTGTCTTCTCACCACTTTTATTAATTCTTAAGGAGAAAAAAAAAAGAAAGTGACATTAATTTTGTAAGTCTAGAAGTGCACCCCTTCCAAACACATGAGCTCAGAACATCATTAAAATCTGCTGGCACTATGTACATGCCCTGTGCCTCTTCATGGTCCACTAGAAGATCAGAAGGGGAAGCTCCAACACGACCTTTTAGCCATTCCATCATAATTCTAAACAGCTGGAATTTGAAGTCTTCAAAGGCAAGGACCGTGTGATCTATATTGATTACATCTCACAGCACCAGAGTTACTACAAGGTGACAATTACCTTTTCTTTGTGTTTTTACCGATGTGAGTCCCACTGTACTTTACCGTCAAAGATAGTATTAGTTGTATCCCTAAAAAATACTATTTCTCTCTCAACTTTGACAATGAACTACCAACAAGTTCAATAAACAACATCTAATAAAAATGAACAGATGGATACATGCAGCTGTTTCACAGATTGTGAATATAGGAATATTTTTTAAGCAGACAAAAAACATTGCTAGACAATTCCAACGACAACCCAAAACTTACAGTGTGTCTACTACGTTATATAATTCAATTATGTAATCTCTCTGAGACAGTGCTATGGAATTTAGATAATTCTCCCTTCACTACAAACATATGAAAACATCATGAAAGAAACAGGCTTGTTGATAAAGTATCAAAATACAGAACAGAATTTCATTAGATATGGGGCATTTTAAGAACATCAGTAAATTGACTGATTAAGACAAATTCAAGCACTATTTTGCCATTCAGAATTGGTCTCCTCTCAGCCAGCCATCAATATAAAAGCAAACTTTAAGTCTTTATCAGTTTTACAAGGACAGCGAGGCACTTGATAAAATTTCTTGATGTCACCATGAATCTGATAAGCAGCACCTGGTACTGGTACCTCAGCAGGGTGCCTGAAACCTTCAAGTCCAATGGTATGAACTAGTTCTGAATTTCCAAAGAGAGATTAATGCAGGCAGACTGCAGTGGTGTATATGTTTGTCTGATTTCCTCTGATCTAGAAAAGGATGAAGGCTTTCTTGTGCCTTTGGGATAGGGATGTAAGAGTTCAATCCCCTCCTCTGTTTCTAGTGTTCAGAGAAATTGCGGGCTTCTTTCTTCCTACAAAGCATTTGATATATGAAGCAAAATTAAAGCAAAAGCATATGAAGCAAAATATATGTCTGTATTTCCTACTGCCATTTTAGTCCGAAATCTAATGTAAGACAGTTTCTTGATTTTTGGATTAAATATTGTCTGTCATGTCTGGTTTATTCTTACTCAATTTGGCATTTATTTAGTGTTAGAGAATAACAATGAAGTCAAGAGACCCTTCCTAGAGTTAATAGTTCTCAGTCTGTCAAATCTATGAAGATACCAACACTGGAACGACTTTCCATACTGGAATAACTTTGATGGCAGCGAGGACTCATCTGAGAATGCCAGATGCCTCTGGCCAGAAGGCATGCAGATTGTGACGGCTGTGGTCATGGACCACAACAACTCAATCCAAACAACCCACAGCTGCAACCATGGATGAATCTTCAGGGGATGAGAGAAAAGACAGGTTATCACAATTCCAAATGTGTCCACAAACCCTAACAAAAGCCTCATTTTACTTGTATCAAGACTGGGATGATTGCTCCCATTGTGGAACAGGATGGGGCAAAGGAGTCTGGGAAGGTTGGATGTGCTTTAAAGAAGGAAATCCTAAAGGTGCAGGAGCAGACTGTCCCCATGTGCTAAAAGATGAGCCAGTGGGGAAGAAGACTGGCCTGGATGAACAGAGAGCTTTGGATGGAACTCAGTGGGAAAAAGAGGGTTTATTGCCTCTGGAAAAAAGTGCCAGCAGCTCAGAAGGACTACAAGGATGTTGTGAGGACATGCAGGGAGAAAGGCCATCTAGACCTTAATTTGGTCACTGCTGTAAAAGATGACAAAAAGTGTTTTTACAAACACATCAGCAAGAAAAGAAGGGCCAAGGAGAACCTCTATCTTTTGTTGGATAAATACAGTAACAAAAGATGAGGCAAAGGCTCAGATACTTAATGCCTTCTTTGCCTCAGTTGTTAATAACAAGACTTGTTTTCATTAAGGTACCCAGCTCCCAGAGCTGGAAGACAGAGACAGGGAGCAGAATGAAGGTCCCATAATCCAAGGGGAAATGCTCAGTGACCTGTTATGCAACTTAGACACACACAAGTCTGTGGGGCCAGATGGGATCAACACAAGTGTATTGAAGGAGCTCACCAAGCCACTTCCTATCATTTACCAGCAGTCCTGCTCAGTCCTCCCAGCTCACCAAAGTTGGCATATGTGATACCCATCTACAAGAAAAACTGGAAAGAGAATGCAGGCAACTACACACTTGTCAGCCTGACCTCAGTGCTGGGAAGGTCATGGAGCAGATCATCTTGAGTGCCACCATGCAACACATACAGGACAACAAGGAGATCAGGCCCAGGCAGCGTGGCTTTAGGAAAAGCAGGTCCTGCTTGATCAACCTGATCTCTTTCTGTGACAAAGTGACCCACTTAGTGGATGAGGGAAAGGCTGTGAATGTCACCTGCTGAGACTTCAGTAAAGCCTTTGACACCATTTCCCACAGCATTCTCCTGGAGAAACTGGTTTCCCATGGTGTGGTGGGTGTACTCTTTGCTGGGTTAAAAGCTGACTGGATGGCCAGGTGCAGAGAGTGGTGGTGAATGGAACTACATGCAGCTGGTGATTGGTTAGGAGTGGACATCCTCCAGGCTCCGTATTGGGGCCAGTCCTGTTTAAATTTGTTATCAATGATCTGGAAGAGGGGATCGAGTGCACCCTCAGCAAGCTCACAGAGACATCAAGTTGAGCAGGAGTGTTTATCTGCTGGAGGGTGGGAAGGCTCAACAGAGGGATCTGGACAGGCTGGATTGGTGGGCTGAGGACAACTGTCTGAGGTTCAAGGCAAAGTGCTGGGTCCTGTGTTTGGGCCACAACAACCCCATGCAGCGCTACAGGCTGGGGCAACAGTGCCTGTAAAGATGCATGGTGGAAAAGCACCTGGGGGTGCTGGTCGACAGCCAGATGAACATGAGCCAGCAGTGTGTCCAGGTGGCCCAGAAGGCCAGTGGCATCCTGACCTGTGTCAGAAATAGTGTGGCCAGCAGGACCGGAGCAGGGATTGCCCTGCGTACTGAGGACTGGTGAGGCCACACTGTGTTCAGTTCTGAGCCCCTCACTAAAAGAAAGACATAGAGGTGCTGAAGCATGTCCAGAGAAGGGCAATGTTCAGATGCAGGGTCTGGAAGACAAGTCTAATGTGGAACAGACAAGGAAGCTGGGGTTGTTTAGCCCAGAGAAAACAAGGCTGAGGGAGACATTCCTCCTCTCTAAACCTACCTAAAAATAGATTGTAGTGAGGTGGGTATCAGTCTCTTCTCCCAGGTAACAAGTTAACAGGCTGAGAGGAAATGCTCTCAAGTTATGCCAGCAAAGATTTAGATTAGGTATTGGGAAAAATCTTTTCACTGCAAGGGTTGTAAAACATTGAAACAAACTGTCCAGAGAAGCAGTGGAGTCACCATCCCCAGAAGTGTTCAAAAACCTGTGTGGTTATGGCTTTTGAGGACATAGTTCAATGGCAAACAAGGTGATGGTGCTGGGTTGACAGTTGGACTTAATAATTTTAAAGGTCTTTTTCATCTTTAAGTATTCTATGAGTTTATAGATCTTCTTCCTATTCTGGTGTTTCAGTCCCCATAACTATTCTGCGAAGTAATTTCTAGTTAGTGAGAGATCTTCATTTGCTGAAGCTGTGATAGGCTTTACCTTGGGACTGAGTTGTTTAGGGTGGTGCTTGTACTGCTCCTGGACAAATTATCTGCATGGCCAGCCATTAGGATGTGGTAATAGTTTAAATGGTGAGGAGTCCATTCCCTCTAACAGAGTGGGAAGAAGAGGTATCAGAGACAAGAAAGCTCCCTAGGATCTGGGCTGCTCTTGGCACGAGCACAGCACCAGTGTCTTGTCTGGGAGGTGCTGATGGATATGGCTAAATTCACAAGAACAGATCTCAAACATAAAAGCAGTAACCAAAGTAACATTTGGGCTTCTGCTCCCCCCACTTCCCCCTAACTTCCATGCCAAAAATGAACTGCGATATTCAAAAATTCAGAGCTCAGATTAAAGGAGTGCATTTATACCTACAGTAGCCTTGATGCAAACATAAATATTGGTTGCAGGCTATTGGGCAATCTTAACAGCTGTCACCATACAGTTCACTGAAGGGTTTCTGAACCACCTTAAACTGCTTTTTCAAGCTTGGTTGATCTTGTCTTTCAATGTGTAATTGAAGTCTAGTTATTTTGGCTTGTAACCAGTCTACAAAACCTTCATGTCCACTCAATAATTAAAATAGCAACTAAGAATACATTTCAGAGAAAACACTTGAAAAAAATATGACTAGTTTACACTGTGTAAAACATTTTGCAATGATCTGCTTCAGGAAGAAGTTGCAGGCTTTTTCATTCTTTTGTTATTGCCAGCCCATTTGTTGTGCAAGCTCCTTTCTGAAGCTAGTATTGCTGTGCTTTATGCATTCCCTTTACATGGAACTTGTTCTTGAGCAAACACATTGTATTCAAAACCCTCTTCCAGACTTTCTTCAGCATCCAAAAAGAAATCACTCTATTAGTAGGAGGTGAGAGAAATAGATATTTTATGTGGCTACACGGCAGAACTAGAACTGTGAGAGCTGACAACTATCTGCTGCATTCGACTGGGGAGTGCCCTCACTTTGCCGCCTTGCTCACTATCTCCAAGTTCTTTTCTGCCAAAGTTATGAGAGGCACAATATAGAATTTTAACGGAAAACCAATTTATGTAGCTGTTTCTCCATCCCCTTCTTGTACACTGAAATGGCAAGAGGATATGGACAGCTAGTTCATAAAGAAAAAAGATGGGTGTTAGCATGATCCAGTATCCAGGATGTAGCTTTGAACAAAGTTTGGACTAAGATGTGAATACACACACTATGCTGGGGATTATGATTGCCATCAGGAAGGAAGAATATTTTTTTCTTTGGGTAGCAATATAAAGTCAAAGCCAGAGAAACTTATTTATTGTTCTGGTCAAAATTTAAGGGTGTCTCTACTGTAACTCATCAGGATCAACCACAACTTTCTCTACAGTAATATATATGACAAATAGACTCATGTGAAAAACAAAGGGCATAGCAAGCACCCTGTGAGCTGTGCAGGTGAAAGCATTACAGATGCAGATGATAAGGATGCACAAACAAAACCATGCATATGCAAGATTTTTCCGTTAAAATTCTATATTGTGCCTCTCATAACTTTGGCAGAAAAGAACTTGGAGATAGTGAGCAAGGCGGCAAAGTGAGGGCACTCCCCAGTCGAATGCAGCAGATAGTTGTCAGCTCTCACAGTTCTAGTTCTGCCGTGTAGCCACATAAAATATCTATTTCTCTCACCTCCTACTAATAGAGTGATTTCTTTTTTTCACAGAAGTAGTCCTACAGGAACTGAAGAGGTAACTCTGAAGTACTGGTCAGGAGTGCCAGCGATTCAACAGCTTTCATTCTGCATCTGGCAAACTTTTCCCCACAAAAGAATTCTAAAGGTGACACAGGGTATTTCAGGGGAACAAGAATTCACAGGTAGGATTCTTTTAAGTAGGAAGAAGAAGAAACAGAGTTGCCTGAATTGGCAAATGGACTTGCAGTGTTCCTCCAGCTTTTCTTAGAATAACAACAAATGAAAAATTAACACTGGACAGTAGAAAGAAAAGCCACTGACTTTCTCTAAAGAGCAAGCATGTCCCCAAGACCCTCTGAAGATAAGGCCTATGGCATATATTCTATAAACATAAAGAATTCAACATGGTGGAGAAAGTTGGCAAGAGGAACTAAATGATACTGGTGACCTTCCTCCCTTTCTCCCATGTGTTTTTCAAGGTATGGTAATCAAGTCTTATTATTAATGAAGTTGTGCTGGAAGATGAGCTCCTTGGTAAGATATGGAACTCATCTTCCAGGACTGCCACTGCTACATACTTCTGTGTGCTGGTGGTTTCAAGCCACGATTTACAAAATTGCTTCCCTAGAATTAATAGAATAATATATATGCACACTTGCATACAAGGAAAAGTGAATATAACTTATACTTAAAGCAATGCAAAAAGATTATAATTTAAACTAAGCAAATTGCAATTATTGCTCAATCTTGTTGAAGGATTATCTTCTAGTTCATCTCCCTGTTGGCAATACATTTTAAAATGAAATATTTGAACACTGAAGTGGTTTTTTAAATTATCTTCCATATATTTTTCTTGCAGCCATAATTAGAAACTAAACCTATTTTATTCTGAAGGACCTGAAGTGGACCAGAAGATGTGCAAATGAACTGTCAGTGATTTGCATTCATTTGCTTTTTTCTCAGATAATAGGATACCTTGGATGTTGCTGCAGATCAAATAGTGAATTAAAAATAGTTAATTAAAATTTTAAATAAAGTGAATTAAAAGTTACAAAGAAAGGTTCCTTATTTATTACTGTTTTTCTCAAATCAACAAAAAGCCTGCTATTTCTAAATTTAAAGTAATTTTAAAGTACATGCTTTTGAGCATCTTCAAAAGATTAGTCACCACCAGCATCATATGAAAGTTGCTGAACATACTCTGAATGTGAAACATTTTAGTACAGCATTATATGAAAAACTTAGTAATATCTATCAGGATCAATACAGTAACTGAAAAAGTGTAGCCTTTCCCCTTTTATCCTATTGATTTTACTGCTTCATCTGCAAAAAAATCCAACCTTTCTAGTCCATTCCTAATTTTCTCTTGAAACCTTTTAACAAAGATTTTGCAAAACACATCACAAAAATTTGCCTAGAAAAATATAGCAACAAAGATATATTAGGTATCTACTATGGAAAAACTTACTCTCTTTGACTGCTAATGAAAGATGATTATGTGCCATTTTGAAGTATTGTTGCACTTGAACTGTTAACAAAGATGTATGGTAGTCTTGGAGGAAACATTTTCGCTACATTCATCCAAAAATGGAACATTTATTCCTCGGAAAACTTGTACAGCTATATGTCTCATTTCAGTTGTCAAGCCAGTGTCTTTTATGTAACAATGGTCTAATTCTGTCAACTGCATTATGTGAGGCACATTCAAAGCTTAAGGGAGAATTCAGATTTCTTAAAACAGAAACAAAGATCGTTATTCAGTAGCCTCTTATTTAAGTAAAATGTATCTGTTATGTCTTGTTTCAGATTTGTCCACTTATTCTGGTGAACAGACAGCCTACCCCATTTTATAATAGTCTTCAGTATTACCTAAAGAGTCTTCAGTATTATCCTGGGCTTTCTCCTGAACATAGCCTATTTTTTTTTCCCAGCTAATCTTGTTTACAGGCTAACAAGATGGTGAAAAATCATTACAGGTAGAGAGATGATGGGGAAGTGGAAATTAGATTGCTGACTCTTTTGAAACAAGGGCTATTTTGTCTCTATTAGTTCACACAAAGGCATAAAAACGTTCTGTAAATTTTGGGCTTCTATCTAATAAAGTCAAAATCAATGATTTTGTTTTCAAGTATTGTGGGCAAGAAAAAAATTCCCGATTTACACTTTGCAAGATGGGGTTAAGACTGCAGGGTAATAACTTTTCTGTATTCCTCAGGCAATTCTTTCCTTTATTCCTTCTCAATCTTTGACTCCTTCCTTTCCATCATTAAATGTGCTTTCTGGAAAACAGCTGAGGCTCAGGCTTGTCCTTAAATATTTTAGGTTTTTTCCACAAGGCTCCAACAGAAGTCTTGCTTCATCCTTTAGATCACAGCCCTCATAAAGCAGGAGTGTTAAGAAAAGCAATGACAATGTAATGTCTCAAAATTTGTTCGAAACACCTTTCTGCGGCAAGAGCATGAATGAATTGTCCATCCATTTTTATAGTTCAAGTCTTACTTATTACAAAATACCCAAACCCAACAAAGTCCTCACAAATCTCTTGAGGGATATAATAATAATTAAGTGGCACTATATGATCATGCATAACCTATTTGCATGTTGATGGTACAGAGAAGTGCAGTCTGATGAAAAGATTTACAAACCAAAGGAAAAAGAAACAGGGCCAATTAATGCAATGTTCAAAGGACACACTGAGCTGGGGTTTTATAGTATATAGTGAAACACTTGTGTTGCATATTTCCATTTCATGACTGGCTAAAAAAGATCAAAGCTTTCTTATTCCATATTAAGAATGACAGAATATTACAGCAAACATGCAATAAGGAGAAAAGTAATAAGCTTTAATAAAAGATGATAATAAGGTTTGATAAGAACTTTTGGAATGTCACCAAATCTGAAATGTAAGATGAAAGCATCTGCATGTAGAGATTGTAGTGTGTTATTTGGAACCCCATGGAGCTAAACTGTGATTAGAACTCCATATTTTTCCATAAATTAGCTTTTGTTTTGAATTTCCTGCTGAGATCATATGCAAGTTGATTGAACGTGCAAGTCAATATATAGGTTTTCTAATCCTTTGCTGTTTTTGGGGCTTCATGATATCACAATTACAGCAGTCCACTTGTACATCAAAGATCCATGATTGAGGCCAAAAGAAAATAGCCTACAACCTCTTTACAAAACTTCTTCATGGTGATTTAGACCTATCCGTGATAATTACCACTCACCTACCTGAACCGTGCAATTATGTAGATGCATAAACCAACCACTACATGCGGAGGAACTCCGAAACCACAGAATTTCCACTTAAGTCCATATTTAAAAAAAGAACGGACATGCTGAGTTCATCATCAAAGAGACCTTTCTGCACAACTCTACCTCACCGCGACACCTCCAGTGGAAACTTGCAAGCCATTAGCTACCTGCATAAGCAAATAACCTTGTGCTAACCCTTGGTTCAAAACCCCAAGGTTTAAGACAGCTGAGTGATTGCAGTCATCACCTTACTGAAACCTCTCCATCACCTTAGGGACTGGCTCTGGATGGAGCAGCCTTTATTATATTGTCATTAATATGTTTTTTGTGCACTGGAATAACACGCCAGGTTCCCACACTAAAGGGAGACGTGGTTTTTATGCAACTATTTCTGTGAGCAAAGTTATACTATCGGTACATGAAAAATGCTACTAATAAAAAGCAAACAGAAAAAATAATTTACCATATATAATTTATGAAAGGAAACTATGACATAAAGACAACCTTACTGTTAATTGTTTGCAAAGTCAGTGAATTGCTTGCAAGCCAGTTCTAAGCCACTCTGTATTTTGTAACAGTTATGTAAGCCTTGGGAAAACAACTTAGGATTACAGTTTCACATTGATTTTTTTTTTTTCCCTTTGAAGTCAAATCAGCCACAACACTGAACTATAAAATCTTACAGGTGATATTAAGAATAGCCAATCTTAGCTCTAAAGTCACTTCTAAAATTGATGAGGAAAACTATCTACTCCTCTTATTGTGTGAAAAGACACTGGTTCAGTAATAAGGATGTGTTTTAAAGTTATCCTCTACTTTTGGCTACAGCTGAATTGAAATAATAGGAATCTCAATATCATTACCTCTACTTGAGAGTACTAACAGGAGACAGAAAAGAAGTGGCTGGGGACCCTTAAAAACCTGAGAAATAATCTGAAAACATAAATATTTCTTGGCTGTGTAAAAAGATTTGGAGTGAATCAAATAAGGACTCACTGTCCAGGAAAATACCTCAGTAAAAAGTGGTGTCAGACTTGGCATTTAAAATATAAAAGAGAAGGCAAAACAACAGATAACACTTTCACAAGTGAAGACAAATTTATTGTACCCAGTTATTGTGTAACACCTTGTGAAACTCATGAAATCAGTGGCTAGCAATAGGTTAATTCTATGCAGCTGGCTATTTTAGTTTTCAACAAGTATTATTGAAATAAAAATACTACTCTTTCTGTATCATGGTGAGGGTAAGGTAGAAGTATTTTTAAATTAAAAAACCCACAGGAAACATATGTATTCCTACACTTGAAGGTTTCTGGAGCTACCTAATTTTTAAAATGGCTGATACTAATTTATAATACCTAACCCCCTCCTACCTTACTGCTTCTATAGAGTTAGTGAGAGATGCATTTGTATGATCGTATTTCATCAAATATTGTAAAAACCACTCTGGTTTTGTTTGATGTGTTTTATTATTGAAGAAAATCCTGCATTTCAAATGCAAATATCCACACCATCTAAACAGTTGCAGCACACTTCTTCCTGGGTTACTGAACTACAAATGCTGCCATAGGTGTCAATTCCTAAGAGACAGTGGGTTGGGTTGGGGTTTTTTGTGAATGACATTGTCTGAAATGGCATCAATTTGAAAATGAAGGATCTCATATTTAAAGATTCCTGTCTACTTCAGAGGACATCTAACTTTCATCCATAATTAATTCCTGAAGTGGGAAAATTACACCCATATAAAGCCCATGTGTTTTTCTGATCTCACTCATAAATGTAATATCAAATGCTCTTGCTTAAAGCAAGGTTGGACTCATGTACTTGACCTTTTTCCTCTAGAATGCTTGTGTATGGAGAGGTTTACCAAAATCTCATCTAAATCAGACATTTTTAACAGTAAAATTTTTTAAAAGCATTCAAAAAGAGACCAAGCACTTTTCTTCACAAAAAAAAAAGAAAAAAGATCCAAGAGAAGATTTCAATTTACAGAAAAGACGCAATTTATACTCAAAACTACCAGCTTTAATACACGTCTTATAATTCAAACACCACAGCAAACAGCACATCTTCAAGAACTGTCATCTTTCTGCATAGGAATGAGTTAGAAATTAATTGAAACTACCAGGAAAGAAGAGAAGACTAATCCTATGTCCACAACTTGAGTAATCACCCAAATAATTTAATTTCTGCTTTATAAAACCTCTTAAACATAAGCATACATTTGAAGTATTACATACATTTACATACTACTAAAATATACTACATGTTTACCTGGACTGATAAAATAGAAACAACATCTCTGAACTACTCTAGGCTGGCTATTTATCAAACAATGGTGCCTTTTTCCTTAATTTTTCATTAGACTGAAAAATTGCTACTATTTGGTAGTCTGTGAGAAGACTACGGTGGAGTGCAGAGGGACACACACCTTTACATAACGTGCTTGCAAGAGATTTCAGTATTCCTGTAAACAGCATCTGTATTTTGAAAAAAACCATCACACTACATCACAATATGATGGCAGAATTGAAATGTGGGACCTGTGGAAAATGACATCATCATGTCATCTTGAAGTTTATTACTACACCTGTTACACTGCCAGAATTAATGAATTTCAATTTGCTCCAGTGAGCAAAAGTGGAAGGGTGACAGGACTACTGCCAAAAACCTTGTGATAAATCTTACTTAGAATACGAGACTTCTTTGGAGCAGAGGTGGGTATACTCCTTGACAGATTAACTTTTTTAAACCCTTGAAATCCTGTCAAGTCTCTTTTAACCTCCTGACTGTCAATTACATGTCTCTACATCCTTCTGTGTGAGGATTATCTTTCTCAATGAATGTTTTATTCTTAATGCCACTAACAATAATAGCAAATGACATCCACAACACCAATCAAGTATTAATACCATGCACACCTGAAACAGTAATATTATGCTTTGCATTTAATCTGAAACACAGTAACAAGATTTTTGCTTTAAAAACATAAATCAAAGGCATCGTTCACAACGGTATTCTTGCAAGAGACAAGAAAGTATATTTAATGCTTATGCTTCAAGACATAGATGTTGGACATGTTCAGATTTTGTACTATTTCAATGAAAGATATTAAAAACACTTTCAGCCCAGTAAGGTAGTGTGTAGAAAAATTGCACGCAGGTACCCCAGATACAAGGCAGCAGAAGGATTCAGGAAAATCTATTTCTGAAAGCCGAGAACACTAACTTTATGGCACTGAGCACTGGGCATGGAAAAAGCGTGCCACTTTTTCCCTCAGTGCCTTTTCAATGGCTTGCCTGGCCCTGCCCTGCGGGGCCTCCAAGTTTGTCTGTAAGAACTTTACCTTTTCAGGGAGTTAACCTCCTTGTAAAGCAAGAGGGAGGAAAAACACCAACCTATTCATGGGAAGATGTTTTTTACCAGGTAGCAGAGCTTCCTGGAGTGACATAAGTTCTCTTCCCCTTGAACAATTCTTCTAGAAAAATTCTTCTACACTTACAGGTGCTAAAGAACAACAACTTCATTTTCTGACTAGTCATTCTATCTCTGTGTCCCAGTTACAGGGGCCAGGACCAGTTTATTGTTATGTGTGGGTAACCAAATCGGTGTATTCTACACTCTCTATGTCATTTCTGATGGACTGTTAACAATGGATTGTTTGCAGCAGCTGCCCAGGGCACACCTGACACCTGAGGCTACAAGATGGGTGTTAAAGAACCCTGTGAGACAGGAAAATGTTTCTGTCTTCACACCAGATGTGGTAACTCCCCTCCGGGGAAGCATTAACACCTTCACACTCAGCCTGAGGGGTCATATGTGCCAACAGGCCATTAGGGACTGGCACAATAGGCAGCTGCAATGACTTAGACCATCAAAGATTCTAAAAATATCCCATGGCTCACAGAGTTAAATCACCCCTTGTGAAACTCCTCAGCCTGGGGGTGGTACTGGGCATTCCCACCTGAACCTGAGCATATATAATCTTTCGGGTTTGGGATTTGTGGTACCACTCACTGGATCCAGAGGAGGACCAAAACCTCAACAGGACTGTGACCGCCTCTCAACAAGACTGCAACTATCATCCTCACCAACAGGTTTTCCTTTCCTTTTACTTTGCACTCAGGGAGACCACATGGTGCACAGGGGCTAACAACCACTATTCTGTTTGTGCCCCAGGGTGCTCAAGGCATCTGTTTTTGTGGGTTAAGACCAGTTTTTCTCTGTATCATTGTATTTATTGTAATCTTTGCAGTAAATTGTAACTCTGACATGTAATCTCCCTTGAGTTTGGTTTATTTCTGCTGCTGCTTTACCTTTAAACCAGCACACTCTGTCTCCCAATTTGAAAAGAAAGAATGTGGTCAGCATAAGAAATTGTGTTATTGTTTACAAAATATTTTCACACCAAGGAGACCCAATGAGCTCATCACCAGTGCTGTAAACATTATATGAAACTCATACAGATATCTAAAACTCACAGCTATGGCATCCAAGGAAAATAATTAATCTCATGTTAGACAGAGCTGAAAATCTCTGTAATGCAGAAAGTCATGGAAGTGCTAGCTGTAGTATTAAGCCTCATGTTAAAGCACAAAAACAGTGTGGACAGTCACGTGTATCTGAATACTGCCATTTATCAAGCACATGTCAGAAATTACTGAAAGGAGTTGCCTGAACTGATATGAGTAAGGCAAGGGCTACATATATCAATTATTCAGTTTTTATCTTTATCTTTATATATTTTATATTTATATATTTTACATTTATATTTTCTACTTAAAGATTATGAAGTACTGAAATGGAAGTAGAATATTGATACTTCAGACCTCTGAAGTATGGACTATTTAAGGAGTTAAAATCCTTCAAAATTTTAGAAGGTGGTTTTCTAGCTGCTAAATAATTGTGCTGTACTACATTCACCAGGTATCCAACCACACACTGAAGGCACAACTGAAGAGACTACACACCCTTCGGTCATGCCTTGTAGTTAGACCACATACCTGCTCTTCTGTCAGGAAAGAGCAATGTGTGGCACTGATGTCTAAAACAAAAGGCAAGCAGATTTTATCTGGTACAGAGCAGAACCACACGTACTGGGGAGGCAGAGCCCTACACATGGCATTGTCATCAGAGCAGCCAGCTTCTGGCTGCCCATGACACTTGGAGCTAAGTGAGACCTGGAAACATCCATTCTGGAGAGATGCACAACATCACTATGTACCTAATCCACAGCTTCTTAGTTTGTTTGAGAGGCAGCCACTTCCAACTCCTACCAAACTTTAATTTGGAAAAAGAGGATGACGAGGAACACTGTTGCTGCCTCCAAATGCACTAGAGACAGATGTAGCCTTCCCTAAAAGCCCCATGGACTGTTAAAATGAGTAGTCTACACTTTGCAGGGAGTGATGTACTTTCTACAGTGCTGGAGACACCAGCTGCCTCAACTCCAGATACAGGCACACAGTGAGCAAGAACAAGAGACATCAATGTGGTTCTGCTAAGTGCTTGGTGCAGTCACACGATGCTAAGCAGCCATCCTTAGATAGCTGGCATGCTTTCTCAGAAAGGTTTACATAAGAGAAGTTTCCCTGCTGTAGATTTTCGCATGGTAGTTTGAACACATTGTGATATGTAGCTCTGGTAAACTGTAAAATCTCAGAGCACTTTCTTTAAATGAAGACAACAGACCAACAGGAGTGACAAAATATTTCTGTTTTGAATTTTTCTTTAAGATTCAGACATATAAATGTACATATAACTGTAAATGCCTCTTATGTGTTGGAAAAAGAAACAGGATGAGAGCATAAACCTAGCTAGCTGTAAAACTCTGCCACACATCTGCAAACAGGGAATATATTTTCAACCCACACACCTCAGTGAAGCTCCAGACAAAGCTAAGGTCCCAGCACAGCCAAGTGATACAGATAGAAATGGGAAGAGAATGAGGAAAACCAAAAGTTCTTGATGAAACTCTCAGTGACAATAGCATTACAATACTCAAAATTAAATGCATGTCAAAGAGAAGAACAGTTTCTATAAACACATAATGAAAGTAAAGGTGATTAATGGCAACTAAACCATATTCTCCCTCATGCCTTTTAACTACAATACCTACGCTGGGTAGTGTAATAAAAATTCTATTTAAATGGTATTATTAATTAAGTTGTTTTCCTTATTCCTGGCAGCATCTGAGCTTTACAAATAGCAGCATAACATTAACTTGGCATTGTAAACAAAAAGAAATATTATATTGTTCTTTACTGATAAAATAAAATAGATTCCTTTCGATTACAGGTATATTTAGTCATTGCTTTAGACACAAAACTCAGTTCCATAACTGTCATGGCTGCACATCCATTAGTTTTGGGGAGGGTGGTTCTGCTCTACCATGACCTCTGCCACTGAACTCAACAGGAAAGGCACCTGATCCTCTGCAATCTGGGAAAAGATGTGAATGCCAGCAGCTGTTACACAGGAAAACCACAGACAACAAACTTGGACAGAGCACTGAAGACATGGAAAGTTAGCTTCAGTCTACAAAAATAGGCATTTTAATAATTTTTAATGACCACTTAAAACTCGCCTGTGGGACAGTTAATTGACTCTCAGCTGTAATTTTCACACTCTATCCTTCTGTGTCAGTCTCCTTGAATGATGAAACTTGTTTGCTATTTTTGCTGGCCACCACCTTCTCCTCTTTCTGCCTTAAAACCTCTTAAGTTGCTCTGTTATTATTCTCAGAAATTTTTTGAGATAACTGAAGATAGTTGTCCATCACTAGAAATTTATTAGCATATAAATTTTCAGCCTACTTTTAATACCTTGAGATGATAAACCAGAAACATTTTTAGATGGAAAAAAAGTATGAGTGCACAATATAGTAACTGAAGAATAAGCACAATATATTTTTATACAGTGTGGAAAATATAAATTATCTGTAATTGTCAAACATGGCTTTCTAGTCTGGTATCTCTTTTCCATTCACATTTCAATTGCAATTTGCATTATGATTGTACGGTCATCTTTGTGTCGTAGGAGAACACAAGTTTTTCTCATAGAATGAAATATGAACTAAAACACATGCTTTCCCGAAAGATATTTCATCTGTTAAGTCTAAATGTTAGCTTTCTTTTCTGTGCAAAACTGATTTCTGTAAGTATTAAAAAAGTAGTGATAGATACAGAAAGCAGTGATAAAAAAATGATAAAGAAAGCAGCAGTGATAAAAGTAGTCCTGAGGCCTTTAAAATGAAATAAAATTCCCCCCTTTTTTAATTTTTTTTTCCCTATGGAAGAGATGTCCTCCTGTTATCAGTGACATAAATATTCCTTTTATCATAAAGAATAGCTGGCTGGTGTATATTCTTGTTCTGACCATTGAGTGCAGAGCTAAGGCTAACAAAATGATCAATTTGAAGTTATACATAGAGTAAAACTCTCAAAAGACTTGGAAATATGACAGATTGTTGTGAAGAAGTCAGGACAGCAGAGGTCTGACTAAACAGCTCAGGTTTTACTGCATTCAAAGAATGTCTTATGTTCATACAAACCTATGTAGCAGGCATAAGACAAAACGCATGACAGATGCATGCAAACAAAAATGTACAGCTCCTCAAGCTTAGTTGACTGAATCTGGTATTGTGCAATTCCAGCACTGACTGAGGAAAACTCCTTGCCTCTTTGGTTCCACGTACAGTGAAAATGGCAATAATTTCTTGTATTGATTTAGACAATGCCAAGACAGTGCCATTAGCAATGGAGAATCAATTGCCAGAGCATCTCCTGGGGAAGAAAGAGGGGCCCTGATGACTTCAAATTCTCATTAGTTTTGTGCCGTTGTTGAATCCACTCTACAGAAGAAATAATTAGTACAGTACAAATCATTTTGTTACTACAGCTCTCAGAGTCTGTGCTATGCAACACCACTTTGGAAGCAACTCCTTACTGCTTAGTTCTCCACAATTACACTGTGGATTTTATGCTTAGGAAAAAAACACATCCAAGAACAACAAGTTCCTCCCCTTAATAAAACCAAAGGTGGACAAAAAAGATCCCAAAAAGTAAAACTGAAGGATGGAAGTTACATATGAAACTTCGACTTGATGACCATGTTTGACCTGGGAGGTGCTCTACAAAACTTCATTCATTCCCTGTAAATGATGGATGCTGAAGGAGGCAATAAGCCACGGGGAGACAAAGGACAAAGTTCTGTTTTGTCTCACACGTTGTAAAGCTGGACTCTATTCCTGTCTCTCACATGGACTCCCTGTACCAAGTTGGGTGAAACTATATATGTCAAACTAAAGACAACTTCATACTTCTTGCTCTTTCATGGCTTAAATTTAATACTGCTCTTCCTAGTCTTCCAAAGATGGAAAAAGGTTCTAAAATCTTCATGTTGGAAAAAAATGTTTTTCTTCTTCCTTGGTTGTAAATCTGATTACAGACAGCACTTTAACAAATGAGAAGCTTGAAGAAATTCCAGTGTAAACTTGATCCCAAAATGAGGTAGTTTATGTTCTCTACGCCCCACTTTTTAACCCATTATTTCAGGGAGCTTTTCCTTGAATCCTTTAAACTAGAGCTATTTTTTATTTCCACTCTTCCGTATGTTGCTGTACTATCTTTTGGTTCAGCACTTGCATGTTTGTGTTGCTTAACTTCTTAACCATTTAAAAGTACATGAAGCCTCTAAACAAAGGACCAATGTTTTTCACAACACACTTCTATTTTCTCTAAGAATTAGTAGGTCTCAAAACAAGAATATAAGGGAAATCTGGAAAAGAGACTTTTCTTTACACTGAAATAATGTTTTCAATTCCTTGTGATCCCCAAGACTGCACTAAATGGCTTTAGAGTGTAGTGTTTGCTCTGGTCTCTACCCATGCTGACACTCCCTGCTCTCACCTCATCTCTGCAGACTTTGTAAACGTAGGAGTCTTTCCTGTCAGAGTGATGGAAGAAGTGCAAGACACTCCAGACTCTTGATGCAGCTCCTTCCTCTGGCTGGGCTAATTGACGGAGCAGTAATTGACTGAGCAGTTCTGCAAAGGCAGACATGAAGTCTGGCAAACTGTCTCTTCTGCCTTATGTCGCCTGAGCAGAGGCTGTGGGATCTCAAGTCACTTTCTCTACCCCACGCTCTCTGCAACTAAAATAAGCCTGGGCATGACATCTTCATCTTTCTGTGTTTCTGAGAAGGGCCTGGTTACACCATCATTCACTTGAATGAGTGGTCCTATTAGTTCTTCAGTCTGCAGCTGCCACAGTCACACAATGGCCATTAACCATACTATGTTCCTTATCAATGTGTACTGGCATATTTTGCAGCAGTCATGCTGCAAAATGTCTGTTTTTCCCAGATCTTGACAGTGATACTTCATAATGAATTCCTTCCTTCATTTAAATGCTACAAGGACGTAGCATTTTCATGCTTGTGGCAATGTCTCTCTATGAAGTTCAAAATACGTCTCAAACTGACTTCACAAATGTGACACACCACCTCAGCTGCTGTAAACCTCAGCAGACAGGCCAGACCACCGTGCTGGGGGCATGTCATGGGATGCTAGAGGTCACACAATACTGCAGTCTTTCTATTCTTTTATGTTACCACCAATTTCCTACTCAGCCATTTCCCTTTCACACCTACGTTATGGAACACGTCTCCTATGAAGACAGGCTGAGTGAGTTGAGGTTGTTCAGCCTCGACAAGAGAAGGCTCCGGGGAGACCTTACAGCAGCCTTCCAGTACCTAAAGGGGAAAGAGACCTGAAGAGGGATTTTTCACAAAGGTGGGTAGTGATAGGAAAAAGGGGAATTGCTTTCAATTGAAAGAGAGTAGGGTTAGTTTAGATATCAGGAAAATTTTTTTACTGTGAGGATGGTCAGACAATGGAATAGGTTGCCCAGAGCAGTTGTGGATGTCCCATCCCTGGAAGTGTTCAAGGTCAGTTTGGATGGTGCTTTGAGGAACCTGGTCTAGTGGAAAATGTCCCTGTCCATGGCAAGGGATATGGAACTAGATGATCTTTAAGGTCTGTTCCAAACCAAACCACTCTATGATTCTATGAAATAGTTAATCAAGAGAAAGGACTGCTTCCATCTTACATTAATGATTTCTACTGATTTACACTCGGATGGCCTATTAAATGGAGAATATTTCTGATATTATGTCTGTAGAGATGGGAAAACCACATATATGAATGAGTGCAATCCATTTGCGATTTTATGGGCCCAAAGCTCTCTAGAGAGCACCCCTGAGTGCTGAATTTTACATTTAGATTGCTGAGTTAGCTGAAATATGTGTAATATCACCAGTAGGCAGAGAGCTCCCTATTGACTATGGGCAGAGGAAGGCCCTTGTGCATTGTTTATTTCAGCAAGGATGTGAGCTGGCATGTGCCCATGAAATGAAATGTTGTACGGCTATATTTGTTTTTTTGGTTTTTTTTACAGGGTATGTGCATAAATGATGTGTGGAGCTGAAAGCTCTCACTCACTGGAAATCTTGGCTCTTTTTCCTGAACACATGAATAGAGGTGCATTAGACATGCTTATATTTCTTAATGTGCCTATGGGAGAAATAATCCGGTGCAGCTATCTTTCTGTGCCCCTCAGATTCATAAGTAATCTGGCTCTTTCAGGCTAGCAAAGTGTAGAGCTCAGCTCAGAATCAGGTTTCCACTATTTTACTACATGTATGGCTGTTTTTCGTGGCTCTTGACAGTGATACTTCATGCTGAATTCCTTCTTTTGTGTTTATGTATTTATTTAGTTGCAGATGTTTACTTCTGACAATTTATGAGGCAGCATTAGAGAGACTGAGCCAAATTACTGTGTTTTATAAGTGGGATTACTTCAATCCCACTTTAAAAAAGGTCTAGTAGCAAAGCTTAACTCTAAACGACACCTTTAAACTCCAGTGCATATTCACACTAAATAACCACAAATCCAGTGACTGAAGGGGGCTGAACAGCAGGACAAACCCTACATATGCAGGCACACCTCTTGCTCTTTGGGGCTGGCAGCTGAGGTGGAAAGGGTGCTCAGGGGCCTCTGCTTTGCAGGGGCAGAGAGAAATTTCTCCAGCTGCTCAGCAACCCAGTTTCTTGCATTGTTCACAGTACTTTCAACTCAGTAAGAACTATTTCAAAGGCTTTACATAGCTTATGCTGTGTCTTGTGTTGAAGTGCAGCACACTTATTTCAACAAAAGCAATGAAGATTTAAGGATCCTAAGGCATTCTAGGCTTTATTATTAATTTACACTGATTTTAAAAAGAGAGAGAGAAAGAGAGGTTGACTCTCCACTTTCTATTTTCTTTTCTTGACTCCTTAAGACTCTGAACTTGCATGCAACCAATACCAAAAAACCAGACCCTTGCACTTATATTTCCTTAACTGTGGTGACTTAAAACTTCTAATTAACAAAGCAGTTAAAAGAAAGTCTTTGAAGACCATTTATGGACTCAGCAATGAAAAAATCTGTAATCTGGACAAAGCCACAGAAGAAGTTATGAATGCAGAATGATGTTGTTCTGTTCCCTCATTAAAGTCAATGACATTTTCTCATAGACAAGCACTGCCCCCCTCAAGTGCCTAAAACTCAAACTATATAAAATCTATAGTGATCATTTACAAAACCAAATAATTAAAGAGATGAAAAAATATAGGAAATCTTCTAAAATAAAAATGGGGAAATGGAATTTAACAATAAATAGAGAACAGTGGTAATAATTAAAAATAAACAACCCACAAGAGAGGAAGAAGTCTACATCTTCACTGCACATTGTCATTTTGGACAATAATTCTTCCTATCTTGCCATCAAATGTTTGTATCAGACTTTTGCTCTAGCTCTAAACCTATGTTTATGTAAAGATGAAATAAGCAGTTGTTAGCATTCTTAAACATTGTGTTAGCTATATGTCAAGCAAAATGAGAGGAGAAGAATTTCATAGATATGCTGCAAGCTATATTTGCATCATGGAATTTTACAGCTTGTATTTTACATACTTTTATAAGAACTTAACAGCACATAGTTTAACTGTAGTTCAGATACTTCTTTGAAGCTAATTCACTGACCATCAAGCTACAGAATGACTGTAAAATATTCAAATTTTTTAATTCCTCAAAAAAAAATTGGGACTTTTCATTAAATCCTTGTGGCTTTTACTGTTATCAAAGACTTTACTAGTTAAAGGTTAGTATGTCAGAGTCCATATGCAATCCATCAGACACCACTGTTCATAGTGACAATTATAAAAATGGGACTCACCTATAAAGTAGGACAGCAGTATTGCCAGCAGCACTGAGACCCCTACAGCACAGAGTGCAGTACATTTCCAGCTACAGTACTTCGAAGACTTCTTGAATTTAAAAGCACTTCTGGATAGAGTGTTCCTAGGTAGTGGCCGAGTAGGAGGGGAATAAACAGAGCCTGATGCCATTGTGTACCCTGGTGTTGCAGTACTGAACAGCGGTGTGGTCCCTGTTCCTGTTTTGAATAGGAAATGCCTGTGAAAGAAAGAGCATATGGTGAAGTATAAAGATAAATAAAGCTGAAGCCTATTTTTCATAACATCCAATCTACAAAGGGTCATAGAAGCAATAACTTGTCACAACACTCACACATAAAAAGATACTTCCCTTTTAAGTAAAGACCAAAGCCCCCAAACATTAGAAATATACTAGTATCCAGACAGGAAACAGAACTACTCAAAATACAGTGTAGCAGGGAGGAAGTCTCTCATAGTTTATCCAACAAGTAGGGACAGGATTTCTACTGCTGTTTATTTGTGTTGGCTTCTGCTACAGACTACAGGGAACTCCATTAAAAAGTCAATAATGAGCAATGTGACTGCAGTCCACACTACTTATCACAGCTTTCCTGGGTTAAGTACAAGGAAAATAGCAATCTTTCAGTTACAAACTTTTGGCAACTTTGCCAAAAATAGTCAGTTAAAAGAATTTTTTTTGGATGTGTCCTAAAAAACCAGTTCACTAATTCATCTCTACTCACATACAACCTTACCATGAAAAGATCTGATTATGGATACAGCAGCTAGCTACAGCCTAGGAAAAGTACTTTAAAGAAATATACTTAGTAAGTGCTCAGAAAGAACCACAACCAGCAACAGATACGAAGAGCAAAAACAAAGTTAAGACACACTGTAAGTTACAGTAAACTTTTTTCCAATTATATTTCCAAAGAACATACCTGAGCCTCTCTGTGCTAGAATCCTTTAATTTTAGTTCATGCAAGCATAATTATTTTGAAAGTCTCTAAGCACGGCATATACTACCTGGAGTTTTTTTTCTCCTGATGCACCTACACAATTCCATAAACAACAAAATCTCAAAGAAAGATCTTTGCAGCAAGGATTTTTCCACCCATTTGTTATATTGGCAACTCTGTAGCATATGGCTTGGCCTTGCCTAATTAAGCTTCGCAAAATGAATACATTATAGCTAAAAATGGCAAGAAAGCATACTGTGGAGACTTTTGAACTTCCCAACCGCACAAGTAAACCAACCTAGAGAGGTTTGCAGTTTGCAGTGAGTAAGAGACACTCATGAATTGCTGATACCCAGGTCCGCCTGAAGCTAAGCACATGCCTGCACTGTGTTTGCCTACTGCGTGTCACCTATACAGGCATGGGGCAGAGGATCTGGCACCAAATGAGCCAGCTGTGGAGGGGAAAAGCCTCACCATGTACATCATGCGGCAACGTGGACTGCTTCTTAGCTGATGGGACTTTCATTCTCTGGGACCCATGCTTGGATTCTTGCATAGTAATGGACAAATTTATACAGCTATAGCAGATTTGTCAGAAATACACTACAGAGACACTAGAAATTAATTTGCCTCACTGCAGCCTGAGAAAAATACCAGCAGTTGATAAACAAGATTTGTTATTTGCAGGTGATTTTTCTATGGGAGGTCAACAGATGAATTAGAACCTCTTGGCACAGGCCCTCCCCTTGAAAATATTTACATTAGAAACATGATTCCATGAAATATGTTACAAAGGTTACTCCATTCTGAACAATATTAAACTTGCTGGCAGTAACAACAAAAGGATATGCCCCAGATTTACTGATGCACAAGAGCACATCCCAGATTTTTTTTGGCTTCTGAGCTCAGAGGATTACCAACAACTTCAAAAGACAAAGCCCTAGTGGTTTAAATCCTCCTAAGAATGCATTTCATTACAAGTTGTGACATCTTCTATGTAACAAACACCAAAATAATAATCACTAGCCCTATGTTAAAAATGTTTTACACCTTACAACATTACTTTGGTTTTATGGATTCAGAGAATCATGCAAATTCATTAAGTCTTGATAGTGTTTTATCCACTTGACTTTTACTGCTCTTTGATTTCTGGATAAATGCAATGTCCAAGTATATTTCATGAATTATGTCTACACAGATCTCAAGAAAATGCAAGACACAAAGGTAGCTGTTTCCCTTTCCATGTGCACTGTGTACTGTTTTGGGGACAGAAGGAAAGCCATACAGTAGATATAATAATACTCCTCCTAAACATCAGCTTCCATGTTAAAAATAAGAAACTGCCTGACCAACCTGCAATTTTCACATTCTCCTTCTCTCACTGTTAGACTCAACAGACTAAAAATGGAAACTGGCATTAAAAGAACACTTGAATGGAACTCCATATACTTCAAGCCTTAACAAAATAATGCAATGAACAGCCTGCCACTGCTATTTTTTTTTTTTCTCTGAGAAAGTGAAAGCTGAGATGCTGGCTTTGGTGGAGCACAGCATACTACAGACTGTAATCCCTGTTCTCAAAACCTTTAAGGAGTTAATTCCATGGCTAAACTCGGGATATTACAGTGGTAGTGTGAACTGTCATAGCTCTGATAGTCCACCTCAGGCATCAAGGTAATGAAAGAAAGTTATAACTTTTATATGTGAATCATAGAATCATTTAGGTTGGAAACGACTCTTAGGATCATCAAGTCCAACTGTTAACCCAGCACTGCCAAGTCCACCACTAAACCATATTTCTAAGTGCCACTTAAACACATCTTTTAAATACCTTCAGGGATGATGACTCAGCCACTTTCCTGGGCAGACTGTTCTGCTGTTTGACAATGCTTTCAGGGAAGAAATTTTTCCTAATATCCAATCTAAACCTTCCCTGGTGCAACTTGAAGCCATTTCACCTTGTCCTGTGACTTGTTACTTGTGAGAATGACTGACTCCCACCTCACTACAACCTCCTTTCAGGTAGTTGTAGAGAGGGATAAGATCCCCCCCAAGCCTCCTCTTCTCCAGGCTAAATAACCTCAGCTGCTCCTCATCAGACTTGTGCTCCACACCCTTCACCAGTTTTGTTACCTTTCTCTGGACTCGCTCCAGCACCTCGATGTCTTTCTTTAAGTGAGGGGCCCAGAACTAGACGCAGGATCCAAGATGCGGCCTCACCAGTGCCGAGTACACGGGAGCAATCACTGCTGGCCATACTGTTTTGATACAGGCCAGGATGCCACTGTTTTTCTTGGCCAGCTGGATACACTGCCGGCTCATGTTCATCTGGCTGCAGACTAGCACCACCAGGTCCTTTTCTGCTGGGCAAGTTTCCAGACACTCTTCTCCCAGCCTGTAGTGCTTCATGTGGTTGTTGTGACCCAAGTGCAGGACTCAGCACTTGACCTTGTTGAACCTTATACAGTTGGCCTTGGCCCATCAATCCAGCCTGTCCGGATCCCACTGTGGAACCTTCCTGCCCTCCAGCAGTTAAATACTCCCACCCAATTTGGTGTCTCTGTGTACTTGCTAAGGATGCATTTGAACTCGTCATCAATAAATCATTGATAAAGATCATTGAGAAAGAAATTAAACAGGACTGGTCCCAATACTGAGCCATGGGGAACACCACTCATGACTGGCCACTAGCTGGATATAACTCCATTCACCACTCTCTGTGCCCAGCCATTCAGCCAGTTTTCTCTCCAGCACACCTGTCCGTGCTGTGATCAGCCAGTTTCTCCAAGAGAATGCCGTGGGAATTCAGCAGTGTGTAGTCTTAGGCAGCACACAGCACAGCCCCTCACCGTAAGCTATTCTCTTTTGCCTTGAACTCCATGAATACAATGCCATAGTATTGTGGTTGTACTGTCTGGCTGAACGCTGAGGGGAAAATAACAACAGAAAAGCCAGTCTGGTATCTTATTCTGGGTTAAGAAAATGTAGTTGGATCTTTCAGTTTCTAATGAGTGCAGTTACTAACAAAGTTGTCAGAGACTCTCCTGCTACATTAACTCAGAGTGATAAGTATTTAAAGTGTAACGCTATCAGACTTGCACATCTTGTCTGCCTCACTGAGCCATGCCAAACTGTTCCTATGAGACACTTAGAAGGATATGGTATCTGACAACAAATCCAGGCTGCTTCCAGATAATGCTGAAATTCTTACGCTCTTGAAACATAATCCATCCACAAATGATTTTAATTTTCTATATATCCATCTATCTTGTCTTTTCAAACCATGGAACTCAAATAGCTAATTTCTAAAGCCTAAACTGTTTGCACTACTTGACCAGGCACTGACTTATGGGCTATTACACTATATTTCATCTCATACAGAGCTTACAGCATCTGCAATAGTGTATCTTTCATTCAAAATTGATCACATAACATGAACTTGCTAGGTCTTCATGTGAACAGCACTTTAAATATTTTATTAAGCTTTGGAGTACAAAAATCCAGTGAATCATGCTAATATTTTACAAGACAAGCCAGTTCTGTTTTTATTAAATAATTCAATTCAACTTTTAAAGCAAATAATATTCCACTTTTACATTTATTCAATATATATTTCTGTATGCCTATTCAATAGATGTTGCTATTAAAAAGTTCAGTTAATCTTAATGTTTTAGTGGTGGAAGTATTTAGTACCTAACCAATCTAAACTACAGATGGGTAGCAAAATATGAAGTTATGTCATAAACTAATCCTTAGATGCAAAGAGAGCTGGAAGTCCGCTTATTTCACAAATCGAAGGCATTTTTACTTAAGCTCAAAGTTGCCAGCACAGAAAGCAAGCATATGAATACAAGTAAAATAATCATGCTTTTAATTTAACTCAGTGCTAGTGTTTAACCAAGTGCTGGTGTGCACAGGCCAACATGCAGATGGCTTCTTCCTTCTCAAGTTTGATTGGGGAGGATTCACATCAAATTAGATTTTCTTTGTGCTGCCACATTCTCTGTGGAAAATAAAACTGAAGCACTCTCTACTAAATTCAGTAAATGTGAAAACAGAAGGGGCAAAAAAAGCGATAAAAACTGCCTATGAGTCGGGCAGAAAGATTAAGTTAACTGAAAACTGTGCCTTTAGAGAAATGGAGATAGATTATCAAAATATTCAAGGACAGTAAGACTCAGCCCAGAAGCCCAAACACTTTTGATGTAAGATAGCCAGGTGTCCAGCAACAGAAATGTGATTTAGAATAACTTTCTTTACGAAAGGATCTATGACAAGAACTTTTGACCTCAGTTTAGAAGAAAATGGATACTATGCATCAATGAATGCAATATTACATAAACACATCTGGAAGGCCCTAAACACCAGACTGCCAGAAGCTGAGATATTATATAAATAAACTATCACCAGGCAGAAAGGAATATTATCCATTACTTTATAAATAGACTGGTCTCAATTTGTATAGAGTTACTGCATCATTTTAACATTCCTAATATAATTTTTACATTAAATACATGACTTTTTTTTTTTTTTTTTAGATTCTGCTGAAATTACTTCACCTTGCAAAAGATTAATTTCTCTAATTTTGGGCAGCATATATATAGAATGCTTTGCATATACTTGGAAGACATGTGAAAGAGCCTACCTTATCATTTTGAACAACCTTCTTGGCAGCATTTTAGTTCATTTTAAATTATTTCATACAGCACAACCCTGCCAATAGTGTTGAAGCCTATAGCAAGTATGTCACAATGTATTAAAAGTCACACAGGAATTTTACAAAATTCATACTAAATATGGAATTGCGAATAAGACCCAGCAAAATTCTTCTGAACTTCTCAAAGTACTTCAGATTATGCATCTTATTTTATCACCCTGTCAGTGGGATTTAAGGGTAGCTATTGTTATTTTGTGCAGCATTATTATTTAGTTGACAACTGCTGTCATAGAATAAAGGTCAATATTGCTAGTTCTTATGCGTATACAACAACAAAACACTTCTCATCTTAAGAGTTATAATACCACTGATGCAGAATAAAACTGTACTTAAAATATATGTGTTTAAAAAGCCTAAATACCTCCCTCCTAAATCTCTGAACCTTGTGTATTGTTGTACACCAGCAGCAAACTGAAAAATCTGGAGGAGGATAAATCTATTAGTCTAGTCATGTTTCTGAATACAGAGCTTCCACCACGATCAGTAACAAATGTCATAGTGCCACTGCAGTACAGGTTTTCCTGCAGCACTGTCTCCTGTACTGTCCTAAATGCAAAGTTTGGTCAGTTCCATGATGGTGTTAAAGATATGTGGCTCTTCAGATCTGTACAGCCCACTACTAGAAGACAACTGAGGGAGAACAGCTGTAACACTCAGAAGACTGCACTACAAAAGGCATCCAATATCAGAAATGATCTCTGGCCTGGACTTCTGAAGGAGGTTTTTGTCTAAAAAACAGTGTAAGGGGTAGAATTTCCCCATGCATATGCAGTAAAATGAACAAGTTACTTCATTCAAAAAATTGTGGAAAAAGAGAACATCTAATTTGACAGAGAACAGTTACATGTGCAAAATCTTTGTACAAATACACATAACTGTACTCAAATAAGAAAAAAATAGGAATTACCGCAGTAGGGTAAATCGCCAGGAACAATACCCTGTCTGAAAGTGGCCAGTTCAAAGGACAGGATGAATGCCTTCCAGACTACTTATTCACTAACAGCTCACTCTTTCTCTATACAATCCAAAACTCATGCTCTCACCAATGTCTTGTGACATTTTGCTCTGTAGGCTAAACACGCACTATATCAAAATATATTTTCCTCTATCAATTTCAATTTCAACTGATTACTCCCTTGTTCTTGTATAATGATCATGTACTGTTTGCACTGCAGTACAAGAGACAAATTCTATAATATTACCATTTGATTCACTTTATTTTTAGGGTAAAACATACAAAAGCATTAAGAAGCAATCGCCTAAAGCAGAAAAGCAAAACTTAGGCTTTTTATGGGTCAGGCAAAGGCAACTGTGGAACTGAGGAAAGCCGTTTTCAGATACCTGTTTCTATGCAGAATAAAGCAGAAGTGACATTTGGCAATTGACAGAATAGAAAGTGACTTGAGGAGAGGTGAAAGAGGAAAGAAAAACTATCCATAGCATTTTTTGCATTTGTTTCTTTTACTCTTAGGTATCAAAGTACTCCCAAATATTTAGATATATCTTTGACTCTCTGAAAATTTCTTTCATGTAAGTAACAAGTCTACTAATCTGTTATATTTGAGTCACCTGTTCTCCTTGCAATTTGAGAAAAATGCTGGACACAATAGCAATTACCAGCACAGGAGACCACTGATGGCTCAAAAAATTACTGTACTTTATGTGCCTGTTCCAGCTAAAGCAATACCATTGTCTGTAATCACAAGCTAAATACTTTACGAAATGAGCACACCATTTTTAACATTGTGGAGCACAGGTTAATCCCCTCCAAACCAACTCAAATCTAACAGTATGTAACTCTATTAAAAAATCTATCTATTTGACTCTAAGGTGTGTTGAATCTGTGGACATTATTACATGAACTAAGACACTTGTAAGCAAGTCCAGGTAAAACGTCTTATACATTCTGCTAAGGTCCTCAGTCTGTTAGCTTGGATTCACGCCAAAGCACAAGTGGCAGTATCTACACCTTAGACACCTAGAATTAGGAACACATCAGTTGCATTCTCCTAAGCCTCCAGAGGTGGAATAAACTTCTATCAAATCCACTTTGAGTGAACGTGAGTTGAGAAGAATGTAAATTTTAGTGATTTTATGTTTTGGTGACATATTTAGATCTCAGGACCAATACTTCAGGAGACATGACTTCTCTGCTCAGAATTCATTAGTACTCCTAATGACTTCAGTTTGACATTTAATATAATGGTATTGTTGAATTTCTGTGAATAAAAACTGTAATAATTCGGTTTTGTAATGAACACAACTGTGATGATTGCTTACCTGAACTAAAAATAAACCAACAGATTTTGCCCCCAAAATGGTGCCAATTCACAATGTACCTATCTGGAGACAGAAGCAGTAATTATGCTTTTCAAAAGCATTAAGGCACCTTCTAGAAATGCCTGGCAGCACCAAGAGGCCAGTGTAAGAAAATAAGACATAAGACATTAGGGTAACTACAACTTTATCTTTCTGTTTTTCTGATGCTTCAGTTGGGCACAGATAAATCAGACAGAAGAGACTTGTAAGGTTTGGAAGTTCTCATTCTCTACCTCAAATACATTGTCACTGACACATGGAGTGATAGTGCATTTCCATCTCTGTGTGAAGGTCTAGCATTTTATTTGCCATTTCCATACAAAGAAATAAATTAATCTTAACAAAGTTACTTAAAGAGAGAGTGGCTATATCCAGATGCAGCTATTTTTATTTGCTCCAACTTCTCTCATATAAATTTTTGTATTTATCTCTCCCTGACTTTTCTTAATGCAAACCAGCTGAATTTTTCCCTCCCGGGAACGGGTTATCATGCTTTTTGTTTGTTAAAAAAACCCCCACCGCATACATCAAATGCCAGAATCGGAAGAAAACCATTAACTGTGGAAAAGATGGTGGTCCAAGATTGCAATCAATCATAGCACTACACCTAGTGACTGGTGTGCCCTGTCTCTGCTGACAGGCTCTATTCATGCTGGATTGAACTAGGTTCTCTGAGAGAGACCACGACCCTCACCTGCCACCTGACATTAGAGAGCTCTGCCTGGTTCACTAATGGATAGATCACATCAATAAATATGATTCCTTGCACTGAGTTGAGGAAACAGATGGAAAGAAAAGATTAATCTCTGCCGACTGCCATTATAGGAGAGATGTAAAAGATAACAGAAATTACTGGCTAGGTCTCATTTGAACTCTGGTTCACTGGTGCATGAGATAATCTTTCCCAGCAGGCTCCAGCAGGAATTGGATTTTTGTTTCTCTGTGAACACTTTATGCCTGTCTTCATCTTCTGTTAACATTCTTTTGAGATGAAACCTTGTAGCTGCTGGTGTTTGCCCTTAGCATAGGCTTATGACTGACTTCCACAGAACCATATGGCTGCATTTAACATAAATCCAAGCCAGCACAGAAACTATATTATACTGTGAATTTGTCTTAGTTTATTTTCTGGGCAGAATCGCAATCAAAAAATTGCCTAGGAAGAGATAAAAGTGAATTTCCGCTTCCTTGGAGCCAGTATTAATGCTATCATAATCCTGGAAAAATCTCCAAGATCACAACACGTGCAATGATGATCAAAGTTTGGGGGAAAGAAAGAAAGCGAAGAGCGCTATTATCCATATGCAAAACCAGAGGAAACATCTGTGAGAACTGGAGATAAGCCTCTTCTACCAGCTTATTCAAATGTTTCAGAAAAACACTTTACATATGGTAACACTTGCTTGAATTTGGATGCGTTTACACCAAGGACCTGCTTTCTTTACAAAGTGAACACTGAAAGCCAAGAAAGAACAAAAGTACTGCTAGGGCTGTAAGTGTCTTCCTTACTGCTTGTGTGTTCTTTCTCATCTGGCCCCTGGCAGACTACCACTGCTGGCTGCTGATGGAGAAAGACTGGAGAAGTCAGGCATGGCAACCTGCAGCTGAAGCTTCAAAAAGCAATTCAGACAAGACAGTATCCCAATTTGTTGTAAAGGCCATCAGGACATGGTGACTTGAAGGACTGAATACTGACAAAAGCCCCAAACTTCCATTCCTTAGGTGTGCAAGAGTAAACCTTCCTCTGCATCGCCCCTACCCCCTGGGTGGTGCAAGAAAGAATATGTTACAGCAAGCAGAGGGCACCTGTTCTCCTATTATTTGTGCCTCCAAATTCAGATTCAGGCTGCTAGTTCTCTACCCCAGAGAAGGACGAGTTCACTTCTGTGATATGTATCCCACATATCTAGCTAGGATCAAAAGAACCAGTATGATCAGAGGGCACTGCTAAGCCTGCTCCTTCATGCTCCTCTCTGCTATGCTGCACTCTGTGAAGAGGAGAAAGGGGAACTAAACAAACAACACTAAGTCACACTTTGCCGAAGTGCACAGGAGAGTCCGATACAAAGAATGACTCATGTTGGAAAGCAAAGAAACCTGGCCCAGCTTTAGTTACTCATACTGTTCATTACAGGATTGTCCCAATACCTACTTTCCAGACAAGAGTAAAACTAGACCTGTGTATTGCTGAAAAAATATCAACTGACTGTTCTCCTTTCAGGCTTCGTCTGGGTCTCTCAGAGGATTAGTACTTACAGAGACGTCCATCCAGGTAACAGTAAGTGACTTGGCCTGATCTTGTTGGTGATGTTCACTTCTGAAGGAGGCAGCAGTTGGACTAAACTTGACAGCCCCTTACTGCACTTTCTGATACTGACAGTATCCATGCTATTGCAATTCTCCTCTCTCCAAAGGAAGAGACAGCAGAGGAGAGCATCTGAATTTTGCAGTGAGGACCTGAAATGCTCATGTGAGCAGTAAGGATTCATATTACAATTTCTTATCTTGTTCTCTGCCCTTCTGGAATCATATCCCTACCAGGACAGAGACAGGAAAAGTTGTCTCTGAAATGCGGCATGCAAACCTTGTCCAGTTCCTGTCTTGAATATTGAATAAGTTAAGCTTTACAGGTAGAAATCAAAGAAGGGTAGGTCACAACTACTCCTCCAATCTTCTTACTAGCCTTGCTGTCTTCATAAAAGTAAAAGACAGCAATTGTTCTAAATGTCTCAAAAGGCACATGGAAATTATTTCAAAAAAAAATATGGTTTAAGAGAGACTCAGAGCTGCATTATTTGCCCAAGGATTAATTTGGAAGTTGGAACAAAGGTTGAAATTTTGTCTGCCCCTGAAAGGCTGAGCTACTGAACATTTTAAAAGAAGAGCAGAGGGAAGTTAAAGAAGTGAAGTATTATTCTCTCAGGGACTGATAGGATCTGATTCTGCCTCAAGCTGCCAGCAGGCTGAAGATTCCATCATAATGGACCTGTGAACTTTAGCTCACTTACTGATGTTCCTGCAATCCGGGGTCCATGATAATCCACGATGAACTCTGTGCTGTCACTACTATGCCATCAGCAGTCACTCACACAGCCAGACTCCTGTCACCACAGCGACAGCGCTGCCAAAACCTCTGAGTTACAGCCACTACCACCAACTTGGCAACTGTGCACACACGTGATGCAACCACCATTCCTATTTTTCATGCCTTTTTGTTCCCTGGTGAAAACTTGAGTACTGTGCTTGCATAGTCTCTCATATGCAACATGCCAAGTTTCATAGAAATGAGATGCCACCCCTTAGGGAATCTACAAGGCAGAGGTTTGATTACCTGTTGTGCCCAGAAGAGGGTGGCACTTTAATGGTACTCATTTTCACACATGCCTTTTAGAAGTTGGACTTCTCTTTGTGCAAACAATATTATCAGAGATGCTGTGTGCAGACACCATACAGTCATCCATGTCTTTGTTTTGCCATGGTATTTGGTACTGTTTCCTCATCTGTTTGAACGTGACACAAAGAATCTCCAGAATCTGTTAAAGTTCCTTTCTGGTTCAACCCAAGCTGTACTTATGGGATAGCAAGCTCAACTGCAGCCATGCAACTGTAGAAAGATGTTACTTTTGATGTGGTGGATCTTGTGTTCTTAGCTTTATGATGTTGATGTCAAGTTTTTAATAAAGCGTTCTTTTGTTTAACTTGTGATTTTTTTAAGAAAGTTTGAAGAAACTTAAGAAATCATTGAAAGGTTTCCTATCTGCATAGGCCATCACAGAAAATCTTTGGTTTGGTTATTCCTGGCTTCTGTCACTAGTAGAACGTATGCCAGCAGCCCAAGGTTTCTCTCCATCTTGAGACAGTGCTACACCTGTTGAGGTGCACACAATTCAATAGGACTCCAGAAGTAATTACAAGCAGTAAAGACAAGAAATTATCTCAGTTTTCATTCTAGATGTTCAACCTTTAGTTCTCTAGTACTTTATCTATGTCCTACCTTGTCTAACCAACCAGTCTCAGTTCCTCCTTCTCCTTATGGACTACTCCATTTACCCACTTGGACACCTGCTCCTACCCATTTTATATCCAGTCTTTTTCAGTTTTCTTCTCTCCATTTTGTACTCCTAACTTCTTCCACTCTAAAGTTTAATTCAGCATGCCCTTATAACAACCTGACCTCCTTTAAACTCTGCTCCCCGAACTTTTCCCCCAACAAATGACAAAAATCCCCATTCAACTTCCTTTCAAAGAATTCCTACTTAAATGCCAATAGGAAGCTTGAAAACCCCAACACTGCAAAAATATGAAATTTTCAGAAAAAAAAGGAGCCTACAGAAGTCAAAAATGCTAGCAAGCTTTATCTACAAGTAATACAAATACAGTCATTTGCTGATAGTGAATCCTACATATTTTCAGAGTTTGACATGTAAATAACTTGGGGATAGAACTACCAGGTTAGGTAAAAGAAAAACAGACTTCTTACTTCAAACTAAGCTGATTTGTCAACAAGAACACCAGTATATGTTTACACATTAGAGAAAAGAACAAAGCCAACAATACATACCATTACAATACTTGAGATTTCCAGCTGTCTTATGATAATTAATGCACTGTGCACAAATCTCTCTAAGCTATAAACAACTACTCTTTAGGTCTAGGTGTATGAATCATTAGATTTTCTATGTAAAGTGTCTATTTCTATTATCATTTTTAACACTAAAGTTGTCAAATTCATTAGATTAATATTTGCTCTGTAAGCCATACAAATGAAGAAACAGTATATCATAATGTAACACACGCATGACACGAAAACAAAGAAACAAATATATAATGATTCTAGCTGTGACACAGTATGTTAGTGAGGTTGATAAACTGAATCTTCATGCTGATAGCATGTTGTAGTCTCAAATCTATTATGCTTTGGAACTGATGTGTTATTATCTCTGGACAACTTTCACATCAGGAGATGATCCCTGCTACTATGATTTTAAAAATGAAGGGATTACAAACAAGATAAATTTCATTGTATTGTTTACCTGAATTAGTATCAACTAACAGGAATTTCATATAATACAGTTCATTTGCTCAAACACTTGCATTTGGTGGTCCCATTACAAACATACAAAGCATAAACCAGGCATAGTTCTATTAATTCCACTTCAGCAATTATGCATCTGAACCAGTATTGTATGGTAATTGGTCTACAGAGAACAATGATATTGGGCTTTGTTCTTTTTTAATACAATATGATCACAATTTTACTTTGAAGAAAATAATATATTAGGGTCTTCTGGCAAATATTTGCAGTATCTTTGAGTTTGCTGATAATGATTGACTAATTGAATTTAACATACCATTCTCTTCCTGCTGTTGATTGTAAATTGTGGCTAAGTGAAAGTTTAAGAGTTTTTGGAAGAAGAAATAGCAATGTACAGTGCCAATATATCTCACAGATTAATTAGTTTTTAATGGGCAGATGCAGATCTCATTTAATCAAATAGCACCTTACCCCTTTTATAATGTTAAGAGCTACCATTAGAAAACAGAATTTGGACATAAAGATCTACCACAGCATAAACAAATAAACAAACAAAAAAAGGTAAATTTATAATTCACAGTTCTTTATTAAAATTTAGCATCCTGTGCTGATTAACAGGCTGGAACTCATTAGATATGGTATCGCTTTGTCAGGGTTTTTTAATGTGTGTGAACGGGAAATGAATTATACTAATTTAGCATAAGAATGCCAAAGCATAGTTCAAAAATTAGACATATATTATTGACAGAGGTAGGTAGTTACGGAACAATTCTAAAATACAACCTTTATTTATTAAACAAATTGAAATATTCATTTATATGGAATTCTCTATTTCCATTTACACATTTATCAGCAGTTGCAATTTCAAAATAGCTGGTAAAAATATTACAGATTAGGTATATAATTCTTCTTAACTTCTTTGATTGGTCATTCCTTATGCTATATTAATATGCCATAATAGTTCTAAATGAAACATTTGCTAAGTAGTAAATATATTACAACCTAAGACTCAGATCTGGCAAATGTGTAATCATACAAATAGTGTTCAACAGCTTGGAGGATCAGGCCATAGAGAATTAATACAATCTCTGTTGCACTCTCACTGTCTTAAGTGAAATCAAACAATATTCAGCAGTCAAAGTTTACCATTTTGTATCTACCACGACTCAGTATGACAAATTATTGAAAGCCTAATTTTAAAAAAATTCAGACCTAAAGATGAGGAAGTCTGTCCCAGATGTTTTTTACTGTTGCAATAAATTTCTTTTGAAATCCCACTTTGTCTTGTGTGTCAACAGTTAGCATCATGCAAACACTTAGAGTCACATACCCATAACTGCTATCGTGATATGTTGGAGAAAACACATCCATCTCTATAAGGTTGTCATGACCATTTGCAAGGACTGCTTGATTTTCTAATTCTCTACACACAAAGATACAAAAAGATGAAATTAGAGGTGCAATTTTAAATTAAAGAATGGGATGATCCCACAAAAAAGAATATACTATTCTGTTGCATAACTTTCTTTTTTTTTCATGGATGTACAAAACAGAATGTGGAACTCATCTGCCTGGCATGCTGTCCTCTGAACTACATGCTGGATTGCAACCTGAAGACACAATGTTGCAAGGCTACCATTAGGTGGTCATTACGCTTTGGTAATCCCTTATTTACATGCAACTCCTTGAATAAAATTCCTAGCTGCCGCCTGTGGCAAGACAGCCTTAAGGGCTGAACAGTGCATAGTGGGGGATGTTGTTTACTTGATGAGGCTGGACCAGAGATGAAGTAATAAAAGCAAATGGAGACTAAAATGCCACTCTCTTGCTGGCTATCTGGCACAGCCAGCCAGCCAGAAAATATGCAGAGGGTTGGCTACCAGAGTAAATGGAGACCTCATGTTCTGCAAACAACAAGGCATAGCAGCAGGGAAGGGAAAGGAAGGACTGGAGACTCCTGTTTGCTCAGAGAATGGTGAGAGAAAGAAGGGGAAGAAAAAAAGCTATGAACTTTTTTTTTTTTTTTTCAAAACTGGGTATTTCTTTCGTCCTATCTAAAATAGGGAATGATTAACATGGGAAAAAATATTACTCCAATGACTGCGTATCTCTGAATGATAAACTCAAGGAATACTGTGCAAAAGCTACTGAATTCTGGACTATCGGTGCTTGTCTAAGAGCCAGGGGACAAAATACACAGTATGATCAAATTCCAAGTACTCATGGTGACAGCAAGGGATATTTGAGCAGGAAAGATGCCAGAGAGATCAAACAAAAATCTAAAGTAAGACACTACTGACACCAAAGAAAACTTACAAGCATATGGGCCCAGTGTTTTAGGATTCAAACAGATGCTCAGTGAGAACCCGACTGCAAGAGAATGTCAGAAGAAAACAGAACTTTTTTATTCGACTTTAGTCTTTGAAAACAGTATTGGTGCTTTGACTTAAAGAACGTGTCTAATGTGGGTATATATTGACCTCATAGTTATGGCATGTCAATCTTTAAAAATGCATTCATGCTGGGAGCAATCTAAGCAGAGTCCTGTTTCCTCAACTTGCAGACCAGCAATGTGACATGCCCACAGTTACAAACAGGGTCTTCAGAAGAGCAGGACTTTAACTTCAACCCCAGTTTCTGCCTTTATTTTCTACCACGCACTTTCTGAACAGAGGTAACATGTCTAATCAAGCCCATGTGTGAAAACCTGGAAGACTTACAAAACAGAAAAATTTTGAATTTGATTAAACCAGGCACTGTTTTAGTGGGTGGAATGCATAAAATAGGTGCTTTGAGCAGACTTTAACCTACAGCAACACTGCGCTTTTGCAGACAATCCATCAGCCTAGACCCAAATTGATTTAAAACTTCCCTGGAAACTATCAACAGGCTTTCCACACCTTAATCAATATTGAAGGCACTAGCTTCATTGGCAATCCACCCCAATAAAGACACATGGGTATGTTCATCACACTTTAGGGAGTTACTAAAATCTTGCAGAACAGTTCTGAAGTAACACATTCCAGGAATTGTTTTGTCTGCATGATTTCTGAGGCTTTCTAGTACTTTAATTAAATCTCTCAAAATGCTAAAATATTTTCCAGTCATCAAATATTTCTTCAACCAATACACTCTTTCTTCTTGGTAAAATTAGTAGATAAGCAACAGAATACCGCAATGTTCCTACTCACTCTACTTTTAAGTCTAAGTGGTAAGAGAAGACTAAGCAGTACCAGTATAAACTATGAAAAACATGTTAGTTTCTTGACTGGTTTCTACAAGAATTTCAGTCTGTCATACAAATCGCAGCCATCTTTCAAAAATGCAGGTATTTTATACAGCAAATCAAGTAAGGAAAAGCAAAGCTCTTCTTTGATTCACTCAGAGATTTATTGCTTGACTGGATTATGTAAATTTCCCCTTGCCAACAAATTGATCTTAGACATGCAATGCCTAAAATTAATGAGATATCACTCAAGAAATGCACTAAGAGATGTTTCCATCTTATTTTTATCTACAAATTTAAGAGTTCTAACATAATTTTTCCCCATGCATCTCTAACATTCATAAATGACTGTGCATTAGAAAAATTCTGCACATTCAAATATTTAAGAGGAAGCATTAAGGAAGTGATTTACGAAGCATTTTTAAATATTAGTAATTTGGAACCTACTAGAACTCAAAGCCATGAGAATGTAACCAATGATCAGAAATCATTACTGAAACAAGTAGGTGAATAAAAACTTAAAGATCACTTATAATAAAAACCCTACTAATATTTAATTACTAAATCATAATGTATCATATGATACACCTGACATGTAGTCATATATTTGCATGACTTTGGATGTCCAGGAAAAAATGGAAAATTTTTTGAGTTCTTTGAAAATTCATACTGCTCTCTGGTGCTGGCTTTTATAGGAGCTGCATTGCTTCTACAGCTGAATCTCACTTACAGCAGGTTGGGGAACAGTCAAATAGTAAAGATCACTAAATGTCCAATGAATAGGTCCTGCAGTCTGCAGGAAATATTTCTTTTCTGTGTTGCTTTTGTTTTAATGTAGATGTTACTGAGCCCAAGGAGAGGGAAGGTAATTTTCTGCCACTGCTCAATAACCTCACTGTCATTTAAAGATGGCACCAAAGATGAAAGAAGCACTCACATAATCAAAGCTACAGTTTTAGGCCCTCATAAAATTTAAAGTCTTTATATTTAAAATATAAATTGGAATTGCTGTTGGACATCATTTATCTATTACCTCACAGTTCATCTATTTAGCCAGTAACAGCAATGCTTTACACAAAAGTATTAACGCTTGTTAATACTACTTTACACAGAGCCAAATTGGAGTATATTCTCTTAAATACACAGCTGAATCCAATATTATGAAATATGTATTTCAAAGTCACTTCCATTACTACTGCAGAATGATAAGGACTAAAACCTTCCTCAGACTTTGCAAATACAGCCCTCTCACCTACATGCACATACACAAAGACAGCCAATTCATTACCCAGCTACACATGGCAGCGAGCTGTATGTCACTTTTACACAACTCATCACCAGTATAAGCCTACAGAGCTACAAAGACAGCTGTGCATATATGCTGACATTCACACACTGTACCTCTAAGTGGCTGTCATATAAGTCAGATAAAAAAAGAGAGAGGGGAAAAAAAGAAGCTGACTATGAGCATAAGCTAAAATATTGCCAAAGAGGAAATAAACTTTCTTGCAGGCTAAGAAAAGTATGAAGGAAGAGACCTATCAGAAAGTTGTTAATATAGTTGAAAATCAGCCCAAAAATCACACTCAGTAGGGAACCTTAAGCAAAAAGGGAAAAATCCATGACAAGTAAGATGGGTTCTTTGCCTATAGTTCCAACCAAGTGAGATTATTAGAAAAACTAGTAGTAGGGTTCTGTCTGTTTTTATGTGAAACTTTTACATTTCAGCTTATTCACAAGTGTTAAAATCTTTAACACCCAAATTTGCTTAGCTTTTCATCAGGAACATTGAAAAGATGAAAAGACTTTACTTTGCAAAAAATATTTACTCCAGGTTGGAAGTGGCATTCTCATTCAAGTCCTATGTCTTTATAAACACAATAAAAACATGGCAATAGAAGCAAACATCGAAGACCTTACCAGTCTATGTAAGATTAAATGGCACCCACAAAACATGAAACGTCTTCTTCCCACTACAAATTAATTTGTTCTATAAGAAAATCCTTTGAGCATGGTGACAAAATCCCCTCAGTGGAATGCTATTCCACAGTGTCTGTGCAATACAGGAGGCCCCAAGAAAACTAAGAAAAGGAATAGACATTCCCAACAGCCTGACAGAGATGTTGCTAGAAACACCTATGGGGACAAAAACTATCTAAAAGAGAATCTTAAGGTTGTGTATGCTTTAAATAATTTAAAATCACCTTTATTTTGCTGTAAAACATTATTTAAAGGGATTCAAAGAATGAATTGAATGGATTTCATAAACATTTTCAAGAATTACTGTCAATTTCAATATGGTAAAAAATGCTCAGTTTGATGATTAAATTGGAATATTATGGCTTTCGTTAATAAAAAATTAGTGCTGATTGAGTGTTACTTGGGTACTAATTAATCACTGTAGGTAAATTCAGCTCTGTGCCAGTCAGCCTTATAAATTTTTTTATAGATGATTCTGCATCATACATCATTCTGCATCTAAAGAAGCCAGTAGTGCTTTGTATTAGCTACTTCTTTCACAGAGCCAGTTATGAAGAATGAGGACAAATTTATCATGACATGAGAACTAAGTTTTTTTGTCTTACCAAATCCTAGGTACCTTTAAAAACCACCTAGCCTCACATAAGTATTTCTTTAAAGCTACCAAGTATAGGAGTTAAAAAGTGTTACTGAAAGTTCCTTGATATTTGATCTGTATGACAGTATGGATTTGACACATAACAACCCTGGCAAGCAAGGCAAGAAATTTCTTTCAACGGTCAAAAGTCACAGATTATGAACAGGAAGAAAAATGCTTGTCTGGAAAAATTAATATACTGAGTCCAATTACTCTGCAATAGGCATTGTAAGGGACAAGAAAGTCACTGTGGATTTTAGAGAGAGGACAGGTTTTTAAGTACCAAAAAGTTTTCAGTTTTGTTTGCTGAATGAAGGGAAGTATTAGCTATTGGGCAGCTTTCATTAAGTTAAACGCTTTCTCTCCAAGTGCCACAGTCTGTAGTAGTAGCTAAGTAATTACCTGCTTTCCAGTGGTGCATTACTGCCAAGGACCCAGCTGTCCTGCAGCTGGACTGACTCAGGTGTGGTTTGCAGCTCGGCGGGCAAAGCAGCCGGCGGGGCCGGACTCTGATTCCTCCTATTTGTCAGTGAGTTTCTGTTAAGTGAGGTGATGGATGGGTGATGCTGTGTTGAATGTTGCTTGTGAGAAGGCGGCAAAGGCTGCAGGGTTGATTGGCCTTGGTTGTTTGGAGGTTGTTCTAAGAAGAAAGAAAATTAAAGTTCGTTATACAACATCTCAGCACTTGCTACAACCAGAGCAGAATGAGAAATTCAATATAATCCTATCATCTAATATATTTGCATATTATTCTATTAGCAGACATTCAGTGACATTCTCCAAGAGCAAGTTTACCCTTGATACACCAAGTTCTAATTAATATACAACAGATGGCAAAATTGCTTTTGGTTTTAATTTGTTTCAGGTTTTTTTTTTTTAATCTGGTTTTATTAACACCTACAGAAAATAGCATCTGACAGATCCCCTAATGTGTCTTTAGACTTCAGCTTTTTTTAACAAACCAACCCTGAAATTAAATGGGCAATTTCAGTAGAACACAAAGGTTTTCAAGATGCGTATAATCCCTATAATTATTTAATGGAGTTTTTTAAGCTTTATTTAACTGCAATAAATTATTACAAGCTAGTTGCTGAACAGCAGTAGACTACTCTAGTTTAGTGCATTTCAAATAAGATAGAGCTGCACTATGATCTGCTAATAGATGCTAAATATTCTTTAGCAGAAGGTCACTCTGTGAAGCAGATGTTGCTTCATGGATATTTAACAGACTGATTCACATCTGATTACAACGTCAGAAAACTCATATACTTAATGACCGTCACATCCATTAGAACACACACAGACCAGATTTTCCAATTTCACACTATGCAATATATCTACAGTTTGGAGGAAGTCACAGGTGATAAGAGAATCAGGCCATCAAAACAAAAGGAAATATTTTTTTACTTAACCAAAGTACACAATGGCCATAAAGCTTAAACCCAAAATCTCAAATCAGCAAAACCCACAATCAAATACCTCCATCAATGTTAGATTTTAACAATCTGTTCTGTAAAATCAGTGGCAAGCAAGTCATAAACAGAAGACAAACCTTGACATATAACACAATGCACACAAAATTGAAGAATCCTCTAGACAATTTATCATGATTTAGCAATGACTGATGACACTTAAGCATGTAACACTTAACAATATGTAATTCAAATTGCAATCTATTTCCTAAACTAATGTAGCAGAACATACTTAATAATAAAAATGCAAATGTTAAGCAAAGCAGAAGATACAGGGTCTGCACTTTGCTCACAGTGCAGATGCTTTCAGGTAGTCTTTAAATTAGTTGTTTGATTTTCATAAGCAATTCCCTGTTTGGAACTGGTTATAACTGCAAATTGTTACAAACTCAGTAATAATACCTTGGTACAGAGAACACAGGAAAACTATTTCTGTGGAAACAGATGTTTCCAATAACTTACAGGTGACTACTATAAAACAAACTTAACTCTAATTGCCCAGGTTGTGAACATAAGACAATTTGAAAACGTTAAGGAATAGACATGCTAAGTTTAAGCAGAAAAAAGAGTCTTTGAAAGAATTTCCTTTCTGAGAATGCCATTCTCCTTTCCAGTGATCTTGTGTGGTCATCACGGCTTTTGTCACAAACAAGAGCAGTCTTGGATCTCTTCTAAAAAGAATGAGAGCATTTACATTGCCATTAACGTTTTCAATATCAAATCCCAAATATATTAATGAAAAATTACCATCCAGGTAGGATACAACTGATCAGCTTTATCTTCACCAACACCACACAAAAGGGTGTCACTGTTTGTGACTACAATCACTATCAAGGGCTTTAAGCCACATTTGAACAAGCCAGCTAAAGCAAAATTAACAGACCAACACCAGCAAAGAATTTTTCCCATGTCTACTTAAAATTTTACCTGATTTAGATTACAAGCTATTTATCTGTGGGTGTAGAATGAAAAGTGGCCTTATATTTTATAATAAATAGGTGCATGTGTGTATAAGACGTGCACATGTGTCTATGCAAATATTTAACGTGCATATGTAAATATATGCATACAAATTTTTCATCAAACAACAGAAAAATTACAAGTGGAGTTAAATAATTCACATTAATTTACTTTTAATCAGATAATTAATCAAAATTGTTCTCAGGATCTGACTTTTCTTTGTTATTCCCCTTTTTGACTCTCCTACCTGCCTAGCCTGGTTGGACAGTCTTGCCATGATCAGTGCAAAATCCTCCTCTTCTGCAGCTGCTACCAGCTGAAACTTTATTCTGACATCCCTCTTCTTAACTTCTCATTTAAAATCTCAGCTGTAAATCAATCTTTTAGTCTCATAATTTTTAGTACTAAAGATCTTGCACTATCCTCTGGTAAACACCAAGAAGAGGATTAGTCCATGTTGTTCTGTTGCACAAAGGAGGTTGTGACTAAGGGGACCATGCCATGCCTGCAGGCTTGTCTCAGGCAGACGGTAGACCTTCCCACACATTCTAGTACCAGTAAAGAAAACAGATATCCTTCTGTGAAGGATATTTATGCACTGCCTGAGTAAACACATGGATCTAGTAAGTACACTGATAATATGCTGGAAGAGTGAAACTGTATTACTCAGACCATAAGTCAACTACTCAGGCCACTACTGGGGGCTTAGACTATTCCCACAGAAATTTACTATGAACCTACAAGGCCCATCTGCTATAACATTAGTGACACTGAAGGTACAGAGGAACATATCAAATACATTCAGAGATGCTAGAAGGGAACTAGAAGACATATCACGTGCAATATGGCAAAGATCTTTTGTCCTCAAAGCCCACTGTCTCTATCCATAGGATGCTGCCAGGTGACATTTTCTAGTGTCTGAGGGTGGTTTAAACTGGCAGAGAATCTACAACTTCCAAAAAATCAAAAAAGCCTGAATAATCTGGAATGATTTATTTCTTTTCTAATTGTGCAAGAGCTACAGGTAGAATTGTGGTTAACAAAGTTAGATTTTCCATAAATCAACAGAGCTAAAATCTATATTTCTCTGCTTTTCTGCAGTCCTATACTGTCATTCTGAATGTGAAATCACTGACGACTGCTCTTTTGATCTTTACTTCAACCCGCCAGATTTCCCCACTCCACAGTTTTTCTGATGGCCATGCAATTTCTAACAGAAACTCCAATGTTACACCACTGATCTGTGAGGAAGAGATAATCATCACAATAGTCATGTTTTGAATGCTGTCCTTAAGCCGCAGCCAGATTCCCTTTTTCACTCCTCTTTTAAGGAGTTAATAGCTAGTGAACAGCTTTCAGTATTACTGAAACTTTCACACAAAGCTATTGGTTTTACGGAGTAACAGTCTCTCAATATCCCGGTGACATTGAAACTATACTCACTGCATATGCAGGTAAACTGAGACATGTATGTTAAGTAATTCACACAACTCTCCTGAGAAACCAGCATCACAGCCAGAAGTTACTGGTTTTTTACTTTTTATACTTAAGGAGTTGATAAGGACAGTAGGAGTGTCATGACACAGATGGATACTTCATGAGCTCTGCAGCACTGGTCACTACTCCTGCAATGTCCTCCTCGAGCCCTTGTAACTCCTCCTTCCTCTCTATCAACCAGGTTGTTGGAAAACAGGAATCCTACAAGGAAACCATTCTTCACTTGTTTAGTGAAAAGATCAGCAGCCACTTAATAGAAGGAAGAGCATTCAAATCTGATAAAGTGCATTTGTGTTGAAATACTTAAGAACTATTGCAGAAAGCTACAGTTGCTTTGCTTTAAATTGGATTTTAAATGCTATCGTAATTGATTTAATCTAAATGAGAATGTCTAATTTACACTAAAAATAAGCAGGTATGGATACAGGTGGGCTTATGTCTAAAAATGGTAAGTTTTAATTAAAATGTTCTTGTTCGATCTAGACCTTAATGACTGTAGAGCAATCCCATTCATCTTAAAGAGAAGATTTCTGCAGCAAGAAGCAAATTAAATTGGCCCAGCAACCAGCCTGTGCATTCAAGTTCTTCAGGTGAAACAAACAAATCTCACATTTTTGAGGCATTTGCTGCATAAGTCAGCATCAGATAATTATGCATGTGAACATATGTACAGAACTCGGAAAAGTCACAAGAAATTGGGTAGAAAGGTGTCTTACTACAGTTACATGACTTTTTCAAAACATATTTAAATTGTTATTTACCCTCGGGAACCACACTGAAGCAAAGCAGCCATTTCAATTGCAGAGGTAAATTATATGCAACTATAGCTTTTAACACAACCCTTTTCTCTTTTATTTTTCAAGAAGTAATTTACATTTAATTAATTTTATCATTTAATTGTTACAGAATTTGAACAGCATATGAAAGAATATAGAAAAAATGCATATGTGAAAGTAAAAAGGAGAGACATTTATGATAACTATGGCCATGTGGGGGAAAGGGGTTAATTCAGAAGGAGAAAAGAAGACCAAGTATCTATGAAAAAAAGTAATTTGTTTTATATTTTGTGTGATAGGCTTTTTATAACAGACAGATCACTGAGACCTGTCAGCTAGCTACTCATCTAGGAAAAAGAGGTGATTTCCATTTGATAAGGATTAGGCTTTTTAGTAGTGTATAATTAATGTGAACTTTTGAGTTTCCATGACAAACACAAAAGCGAAGTCTTCCATTATGATATAAACATTTCAAATACGAACAAAATGCAATTCAATATCTATGTCTGCAAGAGTCTTAACTCTTTCTACTCAGGCTGCTCCTTTTTTTCTCTCTTTAGAAGAGTCTCTGCCATGGTAAAGGAAATATCCATAATATATACCAGAAGTAAGCATCTGGAGTAGATTGAATGTTTTAGAAAACTGGTAGCAAAAAAAGATAACCTTTTGGTTTCAGGTCACTTGTCCCTGGTCTACTAGCCCTTGACTGCTTGCAGTCAAAGTTATTTCCATAAGAACTGGTTTGATTTCCTCAATAAAACACTCTGATTGACTTAAAATTTTGCCTCATTGACACATGGTCATATCTCCAAAAGTATTGTAGGCAGAAGTGGGATTTACCTTGGAAATCCTTGCATTATGGCGTAACTATTCCCAGAGCTCCCAAAGGAGCTATTTTTTAAGTGCCAGCTTACCGAGGGGTAAGACAAGCTACTTGGACTGCTGTGACCAGGGCTTCACTGACTCTGTGGGCAAGTAAAACCAACCACTCCAGAAGTCTCTGGTCTGAAAACAGCTTTCATGAGAAGCTGTCTTTAATTAATGAAAACATAAAGAAGGTTACGGGTTTAGAAACAAAATCACATCTTTTAGTATTCATTTATAAGTAGGCAGATCTGTCTTTTGAATGAACCACTGCTTGACTTCAGATTTTTTCTGCCAAGGTGTGCAAGACTCAAAGTTTCCTTTCTGGTCATTTACTACAAGCTATAGTGGCAATCCAAGATAACTTGCTGTATGTGCTCATTTTGTGGTTAATCCCAAATATTTGCTTAATCTTATCCACATCAACATTGGCTTTGCTCTGTCAACTGCTTTAAGGACCCAAACCACACACTCAGCTCAAGGAATGAGGTGACACACTGCCTATCATCACAGCAGAGTCCTTTCACTATGATTTGTTGTCAACTTGCACCATCCTTTTGTGACTGGTTTACAATTAATGGACATAGAGACAGGAACAGAATGAACCTGCAGCCACTGCTGCTGACTTCCTCTTGAAGAACTCCGTGCTTCTGTGCTAGATACATGTTGACAAGAATGAGGAGAAGTGACAAGGACACTTTGATCAAGATATGCATCTTGTGTGTGTGTATGCTATTATAATATAAAATGGGAAAAAGTCATACAAGTAGCTTGATCAAAGTGGGCCAATGTTTGTCTCCTCATCAGTACACTGCCTGTAGGGTCTGACAACCTGTCAAGCTACCCAGGAGTGAGAACCTACCAGTGAATTTAATGCAGGATGTGCTCTGAAAGATTGCATTGTCTTGCTTGTGATCCTTCGTTTTGAAGAAATACTACAGAAGACCTGAACTTTGTTACTCAGATTACACATTTTCCTTTAAATATCAACATTATTTTACTTTTTAAAGAGAAATTAAGACTTCTGCTCAGAAAGGGAAGAAAGATTATTGGATTGTGGAGAAACTCAAAACAAACCCATGGTTCACATGTGGCAAGTTATCTGTCTAAGACCAGATGATGAGAGGAGAGAAGTACCTGGAACTCCAGGAAGGGCAGTAGGATAGCCCCTAACATGCAACATTGGTATTTTAAACCAAAAAGTACACGTTAATAACTTCCCATACCCTATAAGGACACTGCTCTTTATCAGTAAAATATACAGAGGAAGACAAAGAAACAAGTCATGCACTAAACATGCAAGCTTTAGGAATGGAAATAAAAATACATTTACCAAAGTCTTTCAGTTGTGGTGTCTACAGGAGCACTATATTTGCGGTTAAAGGTACACTTGTAACTTTGTCTTTCTATTTCACATCCATTGACAGTAGTATTTCCCTTCAACGACTCCATACTAATAATACCTGAGCATTCTCAGCTCTCTTTTATAATTCAGTTCTTCATAATGTTTTAGAAATCTTACTGCAGAAACAGAAGCCACCAGTTACTAATGTATTCACAAAAACTTTGCAGAAGTATATGAACTGAGCTTCAAACTTACTTGAAAGGCAGAATTTTTTGTCCCTGATATTTTTAGAATAAACAAGCTAAAAAGCTATACCCTATATGATATGTGACCCTGTGAAGATAGATAACATAACTTTCTACTTTATGGCATTTACTTTGAAAATCTGATTAAGATAGATGTCTCTAGTTTGTAATTCTTCAATGTCATGTTGTCATAGTTCCTATCAGCAAGATGCTTTAAAGCCTTTCGATTAATATTGCATGCCAGAACTGAAATTACATCCTTTGTCGTTTAGTTCTTAATGGTGCAAGTGATATCTATCAAGTAGTGTTTTATGAAGCATGTGTGATTTTTATTACAGGCTGTTTTCACAAATCTTCTTCAGGTTTCATAAAGACTGTTCATGGTTCACAACAAATACGCCTTGCATTTAAAATCATGCCAATTCTCAAATGGAAAATAAACCTTGTATTTTTCAGCTAGATTTATCAATAGAAAAAAACTCTTTTCCCTTAATTTAAATCTGTATATAATCATCTTAATTAGCAAAGCAAAAATATTACTGCAAGCCCCTCGACTCTGCATGAGAACTCTACAGCAAAAAAAACTTCAAACAAAAAAAAAAGTAATATATTATTTTCACAAGTGAAATGTTATGTTTGACAAATCTTCTAAGTGCCCTAATTTTTAAAATGAAGGTAGCAAAGAGGTAAATCAGGAGATGCAACATTCCTCTGTAATCCAATTATAACAAAGATATTAATTTGCAGCACTCATCTTTGTAAAACAAGATACAGATAGTTAAAATTTCTTCAATTTACTGGGAACCAGATAGTTGGGGGCAGCTGAGAAGAAATCTTAGGGTTGGTTATTTTTGGTCAACCTGCCGTTTAAACAAAAATGTGAAAATTCAATAAAACTTAAGTCTTAGAGGACACATGAGCAATATATTTTTCAATTTTTTTTTCCGTCCAAAGACATAAAGAGCTTTCTCTTGATACCTAACAGAGTAAGGCAAATACCCTGCAGGGAGATATACTGCCCATTGAGAAGAAAGCGGACACTTCTTCCACAGATGGTGGTGAAAGGAAAAATTGCAGGATTTACTTCTGAAAGGTTTATTAAATGTTGTTTCCACTCTCTGTTGTTCACTGTGAGAACTGAACCAGCTCACTTTTAAAGCATTTTTTCCATTAGCTGGAATCGATTGTCAAAGTATTCCAACATAAACACCTCCAGCCTGCAAACACTCCATTAACCCCTTCAATACATAAGTATGGCAGGCAGATATATTATGGCAGGCAAAATCTGTTTAATTTAAATAACATATAGTGACAAGGTCTTCTTGTCCAGTAATATATAAGGGTGCAGCTAATGAAGGTAGTTACAAAAGCATATGGGGTGAAAGAGCACAGTCTGGGGGAACAAATTAATCTGGATCAAAGAAAACCAATGATGATGCTGCTATTCATAAGGCAGGCATTTTAAGTACCAAAGTAAGCTGAACTTTGCTGGTTTTCAACTAGGTTGTGGAAGCTTAATCACCTTATGAAAGCTGTAACTGAGATAAGTATTTCAGCTTCAGTGAAAGAAGCTATAGTGGAAATAGTTCAGCAAACAACCTTCCTAATAGTGGGCTCTTTATCCCCAGAGGGATTTAAAAAGAAAGATGAAAAAAGAAAAATACAGAAACACTGTTAAAGTAAATTGAAATTTAACCTGCTGGGGTAAATACTTATGATTTTGCTTTACAAGAAAAAGAAATAAAAGAGATAACATAAAACACATGATGGCAACTATGCACACAGAAAGAAGGAGAAGCAATGGTGTTCTTAGAATCCTGCTGTCGTATTACGCAAATGCCACATCCTTCCACCCAAGCCTAACCCACACAGTAGATAGCAGGGATACTAACAGACATTATTTATATTCTCTTTTTAGGACCTGAGGTCTATGAAACCAAACAAATTCCTTCATTGGTAAAATGTCACTGACTTATTTCCAACCATTTACCTGGAGATCAAACTGGGAAAAGTTGCTATCACACTGTGAGAAATGACAAAAGCTTGCTCACTTGAGACACAAAAATTACACTCAGCTTACATTATGCAGGGATTCAAAATATAATAATGCAGCCTTCAGCTGTGTGCCCCTGGCCCGCCTTCTCTGCAGTGAGATTCAGATGTTTTGCAGGACTGTAGCCTCAGCTGTTTTTTTCCCACTGGGGGATAGCAGTGTCCCAGAGTAATACGCCCTGAGGCTGCGAATCCCCAAGACCACAGGCTTCACTTACAGTCACAGTTGTTTCTATTCAGAATAGACTTTTCTGCATCTTCATAAATGAAATCATCTTTTGTCCTTATTTAGAGCCGTAAGTGAGAAAGTTATACAATTACTCCTAGCTTCAGACAATCTCTTTTGCTGTTAACTCACAGAAATCAGTGGAGAAATATGTTTTCAGTTCGCAAATAGAAGTCTAGTTCTTTAAACACAGAATTCAGGTTTTCATTGAAAGAAAACAAAACATGAAGCAAAAATGGAGAAAGAGTTGTCTGAAAGAGTTTTTACAGAGAGAAAAAATGGAGCTTTCCAAAATGCTGACAGGGAACTAGAATTAATTGGAAAAATCTTTGAGTATATAGCCAAAACCTGCCTGTAAAACACAGGTAAAATGATGAAGAGTATTGCCATATCCTCCTTTGCTCACCCAGCACCTTGTGTTCATACCAAATGCAGACAGCCACTTAACTTCGACTGCAAAAATTGCGATATATAAATAAATGTTGTGAGAAAGAAGAGCCATGCTTCAGCTGTAAGATAAGTTCTACAATCCCAATTCAGTCAGAATGACAGAGTGTTAATATACGTACTCATCTCATACCTCATGTTTAACTCGAGGGCAGTATGCATTGCAGAGTCTGATAGACGACTTCTTAATAGATTTCCTAGCATTTTCAAGTGTTAGATAATTTTGGTTCCTATCCAAAATCATTAATCCAAAGTGAGCAATGTGTATGTTTTTCTTTGTCTTCTGATTTTGTTTCTTAACACTTCCAAGAAAAACAACTTGCCAAAGCTATTTATTTGAGAAGCACAGTTACTACTGAATAGGTTAAGAAAATCTAAACTTTCAAAACCTTTAACCTGAAAAAATACTCTCAAGTCATGATTATGTAATGCTTACAGCTGACACAACCAGTGCTTTAAAAGCCTGCCTTTCTGCCCAATAAATAAAATAACAACTAAAGGCTCTTTTACTACTGAACCTGGCTTTTACTGACATATGGCTGACATTCATGAAGAAGGAGCAAACCACTAGAACTTCTCAGTTCCAAGAGCCAGGGGAAAAACTCTGCACTAAATAAGTCAACTGAATGTTTTTGTCATGGACTTGCAAAGGTTAAGGGCATCCCTTGAACATTTTGCAAATTTACAAATTCAAAAGCAGTTTGAAAGGCCCTCCAAATGAGTTCATTATAAGCAATTAAATTCTTGACCGATTTCTGCATGCTCAACCTTGTCTGGGAACACAAGGCCACATTAATAAAATCTGTGAAAGATAGGCTAGGAATGGGAAAACACGAGATAAAACTTCTAAGCACAAATAGGTGAGTCTGTTTCATCAGATTTGAAAGTACTCAGATAAGATGTCTTGCTTTGGAGGAAATGAAAAAGGAATAGGGGTAGTGACATGAAAAGAAAACCATGGGGGAAAAATGGTAGAATTGCACAGAAAAGAGGCTGAAAGAATAATATACACAGGAGACCTCACAAAAGTGAGCTGGTGAAAGAAAAACTCAAAGAAAAATGAGAAAGCATATACAATTTAATTAGAAAATCATAATAATCAAACTTTAATGAAAAACACAGAAGTGAAATGCTTGCTCTATAGCCTTGACTTTTAAAAAAAGGAGTTTAATCCTGGCCTCTAGAGTTAAGGCAAAAATTCTTACGGACTGCAGATTGGGCCTTAGAGCAAGAGAGAAGTAAAGCAATAGGTCATGAATTTTTGTCTCCATATCAATTAATTGATCTGTTACCAAGTATAACAAATACATAGATTATCAGAGACAGGAAAAGAATAGAAAACCAAGCTTCCAAAACAGCTTTTAAATACTTTTCTCTCCTAACTGTGTCAAGGAAGAGAAACGCATAATAGGGTGAGGCCTTCACAGAAGCAAACTGAGGAACTATTGTTCTCTAATGACTTTAAATAGGCTTTTTAGGCTTACATGTGAATTAGAATTTTGCTCTTCCTCTTTATGAAAAAAACCCAACAAAACCACTCTTGATTTTAGTAAGATATTATTCTATTCTAATGACAATCAAATCTAGTTAGGTATCAATCAAAAGAACAAATTCATTGCAAAAGATTTCTTAAAAGATGTTCTGCATTTCCAGTACAGCTGTTTCCCTTTTCAGAAGGAAGATCGAGTCATTAACTCATTAACCCTCAAATCAAACTAAACTTTGAATCGCTAAGAGTTGAAACAAAAACTACCTTTCAATCTGTCTCCATTCATGTAACTTATCAACAAAACTCTCCCGTATCTAGCAAAGCATTTTAAGCAAATTCAGAGGTATCAGTGCACATGGAGAGTGATTTAATTAGACATTTGTATATGGTCACTATTTATTTTGCAAATGCTGTGAAGGACAGCAGTATGCTGAACAGCTTAAGCAGATTGTACTGTAATTAATGATAATAAACAATTATGTCCAATAGTAAACAATAAGTTACAGGGAAAATTCCATAATTTTAAAAAAAAATCATAAACCACAGAAAATTGAGAAAATCAGTCTTTCTTACATTTAAATTCCATATATATTTTCATAAATGACCGTCAGCTTTGCGTTTTCTACATATTTTCATTATGTCCTAGTTGTGCTATTGTCACAAAGCTGTTTCCAGCAGATGATCTTTCACACCAGTTTCCAGCTAAACTTTGCAGCTTCTTGCCTGAACCAAGCTCCTTAAAAAACATGGCTAATTCATGTCATAGTAAGCTCTTCCTTTTAATAACACTACTGTAGTTCTCAGACAGACACTGACAGAACAGATAAGAGGTAGAGAAATCATAGTTCACAACTACATCTTTTGATTTAAGTAGCCAACTAGATAGTATACACAAAAAGACTCCAAAAGAGCAGAGCTAAAATACATTTTTTGAAAATGAAGGTTTTGAAATAATTGCCAAAACCCACAAATAAGCACAAAGTAAATCACCACCATGGTGCAGTGAAAAGCGATAAAATCTCCCATATACCATTAACAAATGCAAGCAGAATTCATTCCACATGATGCTCCTGCCTTCCAAGCAACTGCAGCAGCAAAAGAAATGTTGCCACTTCTTCTGGAGTAAGCAAAGGCTAAATAAAATGATTCCTCACAGTTTTATGTCCTTCTGGCAAAATGAAAGATTCTACATATTATTTAGTTCTTAAAAAATCGACCTGAAAGCTAATAGGAATGCAACTTCTACATAAATAGAATCTGAGTTTCAAATTATTTAATGTGCAGAAAGTGTGTCAATTCCCTTTATACCTAACAGCTGTCATTTCACCAGTAACAAATTTGGCAAAAGCATTTCTAGGTATGCTGGGAGAGCACTTGTAAAGACAGCTTGCTCACCATGTAACACTGCTGATTTACAAAGCAAGCTATGCCCCAGTCGAGGGGGACAAGACTTTACAAGGCACATAGCCAGAGGAGATCTGAATGACTGGAGTCCGTGGAAGCCTGCTGCCTTCCAGTCGAGGGGAAACACCTCTCTGTTTCTAACATAATCACACTCCTTCCACGCTTCCCCGGTCCATCTTGCAGCTAAACTATCATATAGGAAAATATCTTTCTTTTCGTCTTCTGCTGAAACCACAACACTAGTGACAAGGAACCTGTCTGTGGGGGTGGTACATGATTGCAAGGGAAACAGATGGTCTCAAGCTGAGAAGTCTGGTATTTAACATGCTTTTATAACTACCACCGGGGGCTAAAACCAAACATTTCAGGAGGAAGAATTTTATCACGGTAAGATCGCAGCAGAGCATGTCAGGAAATCTCTTTTTTTATTCCTGGCACAGCCAGTGGCTTACGGTGTGATCACAAGCAAGCAAAAGCCTTTGTATGTCTGGCGGACGTGCTGCTGAGGCTGGTTAACGACACCTGCCAAGGTGCAGGGGGCTGCAGGACTCAATTATGTGCCCAACAGCTCTTTGCTGCTCTTGAGATGAGAGATGTTCTATTGGTGAAACGTCAACAGATACGGCAGAGGTGGGTACAGGTCCCAGGCTCTCAGACCAAATTTACGATGACAAGTGCACAGCTTAACGTGTGTTCAGAGAGGTGGAGGAAGGATATGCTTTGCGTTCTGCTGAGGGGTGACTCCTCACCGCTGCCGTATTGGGGAATGGGAGGGGATACTCAGGTCAAGTTTCCACCACCTGTGGGTAAGGAAGCCCATGCAATCTATCCCACCAGCTCCCTGCAGAATTCCCTGAAGCCCAATTTTCATGGCTACATGCAGGTGTAAGTGTGAAAATTTCATGCACATATCCTTCCCCAAGGTGCGAGGTTTCACAGGTTACATGTGGCATTACAGGAGAATGTTCTGTTTTTCACAAAGGTAAACCAATGTCACAAACAAGGTAACATTTTTCAGGAAAAGCTACCAGGTTCCTTTATAATCTCAGGTGAATGAATCTCTCTATTAAAGAGATTCACACTTTGGAAATACAAACCTAAAGAAAATAAATATAGACAAACAGTGAAGACTTTGAGGTACATTAGTTGCAAAAATTATCTCAGAAGCAAATGCTTTTAGAAGCTGCAAACATATACAATTAAAAGCGTTTTTGAAAGCTGAAAGCCTAAATAGCTGTCAGCAGCTCCACCAGCAAGTGTAAGTTATTTACAACAGCAAGCAGACAGATTATCAAGATAACAGAAGCACTGATTAATTGTGTAGCCTAAGCTGGCAATGTAAACACAGTAAAGCCCTGTATGTGTGAATATTTATTTTTAAATAGGTATGTTACAGTTCCAAGTTTTCCTCTTTTAGTTGTAACCATTTAATAATAATCATTGAATCAAACTGCTCTTTTAATTTTTTAAAATGTTTAAAAGTAAAACCTGACTTTGTCGATAGCCTCATCAAGACTTTTCAGATTTCTGAATACCACTGAGATACTGAACAGACACGAAGAGCTATTTTAGAGTTTTCTACAACAGTTACAAAATAAGATGCTTGCATTGCAATATTTTTCCATAACAGCACAAACTTCAAGCGTAGATTCCAAAATATTTTATAGCTCTCAGTAAAGTCTGGGTGAAGATGTAATGGATTTTGCTAAGTTCAGACTTCTTCATGGCACGTTACATGTATTATACGCTCTTCGTTAAAGACAACTGGAAAATCTCAAGAATTTTCATATTCAGTGATCCATATTCAGAACCTTTTCTAACTACACAGAACTTCTTAAAAAGGCAAAGAATAATTTATCTTCAAAACAGCTACAGCATGCTGGTTTTGGCTGTGTTGAGTCTTACATGACAAGACACAGAAGGTGCTGAAGAACAAGGTGAATCAGGTCAGTTTGCAGAGGTGAAAGCCATCCAGTTGGCTTTAGATATCACTGAACAAGAAAAGTGGCCAGTACTTTATCTCTGTGCTGACTCATGGGTGGTGACAAATTCTCAGTGGGGGTGGTTACAGCGATGGAAACAGACCAACTGACAGCACAGAGATAAATCCATCTGGGCTGCTGAATTATGGCAAGATATTGGTGCTCGGGTAGAGAATCTGGTTGTAAAAGTACATCACAAGACACTCAGGTACCCAAGAGTTGGGGCACTGAAGAACATTGAAACAATGGTGGATCAGGCTGCTAGAATTGAAGTGGCACAGGTGGCTTTAGACTGGGAATGTAAGGGTGGGCTATTTTTACAGCTTGTTGGGCCAATGACACATCAGGAAATTTAGGAAGAGACACAACAGATAGATGGGCTTGTGACTGAGAGGTGGACTTGACTATTGATGTCATTGCACAGATTATCCCTGAATGTCAAACGTACCGTAAGCAAACTAGTAAAGCCTTTTTGGTATAAAGAGTGAAGGCTGGAATATCAATATGTGGAAGGCTGGCAGATAGACTATATCACACTGCCATGCTCCACCATGTGTTTACAATAGTGGAAGTGATGACTGGATGGTTGGAAACATTCTGTGTGACCCATGCCAGTGGCTGTAATACTATCCTAGGTGTTGAAAAGCATGTTTTATGGTCACAGCATCCCTGAAAGAAGGGTCAGACAACAGAACTCATTTGTGAAGCAACGTAGAGGACACCTGGGTCAAGGAGCACAGCACTGAGGGGCTATATCCCACCCACTATCATGCACCAGCTGCTAGGAAAACTGAATGATAATACGGACAGTTAAAAACTACACTCTGAGCAACAAACAGTGGGATATTCAAGCATAAGGATACACATTTAGCAGAAGCCACTTGCCTAATTAACACTAGAGGACCTGCCAGTCAACCTGGCCCTGTCCCATTAGAACCCCTGTGCCTAAGAGTTGGGGTTATTCCTTCCTCGAGAAAGGGTAAACCTATTTGTGGGGCTGTTTTTCTTCAAGGACCTGTCTGCACTTCATGGGTAACGCAGAAAGATGTGGGAGTCCAATGTACCACAATGTGATTTAACCCCTAATAATAAATAATCCATAATTTAAGTTGCATGTTATGGGAATTGCTAGGAGCAAGAGGAAGAGTTCACTGTGATGTTAAACCCTATAGCTGGCCCAAAGGATATACCTTTCAGCTGCTGTAACTCATGATCTGAGCTGCATTTTATAGGAATTACTATAGAAGTTACCAACTAAATCAGTGGAGGAGAAGCCTTACAAGAAGCAGTTGCAGTGCAGCAGTGACCTGACCTGTTCTGGCTTTCGTGCCCAATAGCTCCATGCAGCACATCACCTCTCCACCAGAACAGATGGAGCTCAAAGTCATAGACTAAATGAACTCATTGGACATTTTATGGATATTTGTGGTTGTGTGGAGACCTCACATCAACCTTCCAGCATCTGAAGGAGGCCTGCAGGGAAGCCAGAGAGGGACTCTTCATCGGGAAATAATGGGTACAAATTGAAAGAGGAGAAATTTAGGTTGGACATCAGAAAGAGTTTTTTATTGTGAGCGTAGTGAAACCCTGGAACAGGTTGCCCAGGGAGGCTGTGCATGTCCCAACCCTGGCAGTGTTCGAAGCCAGGTTGGATAAGGCCTTGGATCAACTTGGTCTAGTGGGAGGTGTCCCTGCCCATGGCAGGGGGGTTGGGACTAGATGATCTTTAAGGTCCATTCCAACCCCTTAACATTCTATGATTTTATCATGATTAATAGGGATCATGGTTAATGAGGATGTATTGAATAGTGTGAGACCTGAGCATGATTTAAATGGTATGGAAGAAGGAATTGAGAATGCATTTGCTTTGGCTGGGGTAGGGGTAGCTTTCTTCATAGTAACTAGCATGGGACTGTGCTTTAGATATGTGCTAGAAACAATGTTGATAAATCAGCAATGTTTTAATTATTACTGAGCAGTGCTTACACATTGGCCTTTTCTGCTCCTCACTACAGCCCACCAGCAAGAAGGCTGGGGGTGCACAAGAAGGTTGGAGGGGACACAGCCAAGACAGCTGACCCCAACTGACCAGAGGGATATTTCACACCATATGGCATCATGCTCAGCATACAAACTAGAAGCAAGGTTGGCTGGAGAGGTGCTGCTTGGGGACAGGCAACAGTCAGTTTGTGATGCGCAATTCTTTTTATTTGCATCACTTGTCTTTCTAGGGTTTTATCTTTATGATTTTTCTTTTAATTACAATTTACTTTTCTTATTTTATTTCAGCTATTAACTACGCTTATCTCAACCCACAAGTTTTCTCCCTTTTACTGTTCCTCTTTCCCCCATCCTGCTGGGGCAGGGGAGTAAGCAAGTGGCTGTGTGATGCTTAGTTGCTGGCTGGGGCTAAACCATGACATGCAGCTACCAGCCATACTTCAATATACTGGAAGTCTAAAAACAAGAAGAAACTTATACCTGCATCCCATGAATCCCAATGGACACACTTTTTCTGGAACTCATCTGGCTGTGGTGACTGTTGTGCAAAAAGTCTACCCTTGGCCAACAGACAACTGGGCCAACTGGTTTTGACTGGCTCTGACAATAACCTGGGGGATCCGTCAGACTAGTAGGAAAGCATCTAAAATGAAGGCACTTGCAAATGCTCCTGGGCCTGTGCTTCATTCAAGCTCAGAGACCTGACATAAATCTTGTTCATTGTTTTTTTCCAGTAGGAGACTTGTAGCTTCTTTAAGTAAATGCGAGTTCATTATTGTTTATTGTGTCTCCAAAACATGAAATTGCAGAAAAACATCACATCTGCCAGAGGTATGATTCCTGCTTTATGACTGTTTATACTCAATCCTCACCCAAATGTAGGCCATGGGGGCACTACTGAATATTCCTCACACTACGAGTATACAGACAAAAATCGCTTTTGGGCCATCAAAATAAATTACTCATATGCTGAAGTGAGAGATTATGCTACTGCTTCTTTAGCAAATCCCTAGAAAGAAATTTGATGGCTGATGTGCCGCTGCTCATACCAGTGCGGTTTTCTTTAACAGTTACCATGTCAGTTTTCATAGTCCCAGCTGGTCAATTCATCAGGTTTGTGTACAACATGATGTGTGAACCCCTCCAACATGATAAACTCTCCAGAGACTCCAAGTTTGCATTGTACTTGGTACAGATCTTTGGCAAATATAGGCAAAGATATGAGATTTACTCCCCCTAGAGTTAGTGCTCAGTTGCTTGTGTAATGGTGAGGGCTTTTGCTAACACCAGGAGTCTGAAACAGCATTGTAACAGTTTCCTCCTCCTGACAAAACCAGAGTGCTTCTGGTTAGTGGTACTCATGCCATAAAGCTCTATCCCAGTTGGTATATGTCTCTTTTACATCAGAAACAACCATTACAGATGCATTTTTAGTCTTCTATTTTATGCACACAGAATAAGAGCAAGTAGCAGACTAGTTTTTATGCAGATGAGTTTGTCCCCACTTATCCTCAGTGTCTATAAATTAAGTAATTTCATTAAGAACTGAGCTGAACCATATCTGCCATTCTTCTACAGTATTTACTTACCTTTTTGCTGAGGACAAGGAAACTCACACCCAAGAATCACTGCTAAGCAATTAAAAACTTATTTGAAAAGTAAACCTCAAGAAAGAACATTCAAGAAAGCTACTACATTCAGTCTTACCTCACGACAGTAATAAGGTCCCTCTCCACCCACGATTCTTTTTGCCCTCACATAGGAACACACTGACGCATGCACAGCTCTAGGAAAGATGTCTACTGTTACAAAATAAAAAATAAATCATATTGTCTTTGATATTGCAGCACTGTTATAGCTCTTAGAATATGAATATTATGAATATCTATTTTACTTGTGATGTGTCCTTGCTGTTTACCAGAACTCAAGTGAGAAGTTACTGTGTCTGGTGTTTCCTGTGATAATTTACGTCTCCCTAGGGATAAGGGTGCTAAGCTTTCTTCAAACCACTTATTCTTGGTACCAAAACTGAGCAATTACAGCTATGTCTCACACTTTGTCTTTTAAGGATGTGGCATGTTTATTACTCGCAAAAGAAAAATGACTCCTGCAATGATGTTTTAAAATCATTGGGTTCAGGCATAACCCAAAGTGCTGTCTATAAAAGACAAAGTTAAATTTGTATAAAGATCCTATCTCCATGGTATGTAAGCACAAAAGCCCCAGGCAGAAAAGTATTCCTTTCTTGCTCTTGCTCTTAGCAGGGCAGACATACTACGGAAATTTCAATTAACAGCCTGGAAAAGTTTCCACAAACATTTTGCTTCTGCACTAACCACTACGGGGTATTGACCTAGAAATCATTATTTAAAATTCAATTGCAAATATATAGTGCAATGATAAGTTGTAATCTTGAAAACTACAAGAATAGCTAATAAGAGTTTGCTTGAGACTTGGAACTTGTAAAATCGCTGACTTAGTCTGATATTGCATATGCCTAACATGTAAATGCAAAATTCACAGCAGCTTAGAAAAGGCCTCAAAACATCTATATGCACAAGCGCAATTAGGAAATTGGTCTTCAGCTGCAGAACAAAAAATGTAACACTGAATGCATAAAGCTGTCCAGTAAAATATATTCATTGCATCAAATGAAGGATATGATAATTACAAGTACTTTCCATTAATCTGAAAAGCAATGTAATAGAAAATAAACAGCCAATAAAATGCGAACAATTTTCAAAAATTCAAGCCATTCCTTCTGAGATACAAAATTATATTGGTCTCATTAATCAATTCAAAATGTTGCATTAATGAATGGAAATTACATCCTTGTAAGGAGTTTCTTTTACAAGGTAGTTTCTTCTGTAGTCAATATGTTTCCTTTATGCATACTAAGAAAATGACATATAATGACATATAATAAGAAATGACATATAATAAGAAAATATCTATAATTAAAAAAAAAATTAAGGGGGCACACAGATTTGAAGGATTATAATAATATGAAACCCACTTTGTTGGTTTTCCCCAGTTCTTTGTGTGATTGCTTGTAAATCTTAATATACCCTGGGTAATTCATATTTTTCTATTACATGATATTTTATTGCACCGTAGATGTAATAATGACATAATGAACATATGGTTGAGAAATTCCTAGACTGATAAACCGATAATATAATCACTAGTAAGATTCTGTTAAGTTTCTAGAATATGACAGGAGATGAAAAAACCCCTGTAAGATACTTTCCTTGTGCTTTAAGAAAAGCAACTTAAAAAATCCCCTCCTACCTTTTTTTTGTTTGTTTTTGGAAAAAAAAAAAAGAAAACAAATCATAGCCTCTAGGCAATGAAATCCCTTAAAAATGCAAATATTTGGGAAAGGAAAAAACAATGCACAACGGCAGATATGCAGATACAACCACTCCGATATGTCAAAGATGTTTCTACTAGCATACAAGAGAATTAAAAAACACTGAAGAAAGAATGGTGAAAGATGTTTGAAAAAAAAAAAGGAGGAAAAAAAACCTGACAAGGGCCAGACAAAGGCATCCAAAAGGAACTTCTGTCCTTGGACATAAAAGCAGCAGCTATCCTGTCTGTGTAATTTTCTTCTAAAAGCAATCCTATTGTTTGGTTTTTTTTTTTAAATTGACCATGTTACAGGGTACCTCAGAATTGTACAGCCCATATTTTCCCTCCTTCAAAGCAGACTGGTCCCAACCACACTACTAGAGCATTGGAAGAGATCCTGGAATCACTTCTCTACACATCATAGACTTCATCCGCTCTGCATTGCAATGCCAGCTAATTCCCTCTGACCACTCAAGCCCTCTGGAAAGCCCCAGCAGCACCAGAGAGCTGCTCCGCAGGGCTGCCATACTCATGCTTGGGGGGGATGCAGCCGAGGGCACTGTGCGCCCTGCAGCAGCTGGGAAGGCATGTCAGGCCCACTCAGATGCTGCTGGCTGACCAGCTAGGGTGCTGGGGCATAACTAGTGAATTAATTGCTGGTCAAAATTAACTACTGAGCTTTCTCTGAGGAGACACAGTCCTTCTGGGGCGGAGAACGCTCTCATGTGTGACCTCACTTGTGTGAAATGTGAGAGTTACCAAGGCAGTGATGTCTGTCCACACAAGAGTAACTTTTTAGTAAAAACTTCCTTGCTGTAAATAACATGCTGATTCCCCCAGCACTTTTAAACTCTTTTTATCCCTTGTCCACCAGTTATTCATTTCTCTCACATGCAGACACAAATGGGTCACCACCACTGCAATCATATCCTGATGCCACTCTAATATTATGATCTTCCTACTTATGCAAAAAGCATTCTTATATACAGTGCTGCTGCTGCTGAAGTCCTACTTGCTGACTGCTTGTCATCTCTTGAACAAAAAGACTTCCTCTAATGGGATGTATTGAGCATGAAACACTACAGAGAACACAGTTCCTAACACTGCTTTCAGTAATTCATTTATGTAATTAATTTCTTCAGAGAAATCTGCAATTCCAAACTTGACAATTGTCTGTTAAAAATATGACTTTTAAAGTATAATCTAATAATATTAACAACATTCAGGGGGAGTAAGATCCTTACTTCTAAAACAGATTCATTTCTATAGCAATCATTAGCTTCAGCTATTAAAATCTAGCCATTTGCACAATGTTTTGTGCATTATGAGCAGGAATATGAAACTTTACAAAGTGAAAATAAGAAAGATGGAGAAAATGGCTGGGGAAAAGCACAAATCCAGATGTTAACTTTCACACAGTGAGTGTAAAGAGCCACTTGATATCAAACTTACACATTAAAGACTGGCATTTCAGGTTAAGTGGGAGCATCTCACTGAGAAGTCTGAAAACAACTACTCTCTACAGAAAAGTGGTCACATTTAGGGAAATTAGTGCCATTACCAGTACCAACATCTCCTTCATTTCTGCTTTTAAACCTCTTGTAAGGCTGTTAAGGTATCCAGGAACATCTCAGTTCCCTGGGGCAGGACAAGTAGCCCAGAACCCAAAAGGTTAAGGTTGTCCTGTGCTGCTAAAACCATGAGATTGATACTTTTCTGTATCTTCAGTGTGACTCTGTCCTCTCTGTGACTGCAAATTCTCCCGATAGCCCAGCAGTCATCAAGAGAAAAGACTATGTGTTTATTTGATCAATTTTCATCTCCTCTAACAGCTTTCCTGCCACAAGAGGGTAAGAAGGATCAGAAGCTGGCAGGATGTTAGTTTTCATCCCCAATTATAAAGGAACTAGATTTCTTATAAGCATTCGTGTTTGTGTTTTTGCTGATCCTTCTACAGATGGCTAGAACATTCTCAGAACAGAAAAGAGGGGTTAAAGAAAATTCTGGATAATGAAGGCTGTAATATGGATTAGAAACATAATTTTGATTTTTTTGTTTCGAAAAAAATACATGCTGCATAGCTTTTCATTCCTTTAATGTGAAGACACTACTATTAAAAAAGAAATACGACATGGTTATTTTAATTATGTACAACCATAATTGGCACTTATTGCATCAGGCTTCAGAGGGATAGAAGCATGGGATGGAAAGCTGATTTTTTCATTAAATAGCTGCCCCAAGGCAGATACATTCTGAACAAAGCACCTTTTCATGAGATATACCTGTCCCATGGAGAGAACAACAAAGGGAATGAGAAAGGGGAGGTAGGAAGTCTGAACAAGGAGAGAATGATAAGAAAAGAGTCCATTAAAAACAAGAGAAAAAAAGGATAAAAGAGAAAGTAGTAAGTAGGATGGAGTGGCATGGTATGGTCTAATAAAGGTTAAATGACTTAATCAATAAGAAAAAGATGCCTTCAAAGGAGAAGGGCAAAAGGAGGGAAAGGAGGAAATTAAAAAGAGCACACTTAAAGGATAGGAAGGATTAAAACTAAGATGGAACAAGAGTTAAAAAAACAACATTCAGCCTCTCCAAAGAATGGAAAGGAAAAGGCAAAAAAAAAATCACATCCATGCATACAGATCACTTCAGAGAGCAAAAGGCTCATGCCTGTTTTCATCTGTTGTATTGTACATTTGACTATATGGCATTCCTCAGCACTTTTGACTGCTTAAGGAGTATTAAACAGATGAGTCATCAAGGATGAAGGTAAAGGCAGGGGAGTCCAGGACAGGCTTTACTTTCTCATCTACAGTTGCCTCTTTCCTGCTTTGTCTCAAGGTGGTTACCAGCAGTTAGGCTCAGAAAGAGCCTGAAAAGAACATCTCCCTGTCTGTTTTTTCAAGATGATGGGCACTATCAGAAAAAACTCTCCCCTAATAGTTGCATATACTGCTAGTGGAATAGGGGATTCAAGTCTGCTCCTCAATAAGACATCTGAACATCAGAAATTCATACTGGGTGCGGATGAGCAGTCTCCGTTATTTATTTACTTTCCCACATGGGGGAATTGTGCTTATGATGCCTGCTGATGCTTCATGGAGGCAGTGGAAACCATTATTCATACTATGGTAAACAATGAATACACAAAGACAAAGGCATCTAGTTTTCCAGTGTATTCTGTAGATTTAAAGTCAGAGACTTTGATGCATCACCATTTGTCTTGGCTCATATCTCATAGTCACTATTAACAGACAGGTATGGTAAGGGCCAACTTCTTTCCCTTCACAGATTCAGATAATATAATGGAAACAGTATGCCATTTTAGGACTATTAAACCACAAAGCAGCAGAAAGCATGTTTTTGAGTGATGGAAATACTGGATCTGCTACCATTTTTTTCTTTTGCTACTTGACATCTCCCAAAGAACCAAACAGAATTTGAGCAGCACCGATGCAGCAGTGCAAGAGCACTGAATCTTGAGGTTCCCATACTTCATACCTCTTAAGAGCTTTTCCCAAAGGCCATCTGCAAATGCCAGTGAATTGTCCAAGTCTTTGTAACCACAGGAGTACACTTTTCACATTTCTTTAAATACATTTCAGTTCTTTTGTAATCATTGGAGTACAATAACAAGAAACAGAAACATATGCATACATTAACTACAATTTAATTCTGCCAGCATATAAGCCATTATTTGCACTTCTGTAAATTGAGAATCACTAATCATCATCACTAAGATGAAAGGTTAGTGCATTGTTTATAGACTATTTAGTATTCACATTTGATTATTTCAAGATCAGCATCAGAGAAAAATTCTATACCACTAACCACACACAAAAAACCCTCTAACAATCTTTTAATCATTCTCTTGATTTTCTTTCTGCCTTCAAATTTCTTGAACTTTTCACGGAAGCAGTATCCATCACTCAAAAATATATAAATACCTGCTAGTTTAAAATTCCAGGTGCAAAATTCATAGTCAATATCTGTCCCTTTAAGATATGACAGAACAGATTAAATCTGGGGTAGTGCACCTTACAAGAGCATCAACATTGCTAAAGCATGCATGAAGGATATGGAAGCTTCCCCAACTTCCCTAACACAGTATTACTTCCAGAGATATGTGGTTTAAATCCTTAAATATAAGCATTTTATTCTTTGCTAGCTTGAATTTTAACTCTTTCTCAAGGAGTTTTATATACACAAAGGGAAAAAAAAAGTCTGGTCTGTCACAGAAAGTGATGATAATGAAAATTTACTAATGAAGAAAAGCTGCACCCAAAGTTGAAGACTGATTCAAAAGAACTTCCAGATTAATTTATTTATTAGAAATGTTGATCTGAGTATTACTAATGATAAAGCAACTGGATAAACCAGGGCAGACAGTACTGTTTTACTTGGCTGTTATTCTGCTGGTCTTTCCCTTCAACATTTTAAATGTCTAGCTATATTTGCTAGTATAAATCTCTGTAACAGGGAAAGGAAGAACTTTCCTTTCAGGCTCAAAACAACGTAAGTACACTGGCTGATTACTCCACCCTGCCTAGGAATGTCCCTCAGGGTCTCTTGTCCCAGAAGACTAGCAAAGCAGTTTATTCTGGAGGGCTTTCTGGAAGCTAGAAAGCAGTTTTAAAAATATCTAACCTATCCTCCACCTCTGCCTTCAGGTTTACTAGCTTAGGTACACAGTAGCCAGAATTCACTACAATTAGGGGAGACAACAAAGACTTAAATGGAAGACTAGATTAAAATAAGAAATAATCCAACTTGAGCAAGGAAGAGATCCATATGAGATGCTGTGGAGCATTCTGATGCCAACTATTTTCAGTTATTCATAAAAAACTGCAAACAAACAAAAATATTGCACATTACAAGCCACTGATTAAAGGCCTTGAGGAAATAGATCAGGAAGGAGATCTGAAGAAAAATACTGCAGTGAATTTTGAGAACTGTACATTACAAGGCGTAAGTAACAATTTTATATTGCATCTCTTGAAAAATGCACAATAAAGACCTGAAAAGAAGTATTATCTTTGAACTAGCCAAGTAAGTATTCCAAAAAATGCTACATACCTGGAGACACATTATGATCCAAGTACTTGGAAATTCAAAATAATGAAGTATCAATTGTTGTTTCTACCAGTGGATATTTTTTATATGAGCATTATTTTATACTCTGATGTCAAGAAGATTAAAATGGTGAAGAGCTTCTTTCTAATTTTCCAGTAAAAATAAACAGATTTTTGGATATGTATCACAGATTCATATTAACAAGCAGCTTCTTTATTAATATACTGCTGCTTTAAGAAACTGTATCTTTCAGCTTTTCCATTTTTATCATCCCCATCTAGACTGCCTGCTGGCAAATCAGCAGCATGTCGGAAAGGGGTGAAGAACATGCAGATATCTAAGTGTGAATTTCATGAAGTCTGTTGCTCCCTCTATGCTATATACTTTTGGCCAGTAAAACAATGTAAGTACTTAGCTCCAAAACCCCATGTTGTGCATCTCATCCCAGCAGCAATTACAGTAAGAGTCCAGCTGTAAAAACCTGATGGAGATGCTGTGCGGATTCAAAGAATCAAAAGCGCAATTCATTAGAAGTGCTTCACTTGCTTTCTGAAGCATTTTCGATGCTGCTGTACAGAGACAGGTCTGCAAGGTCACCCCTATCCTCATGTTTTCACTGCTCAGCAGAGGACAAGCTACCAGAAAGTAACCCAGAGACTCAGGAAATACCACAGACAGTATTTTAAAGCTTTCCTGAACACACTGTAGGATGCCACTGAGGAGAAAGAAAGGAGCATTTGACAAAAACACCTTGTGGCCTTTGCATTTAAGAATGAACAGAAAAACAAGGTCTCGTACACCATCTACTATCAACAAAATCAAGGGAAAGCTTTACTCTTCTTTGAAGCTTTCTGAAGGAACTAGAAGACTAGCAGCAGCTGATATTTTGTACTGATAGCCAAGTCAGCCTTCTGTATATTCAGCTATCATAACATGCTTTCTTACAAATAAATTCCATTGTATGTTGCTTGAACAGCTACTACAGTGTTAACTTGAAGCTTCAAGAAATTACACACAAAATAATATTTAAGAGACTATTTCTTGTGAAGTCTCCAGATTATGGCAATGATGGGATAAGTTTACTGCTGATTACCACAAAAGAGTACCTATCAATGCAAAGATGAATTGGACTGATGGCAAAATTTACAGTAACGACTTCCTTTTAATTTGCGAGTACCCTGCACTTAGAGTATTTCCAAATTGAGGGCTACGGTGTTTGTTTTTTTGGTGTTTTTTTTTAATGACAACAAAGTATCCTGTTACATAAACAGAACTGTTCTTTGACACTGTATCTTGCTACTAACTGTTACGGGATTTACCTTCAAGAGAAGAATAGCAATAAAGAGGCAAATTAATTCCATTTTCTGTAACCGTAGCAGGGAGACTAGTGTAAACATACAGAATTCCCACAGAGAGAGTGTATTTTTAGTCTTTTGTAATAAATGATCAGCAACTCAGCAGACAAAAACATCCTTAATTTTTTCCCCCTCCTGGCTCAAAGAACATACCTTGTACCTATGAATTCTAACGATTAAAATAATTCTACCAATTACTTTCCTGCATTCCAGTATGCATAGTCAAGTATGTAATGCAATAAACTATGCCTGAATGGTCTGTTTACCCCACAGCAAGTTACAAGGAAAACTCTTTCCCCTTAAAGGACTTGTCTCTTTGGAGCGTGCAGGCTGGCAAAAAGCCAAGGGAAGCTGGTGCTTAAGCAACCAAGACTGAGCAGTGCCTGTGTGCATTGCAATCTCAGCCAACCGCAGTAAATGTTATTGGAGTTTTTGTGCTGTAAAATTGCTGCTTTCATGCCCACTGCATCTGACAATAGGAATCCTTGGCCTTGCATGAGAAAAGAAGGCTGATGTGCCTTCCAGTCAGATCTCTGCATCCTTAAAAAGTAGGGTTACTACTCCTGTATACTCCTAATGGGTTAGTGACAAATAAATTCATGTCAACGCCATATCAGACATAGAAAGATACTAAATGGAGAAACCTTTTGTGTATGAGGTAGAAGAGCAGAGAAATCATGCTTTAAGCACAGTCCTTAAGCTATTAAAACAATTGACAATATTAAAAAGATAAAGGATGTTAAAGCAAAGGTGCCAAATGTTTAGCTGTTCACTTTTCAAAGCAACTTTGAGATAAGCTTTGTTTTCACAATCATCCAATGCACATCAATTTTTTTTTTGCTTAGTGACTCAAGTGCAAAATCTCCAGTATGTCTCCTATGAAAGACTGCTACGAGAATCTGCCAGCAGAATTTCTGAGAGTCCTTCTAGCAAGCAGCACATTTAAAGCACTAAAACATGCTCCTGCAACTTAAAGCTATTCAAAACAAAGTTCAAGTGGAAGCAAAAAGCCAATGAGGAGATAAATCAGATTTTTTATTGCTATAAATTTTTATTTTTTTTCTACAGGAACTTTTTCAACACTATGGAATAAAATGTGTGTTGCAGTTGCATTACAATGATTTGATTTCTGTTAATACTGGCAACTTACATGTAATCCAACAGCAATTCCTCAGAAGCAGAGAATCAGGCCCTAGCACTCATCAGAACTAAGGAATAAATTAGGTATTTTATGCATTTGCACAGCTGTTTTGCTTCAGCAGTAACTAAAGACTCAGTCTTGTCAGAAGGAAGAAACTTTTCCACAACTGATAGAAAAAGGTAGTATTTTACCCTTACTAAATGAAGACATTTTGTAGCAAGGTGTTCTCCAAACCACTGACTCCTTACAGTGGCCATGACTACAGAGCTAATTTTAATTCAGGTAAAAGAAACAAGAAATAAAATTACTAACAAGCTTCCACAGATGGGAAAAAAAGCATGACTTTTTTTTTTTCCTTAGAAAAACAATCCCTAATGAGAGTGGCCTGAAGACTAAGAAACCAGGAACCCCTCCCCCAAAAAAACCCAAACAAAAAAAAAAAACAACAACCAGCCAATCAAACAAAAAAACCCCTCAAGATTTTATCAAAACCTTACAAGGCATTCTGTGTTTCTGGAAGAACTTTGGTATTCTCAAACCCATCAAGGCTTGATGAGCATTAGAGCTGATAAGAAAGTCTTGTAAAATGTAAGCTCAGGCTGTTGCCATCAAGTGATGAACAAGTGCATGTGCAAGATCTTGAATTTTCTCTTCCTAAAAAAAGGCTTCTTTTAAAAAAACCTTTCTATTGTGATACAGAATTAAAAATATTAGACCTTTCCCTGAAATAAAACAATCACAAATAACAGAGTCGAATGTGATGATGTGACACACTTGCATTTGCTTCCGATCTCATACTTGCTGTGCACTTGTACACCATTTGTACCTCTGGTATAAGCAGTAGCTGGGTAAAGTTCTCAGCTTTGTAACTGATAATGAAAATAAACTCTATGTGACTGTTTTCTTCTCCTTTTAAAGTCTGTATTAACCTCTACCATAAACTTCTTACAGCCTATTCTTCCGCACAAGAGCAGTACATCCTTGTTCTCGACCATGACTTCAGGATTCTTCCATTAAACTGAGACAGAATTTAAATTCAAGCTTCTTATCTTGCAATTAGGAATGTCTGTTCTGTAATCAAGCCAGTCAAATGTGAGTGCAAGCACTGGCAGGCAGGGAAGGAGGCATTTTTGTCTCTCATGTTCATCTATCACTCCAGGTACAAGTTAGTTCACTTTAAGTGATATGACATTTGGATGCAGCATTCTTGCTTCGATAAAACTATATTCTGCTTTTATATCTCACTGTATTTCAGAACGAATTTATCTTCACAGATTTTCTTAACTTGCATGATTTTTTGTAATATGATTTTTGATGGGGAAGGGAAGAGTGGAGGAAATGTCTCTACATCAGATCATATCCGCAGTACGATACACAGTTGGCAGGTTGTCCCATCTGGCATGCATTTGAGTATAAGATGGATAATTTGTCACTCTGAATCCTTTGATTTGTGAAAAGGCCAAAATCATCTCTGGAAAGATATTTTTCAGCTAATGATACAGGAGGTGTGGGGGAGACTGTTCTTTGAAGGCTACAAAGGCCACAATCTGAGGAGAAATAATTGGTCTTGGCTCTTCTATTAAGCAACAGAGATTGAAAACCACAAAAATCTTTTAAGATTAAGCAAAAAATGACTTACAACAATCAGATATGAGAACTAATTGCCCACCACTTTGCAAAATTTGATTTTGGAGGGGTGAGGGTGAAACTGGGGAACCGTAATTTGCTCTTGGCAAACAGACTGAATGCTTAATTAAACTGAACAAATGTACATTTTTGTACATTAAGGGAACAATGTTGACAGAAGTTTGGCTTAAAAATCAATGAAAGAGAATAAAAAGATGGATTCATGAAACTGAAATCAAATATCAAAAAGAGATAAAAAATAAAATGGCCAGCATTCAAGACATGATTTTTAAGTTTTTAAAGCAACTATATTTGCTCCAAGCAAGCGGACCAGATAAATCTGTTCATCTCTACCTGAAAGACATTTGCCTTCTCGCAGTGTCTGATTTTGGACTTATGGCCTTCTGCAGCTACTGAGGAAGGCTGCAAGCACTGCTACACAGTGGTTGAATATAACTGTCTCTGGCCTCAGAAAAGAAGTCAGTGTGTATTTTTATAACATGAACTTATTCCATATTTACAGAAAGCTTGTCATGTGCATCTCTTCAGCATCATGGACATTCTGAATTTATGGGTATCAAACATTTTTGCTTACAAAATATTTACATGAGTATGCACATGCCCAGAAGACATTGGCAGTTTCATTGAGAACTGGGAACCTTCTTTTGCAATTTTGAAGGATACAAAATGGTTCAGCAAGTGAGAAGGGAAAGTGGCTGTTATGCAAGTGATTTATTGTGGAAGGCCCGAACAATTTCAGAGTCAAGTCTGGACTCCAGGACAAATAATTTTCTGTTTCGTTTAAACAGGCAATGCATTGCAACATGCAGACTGCTAACACAACACACTTAACGTAGTACAAAAACATCTGTCATAAACTACAAACTCCTGTATACCTGATTTGAAATGCAAACAGGTATTACTAGAAAAGGTCCAGGAAGTTACCTCAGTCCACAGTCTCCTAAGTGAGTGTAGATTTGTCTTCAGCAGTATGCGCTACATTTTTTTAATTTGAATTTCATGTTACAAAGTGACAGAACTTCTGTCACTTCCCTTGGGACAGACTTAGGTATCTTAATACAGTTCACTGTTAAACAGTTTTTTCTGGTGTGCCTAATCTCTCCTTTCCTTATTGTCATCCTGGCACCTTTAATTGTATTCTGTGTCATATACAACATGTTACATTCTATCTTTGGTTATTAGTGTCCTTTGCCAGCACTTAATTAGTGCTTAGGCTCTGTAGTGAGTCAAAATTTTGATCTCTTACCTATTCCCATATATTAATACTTCTAACTTTGTAATTGTTTTCATACAAATATATCTGAACAGTAGAATAAATAGTAATAAGACAGTCTGTCAAGAACTTTAAAAAAGATGCCCAAATTCCAAATTTATAAACCATTGATACTGTGTCTATGAATCCCTCTATGCTGATATATTTGTACCCAGCTCAAATTGTACTTGTTAGTCAGACCATGTTGCAGATTTGTCTAATTAAAATTCTCTATCACCATTTCTCCTTAGATTTTTCCTGAATACTCTGCATCTCAGATCAGCTTACATTTCTCAGTTCTAATTTCACTTTATTAGTTTCTGACCATACAATTAATGATCTTTCCTTGCTCCCTTCTATTAACACTATGTCCCTAGTTGGCACTCAGAACACTTGCTATTTAGTATCACTGGGAAATCTTTTTAGTGCCATTTTTACTCTTACATCCATATAACTAATGAGGATGTTAAATAAAACCATAGCATATCCCCATGATGTTTTTCAATACAACTCCTCCAGTTTGAACTATTATTCTTAATTTATTATCACAGATTATTTCAAATCAAACAGGTCTGAGTTAATTTTTCAAGCAACATACCTCAGGACCATTGTCATACCTGAAGACAAATTATATGTACTAACACAACAATGACAAAGTTTAATTTACCATGATTTTTGAGATAAGATATAAAACCCAGTAAATCTCATTAAACAATGTGGATACCCTCAGAGATTCCAGGGAATTCAGATGACAGCCAGTTCTCAGAATGATGAAAAGAAAAAGAAGCAAATTTACATTCCACAAGAAAAAAAGAGAAGAAGAAAAAAACCCCCACCTAAACAGCTTTTAAGCATTCAATCTCACATCCTCATGTTTGCTTCCTTCTGTCCTAGAACATCCCCATGCCCTTCCCTTTCTTTTGTTCCCCAGTAATGAGAACTACTAAGCTGCTGTTCATTACATGGTGGGTGACAGCTTGGCTGCTAACTTCTAGTTCACCAGTACATGTGGAATATTCCCTTGTGGAATAACTGTGGCAAAGCAAAGATGGAATAAGGGCTGGGAAATGTTTTGTAGACATTAAAGCAGGACTGCCAGAAAACTATATAAGGTACTTCCAAGATACTGGGTAAGACTGGCCTAATTTGCTGTGGGTCTTTTCAATATTCACAGGTTATTTCCAACCTTCTTACATGGCAGTGGGATATGAAGGGGAAAATCACATTTTCCTCTTCCCACCTCCACAGGAGCTGCAAAGGAAGCGAAGATGCCTTAAAGTCACTTGCATCTTTCACTAAGTTTTAAAACAAATCCTGTGTGTGTACTTCCATTCACAATTGCATTTCATTTGCTTTTGGTGGGGAGGAAAAGGCAGAAATGAGGCAGCTTGTTTAGTTATGGTGGTTATACATGAATCGAGGTATTTATGCGAAAAATAAAACATGAGATTTAGAAGGAAAATCTGAAGTGTAAAAAAACCTAACAAACCCCTAACAAAATTCACACCTAAACTCTGTACATGTGTTGTATCTGGTCATTACTGGAACCACGCTTGAGCACTTGGTCCCTATTCTCTCAGGTACTTGTACAAAAGCAGAAAGTTCTGACTTTGGCTTCTTGACATTGTGGTATGATAAAATAATAGTAATTTCTTTATGGCAGATACTTCTGTATAACCTCTCCCATCAAATTCTAATAAGTCATGATGAACTAAAGTCCTCAAATTATGTATATAGAAGAATTATGCCACAGCATATTTAGTGTCTATAGAGTGAGATGTCCCACAATGAGACTTCTCAATATGGAGAGTTATTGTATGTTTTCATTCAACCAGCTTTATTACATTATTTTTTTCTCTTTCACAAATTTAAATTCAGAATTATGCTCTAGATTTCTGATTTTTTTTTTTTGCAGGAAACCTTAGTCATTTTGAATTGAAAAGGCCATCAATCTGTAATTCCCATGTGGCTGGAGCAAAATCTTGTTTATTGTGCATTACCTAGCAGGTCCTTGATCAAGTGAAAACCAGTTTATATTATGCTGATTTTTTTTCAGATCTTCCCATTAGATAAACTAGCATCGCAAACTGTTATTAAGAAACACGAGAACCTTGTACAACTTAAATGTTCAGATGCACTGTACAGATGCTGCTGTGAAACACATCCTTCTCTATTTTGCATTTTATGGTTCTCCCATTACATTTCCAAATTAGGGGGTAAAAATCCTCAAATCTGAATTTCTAACCTGGACTCTTCAACTACTAAATCCTGTCTTTATAATCACTGCCTAAATTAAGAATTTAGCACTGCACTTCTCACTGTATTAAGATCTGTGTTAAAAGAGAAGCTGCTACTAATTTCAATAAATTCTCATCCAAATTATGACTAATCTATAATTTTTCATGGAAAAAGATTAAGCAGCTTATCAAAATGCTTAAATACAGACTTTACATGACTTCTACTGTTTCTCAGAAGTCTTTATGACATAAGGAAACCCTTTACCTCAGCGATAGTCACGAATCCTTTCCTCCCAGCAGCTATTCACTCTCCTTCTCACTTAAACAACTGTTTACCTTTCCTGCAGACATATTCAGATGTCTCTGTTTCTTATATACCACTTCACTCTTCTTTCTAGAAACAATGAAACTAGTAAATTGCTCTGAAATCAGTAGCCAAACAGGCTGACTGCTGTAACAGTCCACACGCTAAGCTGCACCATGGAGAAGAGGAACTAGTAGAATTAATCAGAGGTGATATGTAAAGGAAGAGTTATGACTGATGGTCCTAAAATTTATCTCCTCCTGAATTTTACAACTTATTAACACACTGCTTTTAGAGAAATTAAATGATTCTTATTAAGCTGTCCACAACAGTTCTCGATCTAAATTTTTAAAGCTACTAGTAATACCTCCATGAAGACCTTACCTTACACATGGTAAGCATTTGAAAACTCATTTTAGTAATTCTCATTTCTCTTTCAGCTCATTCCCCAAAAGGAAGCTAATTCCCAGTGGCTAACAAAAACAAACTAATCAGACCCAAAGGCTTAGATTAATATAATTCTAAATACTTAATCAGATCCTTTAAATTTTGAGTGAGTTCATCAAGGAAACTACATTGATCAAATGAACTCATTCTAAAGGAAAACAAACAGATGTTTGCATAGACTAAAGAAATGTTAATTCAACTTGCTATTCAAATAAAGTCAATAAAACTGAAAGCAATTCAATAATATAATTGTTTTTGGTAAGTACCTTTTTTATTCCTAAAAGCTTCAGCAGTGATCCCCCACCTTCTGCCATTATAAATATTGGACAAAGTCATCTGGAATATGGCACTGGAGTTATTTTGTACCCGTTAAAATTAGGTAGCATAGAAAGCTTACATCCAGATGGAAAAGACAACCGGTAAAAAAACCCAACTTCTTTCTGTGAAAGTGTTACACATGCTGCATTACTTACCATTTTAGCTAAAGGAAATACAATGCAGTACTCAAATAATACTGTACCAAAGGACACAAATTATATTTGCTTTCTAGGGTAGATTTGGAGAGATCCACATACTAGAATGCAATGCTACAAAACATGTAAATCACTGAGTAAAAGAAAGTTGGAGCTAACTTAGAAAATACTAAATCCTGCCTTTCCCTGTTTTACAAATACACTTTTCCTCCATCAATAGGCCATCAGTATACAGTATGAGAAACCAACTGAAAGCAAACTGAGTAGATCATCCAAGCAATATTCATACATGTGCTGGGTGAAAAAAGTCTTTCTTCCAGTAACACAAACCCTGATGCTGCAGCTGAGAACTCCCAGAACATCTAGGGTCTTCTCTTTATCCAATAGAAAAGCAAACAAACCCAACTCAAATTATGGCAATCACTATATATACAATATCCGTGGTCAGCAAGATGAAACACTTCTAAAAACAAGCCCAATCTTGTGGAGAGAGAGATTATTAGCTGTGCTGTATGACCACCAGCACTACTAGACTTTATATACCACTGATTTCATTCTTTGACAGCGGGAACTGCGAACACTTCTACTACAAATATACACTGAAGGGGTGAATATCAGACATCTGCAGATAGAGGAGATGGGGAGCACAGCAGGAAGAGAGATAGGAAGGCAAAATGAACATATACTTGCAAAGTGTGCTGGGTTTCCCTTCTGTTTAGCAGAAGTCTTACAAAGAACAACTCTCTCAATATACACCATGGCGCTAACTTCTGTCCTACTTGTAATCAAACCTCCCCCTTATTTTGTCCTGCTAAAAGGACAACAGTTGAACTGGCATGGGATCAGATGAAATTAATTTAGCTAGTCTGGAATGAAAGAAGTTCAGGAACATTTCCTCAAGGTCAGCAAACTCCAACTGGCAAGCAACTGTTCAGAATTTCAGAGGCAGCAAAATGCTCAAACTTACAGGAATGATGAACACTGACTAGCTTCTAAAGAGGCTAAGAGATGCAAGGAGATCATCCTAACTATTCCAAATTTTTAGTACTTTTGCCCTGCTCTTGCATTTTTCATTTGTAAAGGAAGCATTGGTAGGTAGAGTAATCTAAATGTATTGACTTATTGAACTAAACCAGGCTACCTTTTGGATAATGCATATATTTTCTAACAGATTTCATATTCTTAGACATAAAAGAAACATCTTCATAACATACTCTAATAATGACAATGCACTACCAGTTTTTGGAGTTCTTCACATATTAAATATTGAGCAAGTTGAACATGCAACAATAAAGTTATCATTAATGTATTTAAAGATCTTTATCCAAATGTGTCAAATTCACACACATGACTGCTCTTAGCAGATTGGCCTTTTAGACACAACACCAAAGTTCCACTCCAAGCTACGAAGAGAAGCTCAAGGTTAGTGTGTCACTCAGCAAAATAGTTCTGTCCAACCAGCTGATGTGCAATCACTAGAGAAATAATTCCCCAAACTCTCTCTAGTGGTTCATTCATAGGTGAGTTCTTTACAATCAAATGACAGAAATGGTTCTTAGAAAAAAGTGAAGTGGCTTGTTCCAAGCTTTGCTGATCTGCTGAGGAAGGGCTGTGAATTAACAAATTACTCTTCCAGTGTGACTACACCAAGAAAATTTGATCAATCGTACAACAAAAATTAAATGCTGTGGCTACTGTATCTTTCTATGTAAACAAAAGCAACCACCAAGTAAAAATGTGGTTTCTTAGAGCATGAGGTATAAGCAAACACTGGTGTTTTAAGTATGTTACTCCCATTGCATACTGGTTGAGAGGATGAGAAACATGGAAACATACATCTCAGAAGCCTCTACTGCCTTCTGTCATCATGCAGCTCTCTTCCTCTAGAACTATTTCCTCATTCGTCAGTGCCCTATCCAGTAACATACAAATCCTGCTCTCCTTCCCCAAGGGAATGAAAGGAATGGCTGGAACCTGCTGAACTTGATGAGGTAGTAAAAGATATTTCTTACACTATTCTGAAGCTAAATATCATGACGGTTTAACCAACTTCAGCCTACTCTTTAAAAAGTACAACTAAAGATTAGTCACTTGCTAAAAACTACATTACATAATAAATTATTAATGGCTATGGTTTAATGTAAGTATTGCATGCTAAAATTACTTAAAGGAATTTTTATATATTAGAAGTTATTTTCTACTCTTGCTTACTCTACAGTAAAATAGAGACATAATTTGTGACATTTAAAGAAAAAGCAGTTTAAAATACAATATCATTCTGATATATTCAATTTTTATTAGATGATTTCTTAGGAGGATGAAAAATAAAAGGGTATTTAAACTATGGACAAAGTGTCCTCTTCTTACCATGACCTGGGACAGACACTGGATTAGTACCGGTCTGTACTAGGTATGAGCTGGCAGTATAGTCCTCATCTGTATCAGAGTCCTGAACTGGCTGGCTGGTATTATTACTTAATAACCACCTCTGGTTGTCATGGAGATTGGGTGATGGAGAAGGGGAGTGTAAATGTTCAGTAACGGATGGACTAGATGAGGAGGATGGCATGGGAGGACCTATAAAAAAAATAGAAAAAAAATTTAAAATATGGATCAAGATATCACATGAAAAACCAGTAGCTTATTTTTTGCATCACCAAAAGGTGAATAGTCTACTTTAAACAATAAAAAGAGATGGACAAAGCAAATAGGAAAATTGCCTGCAATAAACTGGTTTAAGGGCTTTAGAAAACATAACACAACGTCATGACTTGCTATTTCAATGGACAGTGCCTGTTATAGAAGACTGCTTCTTTCAGTGGGACATTCCCATCTTAAAATCTATTTATGAAAAAAAAAAAATACAGATAAGCAAAGAAACAGGATCAGTTTTCCATGCTCACACATAGTGAAACTCAATGCCTTAAATTTCTACCACATGAGTTCCTCTGACAGGACTTTTAGTTTTCGGCAGTGCTTCTCAGACATACATACTATTTAAAATCTATTGAAATGTTTCACCTGTCAAACTTGAGTCCATCTGCACAAGTTGTTTTAAAACATGCATATGCAATGACTACATCCCATTTCTGCACCTTGAAAGTACTTTAAGGGCACCATGAAGAAACACAGATTTACGTAAAGCTTTAGGATATCATAACAACATATTTAGTCCTTCAATGAAACAATAATAAAACCAGAAAGCAACAGAGAAAGAGGTACTTAATTTACTCGGTGAATATATGGTTCTTTTTCATCTTCAGTGAGCACAGATCTTACTCTGAGAGAGTCAGACTGCTAGACTACTTTTGCATAGTTTTATGCTGCCTGTAGGTGGGGAATTGTACCAGAATATGAAGTAGCTTTATTACATAATTTATGTTAAAACAAGAATTAGATTTACCTGCATGGCTATTATTCATGATCTAAATTTAAAATAGAAGGAAAGAGGCTTTTTTTTTCATCATCCTTTTATGGTACACAATAGTACAGTTACGCTGGAGAGGTGCTGTGCCTCTCAATGTTAAGTTTAATACAAGAAATCATATTGGCACCAATAGCTTGAATTACCTTCCCTCCATCTCTTGTACACTGCTACTATCATACTACTATTTTTTTCTTTCATATTCTGTTTATCCCATCGCATAGTATCTTAAATATCTCTAAAACAGATTGCTGAGTCCTAACCAACTGGTCTTGCTGGGAAAAAGCCCATGACACTCTCACCCCAAACTGTTTGCTTAATAATGCCAACATGTCATTTACCTCTTTTGTAATGAACAACCACAATATATATTATTATTATGACTACCAGTTTAAGACACAGGTTTGGTTATGGAAGGAAAGTGAGCACTTACTATTAGTCAAGTAACTCAAATATCTATTTATGGTTTATAGAAAACCAAGGTTTATAGTCAGGGAAATAACAAGAATGGGGGAATGACATTTTACAGGGCTCAGCTTGTGAATTTGGAAGTAGAAAGTGGGCACATTTTCTATTTTGAGATAACGTGCCACCAGATTTTCTTGCTACACCTTGATTTTCTATACTGCTTGCATTAGTAACCTGGATTTGTGGTTATTTCTTGATCGAGTATTTAATACATTATTTATTATATACACAAACTGATTTGGGTAGCCATTATATTTCATTTTTTGAATAGTTCTAATAATAGTTCACAGTGGGGGCAGTTTTCAAATACAATTTAGCTCTATGTTTGGTTTTGGGTTTTTTAATCTTTTATTTTGTGCCTTGGAACAAAACTCATTTAGTTGCTTTGGACTTCTCTGACTAGAGAAGACAGTTACAGTAATATGTTCCAAATGTATATATACTGACTGAATTGAGTCAAGATCTCAGTAATGTCTTTGGATCTTACGCATAACACTGTTCTCAATACACTTCCTCTCTCCTTCTCAATTTACACTCATTAATTTTCAGACACAACAGAGCCTTGATTGCACAAATCATAATCACAGAAAATATCCTGTTGCCTGAAAATGTGTCAAGTCCAAGGTTCCTTAATTGTTTTGTAAATTCTCTCATTTATTCAAATTTATTAATTGTCTCAGGGCTACGTGGCTAGTTGACACTGCACTGCACCCATGAGTAGCCATCCAGAAGGAGCATCACTTGGGTGCTCCGGCTTACTGAGTTTCTCAGTTCAGAAAACACTGTGTGTCAGGTGTGGAGTGGAAGCATGAGGCTATCAGCAAAGCTCCTGCTATTACACTCGTGTGGATAGATCCCCGCTACGGTAAAAATCAGGTGATTAGGGCTATAACACCACCAGGAAATTATGCAACTTTTTATAAATAAACCTAAATTTGGCAGGCAGGTCTCAGAATATTAGAATAATTTAGGCTGGAAAAGAAGCTTTAACCCAGCACTGCCAAGCCCACCGCTAAACTGTGTCCATAAGTGCTACATCTATGTGTCTGTTAAACATCTCCAGAGACGGTGACTCAACCACCTCCCTGGGCAGCCTGTTCCAATGCTTGATAACCCTTTCAGTGAAGAAATTTTTCCTAATATGCAGGCTAAACCTCCCTGGCATGGTGCTGGCTCATGTTCAGCCAGCTGTCGACAGCATCCCCATGTTCTTTTCTAATGGGCAGCTTTCCAGTCACTCTTCCGCAATCCTCTAGCATTGCATGGAGCTGTTGTGACCAAGTGCAGGACCTGGCACTTGGCCTTGTTGAACAAGGCAAACTGCTGTAGCCCATTGATTCAACCTGCCCAGATCTCTCTGTGGAACCTTCTAAGCCTCCATGAGAGCAGCACTCTTGCCCAACTTGGCATCATCTGCGAACTGACTGAGGGTGCACTCGATCCCCTCTTCCAGATCATTGATAAAAATTTAAACAGGACTGGCCCCAATACGGAGCCTGGAGGATGTCCACTCCTAACCAATCGCCAGCTGCATGTAGTTCCATTCACCACCACTCTCTGCACCTGGCCATCCAGTCAGCTTTTAACCCAGCAAAGAGTACACCCACCACACCATGGGAAACCAGTTTCTCCAGGAGAATGCTGTGGGAAATGGTGTCAAAGGCTTTACTGAAGTCTCAGCAGGTGACATTCACAGCCTTTCCCTCATCCACTAAGTGGGTCACTTTGTCACAGAAAGAGATCAGGTTGATCAAGCAGGACCTGCTTTTCCTAAAGCCACGCTGCCTGGGCCTGATCTCCTTGTTGTCCTGTATGTGTTGCATGGTGGCACTCAAGATGATCTGCTCCATGACCTTCCCAGCACTGAGGTCAGGCTGACAAGTGAGTAGTTGCCTGCATTCTCTTTCCAGTTGTTCTTGTAGATGGGTATCACATCTGCCAACTTCGGTGAGCTGGGACCTCTCCTACTGAGCAGGACTGCTAGTAAATGATTGGAAGTGGCTTTNGGGCAGCTTTCCAGTCACTCTTCCGCAATCCTCTAGCATTGCATGGAGCTGTTGTGACCAAGTGCAGGACCTGGCACTTGGCCTTGTTGAACAAGGCAAACTGCTGTAGCCCATTGATTCAACCTGCCCAGATCTCTCTGTGGAACCTTCTAAGCCTCCATGAGAGCAGCACTCTTGCCCAACTTGGCATCATCTGCGAACTGACTGAGGGTGCACTCGATCCCCTCTTCCAGATCATTGATAAAAATTTAAACAGGACTGGCCCCAATACGGAGCCTGGAGGATGTCCACTCCTAACCAATCGCCAGCTGCATGTAGTTCCATTCACCACCACTCTCTGCACCTGGCCATCCAGTCAGCTTTTAACCCAGCAAAGAGTACACCCACCACACCATGGGAAACCAGTTTCTCCAGGAGAATGCTGTGGGAAATGGTGTCAAAGGCTTTACTGAAGTCTCAGCAGGTGACATTCACAGCCTTTCCCTCATCCACTAAGTGGGTCACTTTGTCACAGAAAGAGATCAGGTTGATCAAGCAGGACCTGCTTTTCCTAAAGCCACGCTGCCTGGGCCTGATCTCCTTGTTGTCCTGTATGTGTTGCATGGTGGCACTCAAGATGATCTGCTCCATGACCTTCCCAGCACTGAGGTCAGGCTGACAAGTGAGTAGTTGCCTGCATTCTCTTTCCAGTTGTTCTTGTAGATGGGTATCACATCTGCCAACTTCGGTGAGCTGGGACCTCTCCTACTGAGCAGGACTGCTAGTAAATGATTGGAAGTGGCTTTTTGAGCTCTTCCACCAGCTCCCTCAGTACCCTTGGGTTGATCCCTATAGACTTGTGTGTGTCTAAGTGGTGTAGCAGGTTGCTGATCATTTCTCCTTGTATTACAGGGGCTTTATTCTGCCCCATGCCCCTGTCTTTCAGCTCAGGGGGCTGGGTACCTTGAAGACAAGTGGTCTTACTATTAAAGACTGAGGCAAAGTTGTTACCTCAGCTTCTTCCTCATCCTTTGTTACTGTATTTTCTCCCTGAAATCAATAAAGGATGGCTCCTTAGCCCTCCTTTTGTTGCTGTCTTGTCACAAAGTTGCGTGGTCTGCAGGGAAAAGGGAGCCAGCTGTAATATAAGCCAATTTTTCACAAGGACCCCAGGCCAACCAGCTGGGACACGTATTTCTGTACAGCTTCATCCAGCACTGGCAGATTTCTGCAACGAGCTCCTCTTTGATTCCAAGTGAAAAGACAGATAGCTAGCTATACTGCCATTTACAGAATAAGCTGCACCTCAAGTAAAAAAAATACCCAAAAAACTTAACACACTTTCTAGAGGAATTGTAAATTATGTGCATATTCCTTTCACTTTTAATTTTTTTACATGGAATGCAAGACATTTAAAAATATTTGGTAATATCTCTTATTAAAATCTTAAACATTTATAAATAACAAAAATTATTAAGCATGACAAAAGCCAATTATATTGACTACAACATTTTTCCCATACAGTTTACAGGCACACAACACAAAGAATACTTCATTCTAAGAAAAGCCACAAAGATACAACTACTGATTTTCTCTCCCTGTTCTGCTTCTCTTGGTATACACTTAGAAAAAAATGCTGTTGTTCTGCTTTGACTTTCTTGCCTGTACTTAAAAAAAAGTTTTTGTGTTTACTATGTGACTTTGATACAAGAGTAAGCTACTTTTCACAGGCAAATATACTGGACTTAAGAGTGCTTAAATCTCATGTTTTAGGTCAGTTACAAGGATAAATATACTTCCATTTGTTGGCATTTTCATAATTGACATGACTTCAAATGTATTTATGTACTTCAAAAAATGTTATCTGACACAAAAAAGCAAAAAAAAAAAAAAAATCTGGAGAAAATACAGGCAAACTCCAGCAGGAACAGATTCAATATAGCAATATGTAAAGAGGTGAATAAATTTGCTAAGAAATAATATGAGTCCCCAAAGAAAGTAAAACCTGAAGAAAATTGGTTGTAAGAAGAACATTAAAAAAGAAATACACCTGAGCTAATAATGGGTACATTAAATACATATGTACAAGGTAATTATGATAAAAAAAAATTTGTACTGTTCTGTGCCATGATCAGCACTGATCTGAAAGACAGCACAAATTAACAGTTGGAAGCAGACCTGATGTCACATATGGAAAACCTCAAAGGGACAAGTATGATAAGTGCAGCCCATAAAAAGATAGCAAATAAACAATGGCGAAGACTGCCATCAATGGACTGATAGCAATGCACAGGACTTTCTATATTAAGTATGTTAAGGCTTAACTAAGTCTAAGGCTGAGCCTCTGGTAATTGCTGCTGCCTAACACCACAGGTATGAGAGCAGGGAAGCGGAGTGCGGCTGCTGCAGAGTGGGAGAAGGACTGGGCAGAGCTGTGCCTTTAACCCCAGAGCCTCAGAGGCATTACCACGCTGACACAACCCACAGCTTACATTTATTTACGAGTTTCCTACAACCCGTCTTTTTTAAAAAACAGGAAAGAAAAAACTATTACCTGGATTTAAGCTTTTTTACATGGTATTATGAAGAATGAATCCAACAACTGATCAGCTTTCATATTTTATCAGTCATCACATGTCAAAGAAGCATTTTGCTTCAAAAACAGCAATGGGTGCATAGATGAATTGCATCATCACTAGATGTGTTTTAAAGAAAATAATAATGGACACTTTTGGAACATGGCATTTAGGAGAAAAGTAGGATAGAAGAGAAGCAGTAGTAATGATCTCCTGTTGTTGCAGGGTGGGTGGGCTGAAATGGATGACCCAGAAAGACTCTGAGGAGCCCTAAAACACATGCACTTATGAAAACTTCCCAGCAGATCCATACTCTTAAAGCAGAGACACTTTGCTGGCAATATAACACTAAGAAGAAAGGAAAAATCTTGTTTATTTCCTTTTCTGATCATAATTCATGAAGCAACAAAAACTTTCCTGAACTAAAACATGATCTTGAAAACGTGTAAAGCTTTTGTTGCTTCACAGATTTCTTTAATGCTGAATTTTTGTTCATGTATTTAGACTGTCTCTCAAAACCTGGCATTATCAATTTACTTCCATAAGATGCATTGCAAGTTACACACTCTGAAAAGGTAATTTCACTATAAAAATTTGAAGGGCCATTATTTTAATCTCAATCAGGTTGCATAGATCCTCTGCCTAACATATACAACCTCTGATGGCTGCTTAAGGCAACGCAAGAGCACATAGTTCTGTTTAGGCTGTATAACTATGGCAGAACAGTGCATTTCTCCTTCCATAGTCTTGGCAGCCCCTGTCACTGAGACTGAAGAAAAAAATTTCTCTATCTGCATCTCAAAGACACAGAAGGGGAGTCTTATTTGAAGTTAGTGGTAAAGAGTACTTAGTAACTTCAATGTCAGTAAGAAAATGCTATAAATTTACAAATTGCAAGGTAGACACCTGTTTACTGAAATTATTGGGATTTTTGTTGGTGAGTTCATGGAAATGAAGATTTCATGCTATATTAAATGGCACTATCATGTCATATAAACCCAAAAACATGCTCCATACTGTGGAAAAATATATTATACCTATAATGGCTCACTAACAGTAGCTATATATATCCATTTTGTACTCTACTCCTCACAACAGAAAAAGACAGGTTGCTGTTTGGGTTTTTTTTAAAATAAAACAGTTTAAGGGATCTTTTAAAACTGGGATAAGACCAGTGTTTTTTGAAGGTCAGAAATAGCATGTCTTCTGGCTCAGTTAATTAGAAACCAAAACACTTTCAAACATGAAGGACACTTACAGGCCTTCTGAATCAAGCTGAGATGACTCTTTGCAATCTGTTCTAGGACTTCCCAGAGCGCCGAAAGCTGCAGCATACTCTTGTTTAAAAGGGCACCTATACCCTCCTAACAAATTTGCTGATCACATCCCAAAATTTCAATTTCCAATATATCACATGTAGATTGACCCAAAAAAGCCCCCTAAAAAAACTCAAAACCCCACACCTGGTATGTACAACCCTTAATGACTGGATTTTGGACCTCTTCATCTCTGCATATGACACATTAAGTTAGTCATTAGTGAGTTTTAATCGTAAAGTCATTTTTTATTATGGACGCCTTGTATGCTCTCCAACCTGTATGACTTGGCATTGGCATTTATCTCTCTGCTGGATCCTGAAACCTTCTGCAGCCAACCTGCAGAGACAGTTATCTCTTAATTAATACTCTACATGCAAATGGAACTACCAAAAAGTGCTGTGGCATAGCACACAAAGAACAATTATTTATAACCAACACAGTTCTTTTTATCTACTTACACCAGAGTCGAACATTATAGCTACTGTGAAGGAAGATCTCCCCAAGGAAATACATGCAGAGACAGTCTTTCAAATATATACACATATATAAATAAGAGCGTATAAATCCATCTGCAGTGAAAAACACTTCAGTGAGAAGAACTATGAGCCAAGAATTCTTTTAAAAACAAATGATTTCAAATACATAAAAACAACACTTGTGATCTACTGTGGCTTCTCCATTTAACTCTTTTTGTTTTGCTTTATTTGTACACAGAACAGATAATGACCCTTTTACTCATGAATTGGGAGGTATACTTTCAATATTTCAAATTCTTCTGACTGCTGATGAACTGTTACTACATGTCAGATGCAAACCTTAAACACAAATGATATCTACTTTCCCTAGATTTTCCCGGAAACGTACTACTTCTAAACAAAACAGATGCATTATCTTGACATGTATTCTAACTCACAAAGTTGCAACTACTTCTGCAGACTGTGAAGGCTGAAACTTTGTAAGACTATAATCAAAGGACATTGATTTGAAAAACAAAAGTAATCCATTAGAAAGTAAGAAAAATACTGGCCCGAAATATTGTAATTTGTTTTTTTTTTCCCCTCTTAGAAGTGTAGTATAATAACCACAGTCTGTAATATAAAGCTGGTAATTATCTTCTGAAAAAGAGAAAGATTTCTTGAGAAAAATGGTTATGCATTAGAACTGACATTCATTTCTGAAGCAAACACTTTGTGTTTAGAAGCATTTTGGTTTTTTTCAGAAAGTTAACAGCTGCTGCTCAGCAGATTGCTAAATGAAAAGGACTGCCCTGTTCTTTCAGGGGTCAGACTGCATGACCACAACAGCTCCTTCTTCAATCCTGAGTTCATGCAGCACTCATCTTCACTTTAAATGGGAGTTTTTGTCTGTAAAGAAATTGCAGAATTCAAGCCTTAACAAAGTATCCTAACCAAAGTGCATTGCTCTTATTACTTTTTTTAAATTACGTTTTACTATTATTATTTTCAAAAAGAATTACCTTATAACTTCAGAAACAGCTGCAGAGCAAAGGTCCACTCACCTAGGCAGAAAGTTAATAAGCTGAACTAAAACCTCAAGCATCTCCAGCATCCAGGTTTTACTTTTTAGGAGCTATTCTGCTCAACTGAACTGAATCTTGAACTTTATTTCTCCCAATATTAATGAAAAGTGGAGATGCAAAATATTGGAAGGGGAACAGAGAGCTATTTCCAGAAGAGCGAAAATCCTCAGAAAATGACTTTAACTGACAGGTCTCTGTATTTTTAGAATCCTCTTTTTTGATGAGTTGGGGATTTGCTTTTGGAAGAAAGCAAGCTGAAATCAACACCATATTGCTAAATATTTCGATTAACTCCTACCTTCCCTTGAGACATAAAAGTTCTCACATGAAAATGTCATGTCTCCATTAGAATCTGCTAGGATTCAGGCTCCTCTGCCTTGTGATGGGAGTCCCATAGAGCACAGCCAGGACAGGATGACACCAGTTCAGCCACCAACTCAGCTGTACAAGTTGCACACTCACAATTTTGGCCAAGTAGCATTTGCAACCAACTTGCAAGCCCTGGCAGCAAGCACACAACAGCTGAAGCATCGTGGTCAGAAGGTCTCCAAGGCCACACCACAGGAATGGGCAGGTAGAGAAGTCCCCATCCGGACCTGCGTGACTTGAACACAGACCTGGCCCTTTCCTACCCCAGCCACTGACTTGGTGCCTGTTCAAACACAGCCAAATTACAGATGTGCACGCTCTCTCTATATGCAGGCACAGCTGTGTACCAATGCAATGCAAAAGGCACCCGTTTATGGCCAATGGCTTCTGCCTCAGTCACAGCCCTGAATGGCTGTGCACATCTGCCTGAACTTACTGCTCCACCGACCAGTAGGTGGGGGTGGGAGAGGGCAGCAGAGAGCTCTTGAGCAGTGGAGATGTGCAGCCAGTCGTTCTCTCTATTCCCTAATCATCAATTCATGCTCAAAACAAACACAAAAACCAACCAGGATTTTCATGTTCAAAAATCTCAAACTATAAAAACACATCACAGACACAAGCTAAAACCAGGAAAAAACCTCTTCAATTATTTTTTTTCCTGCATTTCCAGAAATGGAACCAAGCATCAAAAATGGAGCTGCTGGCATATACTATAATCGACATATGAAGGATAGCTGCTCTCAGTCTCTGTGTGTCTTATATTCATTCAGTGACGAGGCTGAAGAGTTTACCAAGTTTTTACTCTCAATCCTGACCTTTGTAAAAGACTGTAATTTTTCAGGATACTGATATTCTCTCAGATGGCAATTCATAAAGAGCAATCACCTAAAAAAATAACCTTTGAAGAAATGTGTCTTTGTTCTTCTTATCCATGACTTTTTATTATTAGAGGTGAAATGGATTGAGCTATGCCACATCTGGTTTATCAGTCTTCCAGCATGACTCTGTGGTAGTCGATGTACTTTATATTTTCAAAGTTGCTGTGGGCTAAATTAGGGCAGGCAGAAAAAGTCTTTTTGGAATAGGACAGGAAACACATCTTGAAGAGCACAAGACAACTTGAAGGTTTTTTTCGAAGGGAGTGGGAGAGAGGCTTCTTAAAGACGAAATAAATTTTCTGAGAATGATTCACAAATTATTCAGTTTTTAGAATCAGGTAATTTAGCACCCTCATTCCTCCCACTGCTGTAAGATGCAGTCTAAAAAGCAATGAAAACAAATACTAATGAACTAAATTCAATTTTCTTAATTCTACTGGGTTCTCTATGAGAAAAGCAGTCAAAGCAATGTCAGTGATACCAGTTTTGCCTATTTTTGCTACCAGTGTGGACGCTGCTTTGCTTAATGACATCGACTTGCCCATGCTTGCAGACCACAGAATATGACTTGTTTGCTTAAAAAGAAACACAGTAATTTAAAGAGATTTTAATAAATATGAAGAAATATCAACAAAGTGTTTATCAAACTTAGCTACAAAACTAGTCTTCTCAATATTCACACAGAATATTCTGAGTTGGAAGGACTCACAAGAATCAAGTCCAACTCTTAACAACCTGTACCTGCAACTGTGGCATTATTAGCACCATGTTCTAACCAATTAGTTCTTTTAGTGTGGTTATTTATACCCGCATTTGCCTACGCATTTTAGGACCACCAGCTATTTCAGAAGATCAGGGCTGTGGCATAACCAAAGAGGAGGAGGAGGAAGGATGCAATGACTGTTGCCATCTTCACCGGTTTCTGATTAAAAGCTGCCCAACGCTGGCACATTCCCCCCATGAGCTCCGTGTGCCTCCCAGCACGGCTCTGCAAGGCCCAGCACGCTGTCAGACAGCCGTCAGAATGAGCAGCACTACTGCCAGAGCCTTTCATAAGAACTAAAACATCATGCTGCTGCACCCTGCATTTTCCCAATAAAATGAGGCAAACCAATATAATTTCCCATAAAACTAAAGAACCATGCAATGCTTACAAAAAGCATGTACTTAGCAACAAGAAAGGAGAAAGAAGTCCTGACAACAAAACATCAAACTCACCTAACTAGTGAAGAAGTCTGGAACTTCATAGGGTTTGTATGCCCGAAGCTAACACAACTGAGCAGGTATTTTTGTTAGCTGTTCCTCGCTTCATTTTCAAAAGCCCTTCCCTTCCTGCTGCACTTTCAAGGTTTGTTCTTTGCTAGGGCTTTTTTCTGCTACATTAAATATAACTCTTTAACAAAGGAATTTTAGGGAGGGGAAGAATTAGAGAATTACCAGAAAATTATTGACTGTTGTCTCACACAGTACCACTCTTGCAAGCAACAGGACATTTACTGGACATTGATGTCTCATTACATCTAGTATGTAATTTATTTCTCTGCTGGAAGAGAACTTATCAGCTTTGCCCATGTGGAGAAAATGCTTCTAGCTTAGAAACAAATAGACCACCACAGGCAGGAAGCTGAAAAGCTTAAATGAAAACCTGCTGCATGATCACCGAAGTCAGCTCACTAAGGCAGAAGTATTGAAATAGGACAGACGTGGCATTTCAGGGCCAGATTTTTGACAAAACCTGGTTTCATTGACAAATTATTTAGAAAACCAAGAACAATAAAAACTGTAGAGTACCGAAAATGGAGAGAAAGCTGGACTCTCTATTTATGTGTATCTGAAAATTCAGCATTAACAAAAAAAATCCACAACAGAAAGTCCTTATCTTTGTCTGAATATATAAACAATAATGTTTTAACTGGTGAGAAAATTTTGTGAAGCACTACAAAGTTGCATATTTTTAGTCACTCTTCGACCATAAGAAATTATTGCTCTCTAAAACAGAGTATTTTTACTAGTTATATAAACTCTCCACTTGATAGCTTTTAATTTTTTTACATTTTACCTGTGTTTACATTTGGCATGACTAGATAGTGTTTTAGCTATACATACAATTTAAAACCATTAACTTTCAAATAAGGTTAGTTATCCATTCAAGTTCAGGAGAATACAGACTTAACATTTCTTAAAAAAATATACAAACCCCTCACATTAGCTTAGGTAGGTCAGAAAATGCTGAATGGAGGTAAAAAAATCCCTTTGGCCTTAGACTAAACATGGAAAATTTCAGTCCAGAAGTGCTTTTCATAAAGTTATGAGCTAATGAATAAAAGGGGATTCTAATACAGTTTCATTAAATGTTAGCTATAAAACCCAGCAGTAATAACTTAATCTTTACTTCTTTGCCAATTTGACCACTTCAGAATAGTAAAAACCAAGGTAAAGTAAACCGCACTGGTTACTATGAAGAGGTTTTATCTCAATGAGAATAGAAAAGACACAGGAGATTGGGCCAAAATACATATAAGGAAAATTCCAAAATAGAGAAAATACTTGTTTACACCTGACTGGAGCCAAGTGTAACAAACCCTCTTTACCAAGCTGCTTCCAGAATCCTTGGGCCTTTGTCCAAGGACAAGGGAAATGCCAGCTGGGCCATCCATATCTGTTGACAGGCAGAGGTTATTATCCATCTCTTTGAAAGGAGATGAAAGGAAATTCTCATCTGAGTGCTTTGCAAACTCTTCAGCTAAACAGTAGGGTCGCCAGCAGAAGCTGTATAAGTCTCTGAGTTCCTGAAAAATTATTAATGTTGAAGCATTCTACTTTCAAGATGCCCCCTCTACCAGTACCTGTAAAACTTGCCAGATAAAAACCAATTACTACACAGAAAGCCCTTAAAGGAATTGGTCTGGAAGCCCTGCCCTGTAAACTAAAATTCCCCATATATTTTATGGCATTTGCTTTCCAAGATTATCCACTCTCTCACATGAACCTTCATAAATCTCTACTGCCAAAACATCTATCAAAGTACTTACTGATAAGAAAAGACACAAACACATTTCTTACTCGACTGGGGCTTTTTTTCCCCTCTGAAAAAATACACTTTTTAACAGGTTCTTGGCCAAGATTACATTTGTATTCACACAGTGCCTCTTTTATGAAAAGATGTAATGCAACCAGTTATGAGAGTGACCCCGAAAAAGCCAACTAATGGTTTGACTTTGTCTGCATTGAGAACAACACAAAGGAACTAACAAGTAACTAATTTTATATGATGCCTGATAATGCAGCACTATGTAAGGAAGAGATTACGTAGGAACACTTAAAAGATAAACATACTTGTTCTGAAAGGATCAGACCTTTTAAGATGCAATTTATAAGCACCAAGAAAAACTGAAACACACAACTGAAGTCAGGTTTACTCACATTTCATTCATTTTGTTTTTTGTCATGTTAATGTCTAACACCCATGCAGGTTTTTCTGATGCAGTTGTTGCTGCTACATGGTACTTAATTTAGCCTCCTACACTCAAAATGTCATGGATCCTACATGAAGAGACAGACAAAGGAATAGTCTTAGCTCTCTTGCTCAGTTATTTAGTTATTTGAGGTGTCTTTTTTTTTTTTTTGGTGTTCTTTGTATTTCTTAATCTTTGGGATATGGTAAAGGTCCAAATAGTCATTCATGACATGTTTTCTGATGCAGTTACCATTCATTATGTTTCTGAAGCAGCTACAGCCTGCAAAGTCAATTCTTGGTCAAAATTTTTACATCCACAAGTAGAAAAAATATCACAGGATACTTCAAAGTCAGATCCTGTGAAATAGAGGAGGCTGTTAATCAGTGCAGTTTAATACAAACCCCTCTGTCACACTGATGTTAAGATTATGTGTGCTGAGGTGAGCAGGCAGTAATATTAAGAACTGTACACAAATTTCTTCTGAATAAAAATGATCCATCAGCCCATGGAAACTCTCAGGAATCCAGCTTCCACTGAAAGCGTCTTTTTCGATCTATTTATTTCAGAAGATGTGGTATGAATGATGGTATAATAAGTTTTACTATGTTTTAGGCATAAATGACTCATACATCATTCCAATTCTAACATGCAAGTACAATATGTTACCACAGCTGCTCCATAGGAATAACAACATATCCATTTGGAAGGAAAATGCATTTATGAAAATGCCTGATTAGCAGAAAAAGCAGAAAACAATTCATTATAAACAATAATATACAACACAACTGCTTTATTTGACGTTTTTATGGTTACAGTCTGTTTACACGGAATCTATTGGATTAAAATGCATTCAGCTCTTCCCTTCCCACTCCCAGCTCAAATTAGTCTTCATTGATGTTATCCATAAAAACAAAACAAAAAAACAGGCTTTGAAGGAGGGACAGACATGCTAGTTGAATATCAAGTTGCTGGACAGAGTGCACCAAATTATCTTCTTGCTTCAGGCATCTCCTACCAGGATCCCAGTCTGAGGGCAAAAATGCATGTTCTCTCCCCTTTTTGCTTTTAAAATACTGTACTTTTATCTTGCATGCCTCCTATCCCCTGTAAAGGCTAAGAACTGAATGCTGCGAAGCTGGCAGGTAATATATCTCTGAGAATTGCCAACATATGTAAAGTCAAGGCAGTGCCACCTGCATCTCTGACCTCCTAGAGACAAGACTTCCCAATGTCTCAGCCTTCCCTTTCACAGCCAAGGAAACCTCTACCTTCTTCCATCTTACCTCTGCTTGCTCTTTTATTTACATACATCCTTTTCATTAATGAACACTCTTTATTTTCCTTCATATCACAATTAAAAAGTTTCAGACATTTTTTCTATTACAAATTCATTAATTTACTCCACTAAAATTCCACTAAAAATTATCAAGACAAGAACATGTGGGAGTATTGAAAGTAGCACTAGTTAAATAATTATGCCATTTAATGTAAAACCACTGGCATGCTAAAATACACTTAGAAACTATTTACACCATTTTGGGACATGTACATGGAATAACAGAAAGACAGAGGTAATACTGCTAATGCCATCATTTGCCTTTGATGAAAGCAATCTCAAGACATGTCTACAAAACAATGGACTAAGTAGATACAGTTGGGCAATTCTTTCTGAACTATCCCACAAGCACTTATCAACAGCAACTGCAAACTCTTCAACACAAAAAGACACCTAGAACTACCTTTATTCCCACCTGCTACTGGAGAGGCATCTCAGATGGTCAGCCCAACTTTTGGTCCATGTAAGAGAGATAAATGGGCAGAGACAGCAGCTAACCAGAGAAAAGACACTTGAATGTTTTGCTTGATTCAGGCGAGAGGATTAAGTCTGGGTCTCCTACCTTCCAGATGAGTGCCCCAGCTAATGAGCCCACAGCTAATAGCAGAGCAACTTGTTCTCCCTCTTTTTTTCATTACAGTCTCTGAAGAACTGTGTTTAGTTCCTCATCAAGATGAATGCCAAGCCTGCTAAATTTTTCATGACACTGAATTCTTGTTCTCCTGCCAGCCCTAGTTATGTGTGAACATTTCAGGCTCCCTCGGGCATTTATTTTACTACAGAGTCCTGAAATACTTAAGTCTATTAAGACCTAAAATAAACAGGCGAAAAGGAGGAATCTCCTAGGTGTTCTCCCAGTCTACATTTTAAGAAGGCAGTGCCTACATCAATGAAGTTTAGAAATTATTCTCAGTGTCACCAGTGAAACATTTGGCAACAAACTGATCACACCCTGTCAGCTACCACAGCAGGGTTCAGATCCACACCACAGCAGGAGCAGCACCTTCTGCAGACTGTAAAGATCTGGCTAAATAGGGTCGATCCTGAGAGAATCAGCCTGACTGCAAGCGCACAGCCAGAGCAGAAAGCATAGTACTTCCCAGAAAAGCTGGATTTACTAAACCCGCACACAATGACTATTCTGCACAAGCATTATGCCTGGGCTTGTGCCCAACACAGTCCCTGCCTGCTCCCTTGCTGTCAGGAAACAGGGTGGCTGGCAGTAGACTATGACTGAAGAATAATTCACACAGCTTGGCCTTGGTTACCCTCCTCACCAAATGCCTTTCTGGAGCAGAAAGCATGTTGGCTGCGAGCTAGGCTGGCCTGCTGCTGTGTGTTGAAAAAGTGGAAGCTTGAGAAAAGAGGGCCAATCACCAAAAGACTTCACCCAGGTCTTGAAGGGCAGCAGATATCTCACTGAATTAACCACTGGGCTGCAAATCTAACTAGCACACAGGCTATGAGCTGTGCCTCCATGAAAGGAGCTGAAAGAGCACTCGGAACAAAGTCCCTACATAAAATACCTGGATTTTAAGTCACTACTGAAATAATTTTATGGTCCCTCTCAGTTTATCTGTGCATTCTGTAGCCGCTCTCTCCAAAGAAGGTCTGAAAATAGACCAAACTTTGTTGTTTATCTTGAGGTCTCTTATTCCCTATAGCAACTCCAACAGCGCTTCCACCCAAAACGCTTCATTATTATTACTATAGTCACTGCTATTATATATCTAGAAAGGAAGTACAAATGGCCAATTTGTGGCCAGAAAATACTATGCCTGATACCAAATCTGAAAAATCAACACTGTTGCCTCAGAGAAACTCCAGGCAGATGTGAAAAAGTATACATATGGATATACACAATCCTATATTGGACATGCTATGTACAAAGAAGGCAATGCTACTACGAAATCAGCTGTCATGAGCTGCTGGTATGCACCAACCTACAGCTCATGCCTGTCCCTGGTATATCCTCAGAAGAGTTCCCAAAGACCAGACTATCTTCTAATAAAAAGTGTTTTGTGTCTTCCTCCATATCTATTTTATGTTTGAAACAACCTTTAAAAATCCTCCTGTTAAACAGTTTTTCTCCAACACTTTTCCAAACTATTATTATATGGCTGTTAGTCCCCGGAAAGTCAATGCTGAAGATCTCTGTAATGAACTAGATTTAATATGGGTGTAATATGTCTCTGTAATCCTAGCAGGAGATTCTCATTGAAAGCACAAGCTAAGAAGAAAGACCTCAAAGTTTTTTGTCCTTCAGACCTATGAAGGATTTTTCCCTCAATACCAAATCTGAGAATTGGATCTTGCCAGTGTCCAAGTAAATTGGAACACTGATACATCCAACTTGTTCCTTGCCCTGTTTCCAACACTTCCAAGATAATTTGCCAGTGAGATCTTTCTGAAGGCAAAATCCTAAAGACTTCTCTAAGCTTTATGAATAGAGTGGGGAGGGATGTGGAGAAGTCTTTCTGAAGCCTGCAATTCTGTAAAGTGCATGTACTTACTAAAAAACTGGGGTTGGACTTGAGCTTGGCATTTCTTCTACACTGTATTTCCCTGTGTTGGTGGTTTCCTAGTCTGTCCACAGTAATTGACAAAAGAACAGGGACAAAATCACTACCAAGCAGATCTATTTAAGTTCTACATAAGCAGTTCTCAGTTCTATAGGTAAATCATATTTTAATCTTTGCCTGACAAACTGTTTAAGTTAAATGTACGTCATGTTAGTTTCATATAATGTTTATAATTCATTTCACCTCATTACATAGTGATTTTTGCCCTGTTTTTCTCTCTTCACCTTTTCTGCTTTCATCTTGACAAACTGAAAATGTATCAATATAGAAACTGTTTCTTCCTATAATTGGCAAAGTCCTTAAGCATAACTGGAAAAATTCTGTAATCCCAGTTACATTGGTACTCTTTTCTCATTCCTCCAATACAAGCATGATGGGGTATCAGACTGAGTGGCTTGTCTGTGATGAATCATAACTCATGCCCCTGGACGCCCACGGCAGAAGAAAAAGAGAATCAGTCATTTCTCCCACTGAGGACTGACAGGATGTGAAACACAGAGTAAAGTGAAGTCGGAGGATCAGAGCTGCCAATTTTTACATCACGTGGGACGCTATAAAGCACCACAAAGCCCATTTTTGTAAGATAAAAACACAAGAACAGACAATCTTTTGCTCTGCCTCTACGGATGGAGCGAGACAGAGCTTTCCTCAGCAGAACTCTGCAGTAAAATCATGGCTATGCTTCTGCAGACACCTGAGGAGCTTTACTGCTCTTTGCTTTCAAGAAACAAAAGGACCTGCTGTCAAGCATTTCACCTGCAATATTCTTCTGCCTTGTGGGGTGAAAACCCCACTTCAGGGAGTTAAAAGAACTCAGAAACATGACGGATTCAAAATTTCAGTCTAAAATCTGAATATATAATACAAACACTGACACAGCTATGTCTAAAGAAATGGTAGACTGCAACCCCAAACATCTCCTTCAGTCATTTTTTTATGCAATTTGTAACTGCTCAGCTTTGAATGGGAACTGTGTAATGAGGATTGTCAAAGGAATATTCCCCAAAACTGACACATCACAAAAGCTTCACTCAGAATCCACACATGGTGCTGCTGCACATTTATTATCCACAAGCTAAAATTTGTCTAATGTAATTCAAGACTGATAATTACTGATGGAGGCCATATGTGTTTTTAATAAAAGGAAATTGCCAGATTAAAAATACTGCTTCCTTTCTAGAGTACCATGGTTTCAAATGACAGCTCAGATTTATGTAACTGAAATGACAACTCTATAAATTTCCAGGATTTTAAAAATCTCATTCTCTGTAAATGAAGTCTTAACCACTCTTCAGCTGTTTCCATAATTCTCACAAATACCAGTAAGGGAAATAAAAACGTACAAAATTAAACAAAGCAAACCAGAATAGTATGTTACTAAAACTTGCAAATAATAGCAGAAGCAAGACTTGCATTTTTTATATCCAGCTTTTAGCATCTGATCTGATTTTAATTTATTACTATGTTACCAGATACAAGGAACTCTGTTGTGCCGAGTGTTACAAAAGTATATGAAAAAAACTCCAGACCTTTCTTTGAATGAAAGAACAAATGGTGGCACCAGACAGCATTGACTGAGAGTGAAAACTGAAAAGGCAGAATAGCTGAATTACTAATAAGAATGTATCATCCCTCTCCATGGTGCCTTGCTACTCGAGGTCTCCAATGTGGCTAACGTGCTGCCAAATTCTAATACAGGTTCCGGAGAAGCTCCGGGGGAATGGCAACCTGCAAACCTGATGTCTATATATGCTAGTTAATAGAAACTATAATAACAAAAAACGAAGTGGGCACATGTCTAAGAAAAATCAAATTTTGTTTTTCATTAAGTGAAGTCTTACAAAATTAACCCAATTCTCTGAACAGCACCAAACCAGCAAACCAGTGAAACCAGCAATCCAGTCAGTGCAGCCTACATAGATTTCAAAAAAGCTTTTAACAAGTATTTCACCAAAGACTTTTAAGGAAACTAAGCACCCATGGCAAAATGGAGATCTTTGCGCAGCAACATAATTGGTTAAGAGACATAACCAGAAATTAGTGGTAAATGGGCAAGACTGCATAGCGGAGGAAGCCTACCAGTGGAGCACCACAGGGATCTGCACTGGGATCTGCTCCTCTTCCCACACCTGTAATTGACCTGGAGAGGTAGCTAAGCACTGAAGCAAACAAGTTTGCAAATGATACAAATTTATTCATGGCAGTAAGGATGAGGGCAAGTGGTGAAGAATCACAGGACCTTATGAAATTGAGTGACTAGACAATGAAATGGTAAATTAAATTCAGTGTGGATAAGTGTGGAGTGATGCACATGGGAAAATATAACCTTAACTTCACATGTACAGTGATGGGCTCTGAGCTGAACATTATCACTCAGGAATGAGACCTTGAGGTTACAATAAATAGTGCCATCAAAATGTCAGCTCAGTGCTCAGCTGTCAAAAGAAAGCAGCCCAAATATTAGGTATTGTTAGGAACTGAAGAGGAAGCAAAACAGAGAACACAATTATGTCACTTGGTAATGTCACCTAGTTCATACACTGTCTCTGCTTTCAGGGACATACTTCATCACTGGGTATTTTGTGCTAAATTTTACAAGGGCTGGAGCAAAACAAAAAGCAGCTCAAAACAGAAGAGCGACCTGTAATTAGGGGGACAAAGACAGCAGTTTTAACACTTCATCCCAGTTTCACAAGAGTTTTCTCTGAGACTGTATCCAAAATTCAAGGAGACAGCATCTTCTAGATACTTGCTGACAAACTATTCAAAAAAGAAGCTGACAAATTACACACATAGAATCAATGAGCTCTATTAAAAGGCATTACTATACATGTGCTAAAAGCACAAGCTTTACCAGTATTTTAAATTCCTGAGAAAGGACAAGTTGAAGATTTGCCTTCACTCTAGCAGTATGCAGCCAGCTAAAAATCATTTTGCTGTGCCATCTTGAAGCAACGAGATTTTAAACCTTAAGGTAAATAAAGTGCCCACAAAGGGTAAGTAAAAACAAATTAATCTAAAAGTCTTTAGAGTCTTGCCTTTCTCCCTGCTCTCTTTTCCTCATTTTCTTTCCTATCAGATAGCCTGCTCAAGGTGCTGCTGGAACCAGACTCTTTGGTGCTTGAACAACAGACAAATGCTTTTACCCACTGAGGTTCTGTAACAGGGAACGACCAAATTAAGTTTAGGCCTTCAGATTTCAAGCTAATCTCTACTACAACATCTACTTCTTGCTTTTATGAGAAAGGATTTGTCTGTGTGCTAATGGACTGATATGACTTGTATCTTTATCTAATTGCATGAGCCATGAGACTGTTCTGGTTTTCATTTGGATTGTTACATATCAGACAGAATGTGTCTATCAGCAGTGGCTACATATAGTGCACCCTCTACTTACTTACTTGCATAACATACTGTCTATTCACTCCATATATTCACACACTTGTGTATAGAGAAACACACCACCATCGCAATCTATAACGAGTCTGTACAGTAGCTTTGCCCATCATGTAACAGAAAAAATACAGAAAGATAAAGAATATATTGGAAACCAGAACTGTGATAAATAATTGTTCCCTAATTTGAAACTCACAGTTGTAGCAAATATGAATGTATTTTCCAACATGAAATAAAACTATGTAGGGTATTCCATTAGTTTAAACTGTTAGCTAAGAGTTTCTCCAGATGGACTAATACCACATTTAAAACAGACTGAGTTTCAAATAATTTTTTGCCTTTGTTCTAGCCTTACATATAATTAAAAATCACTTAGGAAATATTTCAATTCAAATGTTATAGTATTACAGTGTGAAATTAAGGTGGAGGTTTTTTTTGTTATACTTTTCCTATAGCCGTAATTTTCTACCATTGAACTGTAATTGAAGTTTCTTTCTTATTCTTTCTTTTTTTCAATTTGTCTGGTCCAAGAACGTTTATAAGACAGGTCATGCAGGACACTCAGCAGGAAGTGTTCTGGGAAAATAAGTTGTCCCAACTAGCAAAAAAGCTTCTACAGGGAATAAACAGTTTAATTTTAATTAAAGTAGAATGAAGAAAGCAAAGTAAATATCAGCTGGTAGTAATACACTAAAAAATTCAGTCCCTGCAAGTAAGTGCAAGCCCATCAAACTTCTCAGAAAAATGCCTTCAGTGTTCATGCACAGATCTGGTGAAGCTGTGACAGTATGCAAACTGAACCCAAGGCAGGCACATCAACTCACTAACTCAAGCTCTGCATCCCTTCTATCAGAAGAGAGGACATTTCAGCAAAACTGCAGTTACTTTTGCTAACCAAAGAAAACTAAAATCAGGCAACCACCTCTTCCCTCTCTCTATTCTGCTGCCCACTACAAATTAAGTCATTATCTGTCTCCTGATGTGAGGGAAGAAATATTAATTAATCACAGAAACCTTTGGATCACCAGATAAATCATTCTGTTGACCCCATGTTGTTTTCAAAGGGCAGGGCTAAGCTGCTGCAGCCACAGCTGCTGCCTTTGAGCTCTGACAGTAGCGCTGGGGCAGCTACAAATCACGGGCAGAACAGGTAAGGAGCGAAACAGCCGCCAGCCCTTTAAAAGTCCTGATGCACCCTGAAACTTTAATTCTGTCATGCAGTTAGAAAACACCGAATAAATGAGGTTTTTCAGAAAGCCATTCTAACAGAATTCCTCATTACAGCTCTAATTACAAGCTATCTTTATAATGTACACCTGGCGACATCATGTAAAGCATTTCGCTTTAAAGGTCAGCAGAACTGAAAGAACAATTTTGTTATTTATAGTAACGGGTGAACTTTTCTTATTTGGCTGCTTAAGCAGCCAACCCTTGAGTTTAATGTAATTAGGGAGGGAATATTCAATTTACAGTATCCACAAGTAATGACAATTACACTGGTTCAAAAAAGCTGTTGGTAAGCATAAGAAACCTTTGCAATTACATCCCGTTTCCAAAATTACTTGAGCGCCGTGAACTTGAAGCATTTCAGCAAATGAAGGCCAAGGCACATAAAGGAGAGCTACGGCGCTTTAAAAGCTGCACTGTTTAACATAATGAGCCGCCCGACCGGAGGGAGATCGCAAAACACGCTCCATAACTCACCGCGACAGCCCACGCCATCTCCTTCCTGCTCACAAACATCCATTAAGAAGAGCACAAGCCGGCTCCCTCATCGCCTCCGTCCATCCTTCGCCAGCACTGCCGAGCTCCCCTCGCGGAGCGGACTCGGCAGCCAGCCCGTTTAACTCCGGCTGCGGGTTCTGCGCGGTCCGGCAGCGCTGCGAGCAAGGGAACGCCGCCGTGTGCCCCCCGCCGCCGGTGCGGCACAGCGCCCAGGTCAGCGATCCGCCGGGGCCAAGGTGAAAAATAAACAAATAACCGCGTTCACAGCAGCTGCGGCGATCGCTCTCCGGAAAATTAGTCAGGCATTATGAGGGAGATGGTATTAAACGCTGCCACTTGCAGCTTCACGGCTCTCTGCGTATTCGCATCAGCCTGGGATGAGCACTTAAGGAGTATCATCAGAGAGCTTGCCCAGCTGAGCATCTTCCATTAAGTTTTTGTCTTAAAAGGAGATAGCAGGAACCTCTCTGCCTGACAGGCAAAAGGCTTGTCATAATTCATTAATAACACAGCCTTGCTCAGGTTTCCTTCAATGAAATCAGGCAGGCAGCCTGTGAAGAAAATGCTGAGTGAACAACAGCTTCTCCAGACACAATGCAATAAACTTGCCACTACTTGGCATCGCTTGGTGTCTGAGACAAGGATGACCAATGCTATTTGACAAGACCTGTCAGAGTCCCTTAAGGGTCCCAGTGAAGAAACTCAAAAAACAAACACTAATTCCTCTACAGGATGCGATTCACTGCTTGGAAGCAAAAACTTCACGTTTTAGCTGCAGAGATAAATGTACCCTGTCTGCTTTTGCTACGCTCAGGGCAAAGCTGGCAATTTACTCTGAGAACCTATCTGCATCCAAAGGGAAAAAAGCTAGAAGAGGTGAGGTAAAAAGCAACAACTACAATATCAGATAATTGCAAAAATTAACAGGACAAGTCTTCCAACAGATTCTTAATTCATCTGAAGCCTCATTTCCTTCTAAGTTGGAAAAATAGAAAATACAACTGAAGATATCTGTAAGGAAAGGAAACAAGCTCAGGCTAACTGTCAAAATAAAGTCATTAGGATGGCATCCAAGCAGGGAGGACAGAAAATTCTTTTTTCTTTTGTCTAGTATGCATCCATTCCTACAGTGGTAAAATGCACCTGTAATATTTGAGTCTTTTGTAAGATTTGTTCCATCATGAAAAAAAATGAAGAAGGGTATTCATACTAGTATTTGATCTACTAGCACTTCATATACACACATTGCTTCACATGACAAAATAATATGGTAATACAGTAAGTACATGCCATTCCATTGTACAGCATTCATTATAATCCAAGTTTTAAACAGTCTTCAGCATAAAACTACTACTACGAATTTTATATCTACTATAACAGGGTTTACAGATTTGCTTTTGATTTTTAAAAGATGCTTTATCATAATGAAACAGAAACAGTCCAAACATATATAAATTAATTTTGAACATTTAGAAAAAGCAAAGAATGTACTGATGATGGTTAATTATTGATTTTAGAATATCTCTGTCACAAAATCATCTTTTGCATTAAAGTAGGTTCAGGTAATTTGCAAACAGCACAGTATTATCGCTTCCCTAAGCTCCTTTGTGTTTCATTTAGGCATGATAATTTGAGTGCAATATCTGTCTTTAAAACTATGGCCTATAAACTTTATTAGAAACAGCACTATTAGCATGTCTAGAGATCACTGTATTCAAGTGGAATGCAACTGATTGAACAGAAATCAATAAAGGTATTTAATGATTTCATGAGAAAAATAAGTGACCCTCACACCCTTAATGGATTAATGTCACTTATGTGCTACACATTGCATAATGCTGACACAGAGCTACTCAAAGCAGTGTCACTTTTCATATGAGTGCCTTAAAACCTTATCAAAGGGAAATTGTGTTTTAATGCTATTTCAGATGTCATTTTTGAGAGGATTTTTACAATCCCATTTCATAAAGCAGAAAACATGATCTGAATTGTTACAAGTAGCTTTTGTCATTGGCACACATACTAGGTCACCCTCTCAAGTTAGCTGGTGAATGAAATCCTGAACACAGGAAAGGGATAACACTTCAAAACTTCACTCAAACAACTTGTTTATTGATGCTTTTATTTCTCAATACACCTTTATCTATATATCTGAATCTTTCATTAATTACCAACAGCATGCTTTGCTAGGGAAGGGAAACTACTCCTCACAGTCAGTATTACAGCACAAGATAGATGGGATGCACAGCTCACCCATACACTACCTGGGATTGAAAACAGAGGAGGGAGATAATCTAAATGACAGAGTAAATGCCATTAAATAAATGCTTGCCTCTCAGCCACTCAGACGATGAGCAGATCTCTTAAGAACATGAGTGTCTGTTCATCTTCAATACATTGCTTTTGTATCCCATTTTACATCTATTCACTGAAAAGCAACCGTGGGTCACAGCAAATCATTCCATGGCCTCATTCCTTTCTTTTAATAGACTGAAGTTGAAAATATGCAGTGTTTACTAGGTAGTGACATGAAGGCTCCTTTTTGGGAAAGAAGAAAGTCAAATTCAAGATGTAAACATGCCCTGTCTAAGCAGAGTTTACCATGACCAGGCTGCACTTACAATACCTTTTGAGTAAACTCAGATATAACTGAGGGGAGCTGATGTTTGATTTCCATGTTCTATTTGCCATATTATCTATCATAATTTTATGTGCAACATGAGGAAATTAAAATAACTGAAAAACCCCAAAACTTTTTCCTAAAGATAATTTAGACCCAGCTGTTAAATGCAGTTTTCTCCTGAAGAAATGGGAAAAAACTATGTTCAGATAAAACAGGGAAGCAAATGCAAAAGCTTTTTCTGACTGACTTGAACATTTCCTTATTTCTCCCCAAAGGATATAAAAACTACTCCAGTAAATGTAGCGTCATAATTGGCTATAATTGACTCCATCCTTCAATTTTTAAGGCAATCTATAAAATATGGATTGTTTTGTCAACTGGGAGACAATTTTGTGACACCACACTGTTTATCTTGGTACGGTGATCTCAGCCACACTCAATATAATTTGTTACCTCTCAGACTACCTTATTTTGGCCGTAATCCTACACCTCTCTACATTTAATGCACTGCACACTAGTTAGGTGTAACACCAAACATTTTGAGTGCTACCAAAGGGAGTTACTTGCTGAAGATCACTGTCACAGGGGATAACACTAGCAATGATACGGTAGCAGGTGAAGAACAGCCATTGTACTCAGGCAAGCAAGGTCTGTTCCAATCCATCAGTGTACTTCACGCTATACTGTCATTAGTACATCTCACAATTTACTGCACATGAATCAGAAGAGATAGGGGACAGAAGAAAAATGAAGGGTTTAACTGCTGCTGTTTTCCCTTTACACCTGCATTTGCAACATTTTAGTGCAGCCTGCTGACACTGTCCATACAGACTGCTACGACCTCAGGGCAGTTTTGCATCAAATCTTAGGTCACAATAGTACGATGACCGCTGAAGGGAAATGACTGCATCTCGCCATTTCTAACCTGAGAAAATGTAAACACCTCACAAAGATATTGCCTTCAAATACAAACTCAGAATTATGAAATTGCCTTCTCTTTCTTTCCTATATAGTCCAATACTCTTTTTTATTTATACATCTCTCTTCATGTACTGCAACACTTCAACTGAAAACTAAGGTAAGTAGAAGAAAGATAAAAACTAGAACCTAAAAAAAAAAAATAAATCCAAGTACAAATGCCAAAAAACTGCAGCAAATGATTGATAGAAACATTGATGTAATCCTGTCCATAGCAACAGTTTAATTATGAGCATCTTGGCAGTCAGCCTGCTCTATGTGTTGATTTTCCCCAGCAGAGAATGCCATACAATCCATCTTTGTGTTATGCGCTACATGACTACACAGAGAGGCCAATCAAAGGGGAAAATGGAACAGGGAAGTTGTAGTAAATTACTGGGGTGATACAGAAGTAAGTACATAGGCCAGGAATAATTTCACTCCTGAGGATAAGCAAGCCTGAGAAAAAAAGATAGGAAAAAAATACCAGGAGGGTGCTACCCACAACAAAATAGTACTATAGTCCTCAGTCACAGTGACTGCAACATACAACATGGATACTTCTCTCCAACAAATGACATAAATTCCTGGTACCCAGTTTAAACTGTCCCCTCTCAAATTCTTCTTCCCAGAATCACAATTGCGTTGAACATCAGAGAAGAACGTTGCAGTCCTAGGAAACCAGAGACATAGGGCTCATAGGCCATGGCTACATGAGATACTGTAAAGGAAAGCATGCCAAAAGGAACAGATCTGCTGGGCGGGGGAGCTGCTGCCAAGAACCCAATGGCCATGTGATTTGTATTTTAAGGATTTAATTTCATGCTGATTCCAGCATGGGCCTGTAGACAAGTTCATGTGTGCAGCTGAGAATGGTAAGACTGCTTCTGAATACTGTTTTTCAATTTCATACCACCCAGCACATCCCAGAGTGTGCTCTGACAGTGCTCCATGTGACACACTGAAGCACGGTAAGCCAGGAGATCTGAAAGGCCACACTCCTGATCCACACTAAAACACAACCATAGCAGGCACATCATAGGGCATGCACAACATCATTGGTGAGGTGTGGAGTTCACTCCAGTAAACGGGAGGGCAAGGAAGCAATAGCAGCAACTTTGTACTAAGGGTGTAGAGGGCATGGACCTGAACAGGAAAAGGCAGCAGGGCAGGCTTAGGGGGTTATAAGAGAAATAGTGAAATCCAGTTGTGGCTGTTTCTTGATATACTTGCAGGTAAGTTCCAGATAAAAACAAAAAAAATATAATAGAATCATAGTTTATAATTAGCCTTCCAATTTCTATGTTGGGAAGCGTTTGTTAAAAAAGCAAAAAATTACAACAATGTATCAGTCTAGATGCAACTCCAATCTACAGTGCTTATTTACGTTAAAAAATTCCTTTAAATTCCATACCTAATTTTTGAAGCAACATTTAGGAAAATTTCTCTCAAACAGCAGTTTAAGATTATACTCTCTGCTCTTTACTTTAAGAAGTGCTCAGGAAATGTTCTGGTAATTTTTAAGTGTGTGAACAAAGGTTTTGTGAAATCCTGTTAGGCTATTACATGTGGTAAGAAAACCATCAATCATTTCTGCAGCCTGGTGCCCACATTCACAACTTAACTCAATAAAGACGGTTTTTAGTTTCTATTAAGGTATGAATATTTTATATTTTTAACCACATAAATCAATAAGAATACTCATATATGTATATATATATATGGACCAAACCATGTATACACTTCTTTGATGAAAAAACTCAAAACAATTCAGAAATTTGAAATTGGCACTCTAAAAAGAAGGTTCCTAAAGTTTACAGAAATTCCAAGAGACATACTCAAATCAAGCACAACTGTTGTTCCACTCAATTTTATTATTTTTTTTTCAGTTGTCTGACTATTTCAATCTCTGTGGACTCATCATACCATTAAAGCACACTTTTTTTTTTTTTTTTTAAATACCAAATGACTGGGCATGTTCTACCTACTAGGGATTACCTAAGAAATTGCTTTCAAACACAAAGTGTCAGAATCTAGGCCACTGTGATGTACCTTCACTATCTCTTCCTGATTAAAATTTGCTTTAAATACAGAAGAAAGGGATTTTTTTTTGTATGGGTACAACTTAATGTTCAGATCAATACATTATAAAAATCTATTAAATCACAGGACTAAAACTGGATTAGTTATTTAAGCCCTGAAAGCTCAGGTATTTTAGCCCTGAATTCAGGTCTCATATTTCATCTCAGAGCACTGAAGAGGTACTTTGGTTTTCTAAACAGCAGTGTCCTAAGAGATGTCCATACCTGATAAAAACTGCCTTTGTGTATCAGCTCAAAAAAATTATTGTTTGATTACCTCTTTACTGTAGAGTCTCTCCTAATAAACACAACATCTTCCAAAATACCTATGTGACTGTACTGATCGAATGATTACCTGAATAGAACACCCAGCTGATTACATTGAATATTCAGTTAACTTATTTACCCTTCAACAGCTAGAGAATACAACAAAAGAGAAACCCACAGGAACTCCTGGTAAGGATGTTTTGTCAAGACATTAATCAAAGCTAGTGTAATATGAACAGTTACATCACTCCTCAGTAAGTTCACCTTGATATTTTCACAAAAAGGGCATTTGGAAAATCTTCAGGAAAAAAAAACCCCAGAAAATTGACATATCACTGTGTTATACCAGGGTTTGTGGGAGTAACAGAAAAATGGAGTCTGCTGTTAGGCACACAGAAATCCGTAGCATGTACAGTGCTTTTGATGCAGGTCTTTTAGTGGCACTTTTTACTTATGAGAAGGAACTTTAAAATACAAGAGTGACTCTGCTTTGTAAAAAGGGTTGTATTTGAAAATGCTTGATGGCAGCTATGACACACAGGAAATAAAAGTTTTGCTACTAAAATAATTCTGAAGTTCCAATGCAATTGCAAATTAAAGAAATATATTTTTTAATGAATCAAGAACTGAACTGATGATTACAGAATACCTGAAAGATTGTCAGGAATACTAAATCTGACATTAAAATTTGTGGCCATTTAATCCTAAAGCATTTCTGGTGCATTACTTTAGATCAAAGCACACAAATCTGTCTGAAAGTATTTTTGCCCTATGGTCTGTACCAGAACTCTTTTTCCCCAATTGAAAACCTAAATTAAAAAACAAAAAACCAAAAAAAACCACACACACACAAACCCAAAAACAAAACCACACAAACCAAGATAACTACATGTCAAATCTCAAAGCAGAGGATGATTTGCCAGTTAGGAATTCTTAGCTAACAGAAAAAGCAGCAAACTTCAACTAGTTCAGAATAGTTATTCTGGCCAGTCTCCCAGTGGGCAGAGTTGGGAAGCTGTGAAAAAAAGCCTTGTGGACGTTCAGAAACATTAAGCCTGGAGAAATGCTACTGACAATCTTTGCTAAAGGTGGACACACAACTGTCCAGTTATCAACTACATATTTACGTAGATGCAGTGGCTCAAAGTAGAAGGGCCGTTCAGTGAGCAACAAGGTGCCACTCCACATAGAGAACTGCCGTGAAATTTGGTGACATTTTATTCTAACAAACCTCATACCAGCCAAACAAAAAACCCACATAAAACCCAGGGAGCCCTATGCACTATTAACTCCCAGGGCTTATGTTTTATTCATTGCTGTATGAAAGTCCAATAGCCTCTTTCTCCAAAGTCTCACAGACCCAAGCGGGGTTCAGATGTTTCACTTTTTCTTTGCTGAAGCAGCAGAGAAGGCTTAAAGTTTGGGAGGGTTTCCTGGGTCACTATCACCCACCATACACTTCTGATTACTCTGTGTGAGCTGCTTTTGATTAACAGGTTGAGGCATATCATAGCTCAAGCAAGCAGGAGACAACTCCAGTAGTTGACAGATGAACACTCATTCAAAACTAATCTGTGAGACACCCCTTAAACCATGTTAATTAAGTCTGATAGTGAATATGGAGCTTCTTATTAGGAACACACAATGAACAAATCCAGCTATGGGCTTCACTTATTTCACTCAGGCATCACAGGTGACACTTGCCTGTACAACTTCTGGTTTACAAGATTAACCTTTTAGAATATACACACTGAGTTGATTTTGCCATGGAGCACAGCTGAGATTCTCAATGAAAAGAACAATTTTTTTGGACCACAACTGTGAAGAAGGCTTCTCAGAGATATTTACATGCCCTTGAATTAAATATTAAAGTGGAGGTGAATGTTCTCAATAGGCAACAGTTGCCTGAACTATCTTTGATAATTTCTGCATTACAGAGGACTGGCGCAGAAACAGAAGAAAAAGGCTCTTTGAGGAAGCAAGTGTATTTCTACAATTTGACACAATGCCAAATGTGCAAGTAGTAGTTTGCATTTTGGGATCAGTTTAACTACCTCACTGCAGTATTGAGCACAGGCTATTAAGCCTTGCTTCTGATTACCTTAGGCTCACGTGGATGTGTTACTTTGGATTTGGGCAGTAAGTTGGGTACCTCTACATCAAATTCTTTGTGGATTAATTGGATCTACTCAGAGTAGCAGTATCTGGAGAAGCGACACCAAAGCATATACATGTACCAAGATTTATAAATTAAATTAGCTAAATTAAAGTAATGATCAAAACAAAACAGACAAAATGAATTCAAATATTCAAACCAGAATAGTGGAATTATGTAGTGTAGTGCAATTATTACAATAAATAGGCATGTAATTTCTTGTAACAATTTGTAGTATTAGAGACTTGGACCTCATTTAGGCATTAGCCCCTAAAGGAGAGGGTATCAAAGCTCTGTGTGAACTGAAATTGTGTTCCAGCTAGCCAGTAAACATGAAAGAATCAGCTCATCTCCATTATAAAACAAGTACTTGGATTGAGGGTCTCATGCCAATTATGGAAGCCTGCTAGAAATACATCTGATTAGACAATAAGCCTTTCTTTCTCCCCTTCACAATCAGATATGGATAAAATAAGACATTCCTGCTTCTCCACGACATTTCATCTTACAGCATTTAAATTAAAATACAAATTTGAAACACAAACCTCTTGTCTGAAAAATACAAACCTCTTGTTTGAAAAATACATGTCTGTGATGTGTTGGGCAGAAAAGACATAGGCTACAAACTACTATATCGCAGCTATGCTCAGAAAAAAATCTGAGTCTGGCTTTGGACATTCCTACACTCCTTGACCATACTATCATATTGGGAAGATGCTGAAGGAGATACAGATATCCGTTAAAAATACTAAAAGAAATCAAACTGAGACAGTATAGCACTTAAGCACTAGGCTTGTTGCTATTTCTGAATTTTAATTATCCCTCTGGAAGTTGGTATATTTGAAAAGATTAGCTATTGATTTTTTTAGGCTTCATTAATATCATCAACGGAGCACTGGGTTTTTTAAACCACATACTTATTTTTCAGATACCTATCCCACTTGGGAAAGCAAAGGAAGCACAAGTCTTTCAGCAAGTCTGGTTTACCATATGACCAGACAAGAAGACAAAGCTTGAAAAAAATGGATTACTTTCTTTTTCTTCATTGGGCTATGAAGGCTGCTTGGTTCTGCTCTTTTGTCTCCCTCAGCCCTGCAAGCTAGACCACCACAGCTTAATTTCAAGGCCTTGCTAGCTTGGATTTACCATCTTAGGTAGAGTGTAAACAGAAAATACTTGTATTTTAGACATTTACAGGCTATTCAACAGAAAGCAATATTAGTTCTTCAAGGCTTTAACAAATTATTCTTTAAAAAAATGCATTGGAAAAAACATCCTTCCAAACTATAAAAGTCAGGCATAAATCTAGGGAAAAGAATGCAAAGAAAAAGCCTCAAAAGCAGGACTGCCTCAACTATAAGCAGAAAATTACTTCCTTTGTTCTGCAGACAGATTTGAGATCCCATTTTATATATAAACACATCCCATTGTCCAGTCAGCTGTTCAAACTTCTAATAAAATCTCTTAACACAACAATCGATAATCAGAGAAAATTCTATTGCCCTCAGAAATCATGAGTTTAATTTCTGTTTTCATATGTAAGCCTGCCTGCTTCACCTTTGCTTACATGCTCAAAGATTTGTTTGTGCTCACACAGATGATCTTCTTCTAACAAGGTAATTGTACCTTTGTTCACAAGACTGGATAACAGTGCACCCTAACTTAGAAAGAGGAAAGAGAAGTTCTGGGAGATGTGAGTGTGAAGCGCAGAGAAAACAAAACAAAAAAATACAGTGAACAAAGATGTAAAAGGAAAGAAAGAAGTCATTAATACTCTAAATCTTCTAACTGTGGCTCAATCCCACATCTTCCATGTGGCCTCCATGTGCCTCTCTAGGGAACTCCATTTCATTCAGTGGGTTACATAAGGCTACATTTGCAGATCTCCTGTCTGTATTGTTTTCCTTTCTCTTTATCAATGCATTTTGAAAAAAAAATAAATAAAATTTGGAACACATAAAAGAAAAACCCTCCTGTCCCTCCCTTCCCCAAGGCCACCACTCCTGCCTGTTTTAAAGCCCAACACTATGAATCTTCCACTTACTTCCTCAAGCCATTTGCCAAAGATCTGAATTCGCAAGGACTAGTAAACCATTTACAGCAATCACTGCTCTTGTGAGTAGGTACAGTGAATTTTAAGGATTTTTTATTTTGAAAGTACTGGTAATTATTCAGGATTTCAATCAGTTCCCTTGGTCTGTAACCCTTCATTCTAACAGGAGCGGCTTTGCTGTGAAGCTTACTGCTTGCTTTACCTTCTCTGGCAAATAAGTACAGCCTAAAGACTGAAGAATAATTTTAATTCAGAGAAATTATATGCATTAAAAAAATACTATTTTATTCATTGTCATTAAAATTCTAGAGGCAATAAGCCATACAGACAGGGGCTCCCTTCAATTAGAGGCAGAGACACACATCCAGATAGACCTGCCTCATTTTGCCTTCTTAATGCAATGTGGTTACCACACTAACTCCTACCAACACAAATGCGAAAATCTGTATCTCAAAGTTATTGAAGCTGAAAACAAAGGTTCACCTTAGCTTGAGCAGCTCTCCCTACAGCCTTAAATGGAAAAGACAGAGATGTATCTTGTTAAACTGAAGAACAAATTTCTCTTTATACAGTTGACAAAAAAGCTAGGTATTAAAACAAAGCATACAGCTTATAATTTTAGAAAAATAAAATACCTTACATTTATCTACCTATAAATCACTATTTTTTAATATGGAACAATATTCTCTAAGGGGGAAAAAAAAAGTCAGACTTCTTGCAAGTGGGGGTAAAGTTTCAGCCTGGACTCAGTCTGACACCAGCTCCTGCAGCTCAGGTGCGCGGCAGTCCAGGCTGATGCTGCTACGCTCACACTGTTCCCTGAAGCCACAAGAAGCCAGCGGCCCGCAGCCATTCTGTAAGCTTGTCAGACAATGCCAATATTGGATAAAATAAGGTGACTGTTACTGTAGGTGCGGTAGATCTCAACAAGCACTGATGAGCACTGTTAAAAGCTTTAATATTAAATTGCAGCAGTACCCTCTCTTTAGACCGAGTAGCTTTGGCAGAAAGAAATACTGTTTCCTTTTTTTCCCATTCCTCTTCTTCCTTCAGTAAAACAAAATTTAAATAAATAAACTGATGCGTTGTATACAAAAGTATGGAAAAAGCTTTTGTTTTTAAGCACATACATTTCGGCACATAAAAAGATATACATATTTGTAATTCTCCCCTGAAACATCTAAATGATTCCCTACATGGATACGAACACATGCCAACACAAATTTTGTTTCAACCTTTAAAACTCAGAGTAGTGTGACCTCTCTAGGCACAGATATAAGTATTACAGAGGGAGACACTCTAATTGACAAATACAGGAAATGAAGGGATAAGAATCCTTCTTTTCCCCTCAGCATCTGGTCGAGGTTTCTGAAGGAAACGTGCAAGTGTGCGCCTCTCATGTAACAGTACCTTGCTAAAAGTAATCTGCAACAGCCAGGTAAGAAGGGATTGCCTTTTGCTTTGATACAGTCCAAAGCAAAGATGAGAGAAGCGATGCTAAAACTACGTTGCGCGCTTTAAGAACAGACATTTTACTTTAGCTCCGTTTACTGTAATTTTATGTCACTGTATTTAGAGCACTTAGATATCCAAGTAAAAAACAATGGGGGAGCAAAGTGAAGGGAGAAAACCCAATTATCAAGTTTCAGTTATGCAACAACATTAAACATGCTTTTTTTTAAAAAAACAAAAAAACCCCCAAACCAAAACAGAGTACAGATCCATTTCTGTGCTAATCACATCACATATTCTGAAACAATATTTTGCAAATCTGCATCTCCCTCCAGATAACATGTATTTTGAAATGCTGTTACAATAATTAAAAAAAAAAGGCACTGTAATAGTGGTGTAATATGCCTGTCTTCGTTTTTGCATTAAATCCCTCTTTCTGAAAGGGATTTAAAAGTCCTGAATGCTATACATAAAGGCTTTTTATTTTTGGAGGAGACACTTCACTTATAAAACTTTCTGGAGGTGCTACAAAACCGAGCACTCCAAAGCACTTCTTTGTGATCAGTTTGAAATATCATAGAAACACCCCTATTTGCCTATTTAAAATATACTGATTCCAAATGTAATCTAATCAGCATTAAAAATTATGTTATATAGTTTAAATATAAACAAAACATTTCAAAATTATCTTTGGGAAATGTTTCCAATGAACTACAGTGAAATGGTTTTTTTTTTTGTTACCAATCACGAAAATTTTGAGGACTTCTATTTCGTCCTGATTTGGAATGGAAGTATTCCTCCTGATACATTAAAGCTGTTTTTTCTTTCATTCTATTAGAATATCTATGCAGATTATTTCTGTTGTCTGATAAGTACGCAACATACTTCAAACTGTAATGAAGAAGGGGAAAAAGAGTTGTGGTCTGCTTAGAAGTATATACCTCAGGTACACAGTTATATAAGAGTTAAGTCACCCACCTATATACCTGGTAGCACTGGGACTCAGGTGAGAGCTATAAAAACTTGCATGTTCTTACAATGGTAATTTCTGCAGCTAAGTACGAAAAAAAAAATCCCCTACCTTACCTTACATGTGTGAGAACTCACAAAGGTCCAGGTTTTCACCAGCAAAACTGCAAGAGCTTCTTGAATTCTGCTACTGAATATCTTAGCATTTTCTTTATCTTTATCTTACTGAATATATTGCATCTCCAGGCCATTCACTACTCACAAATGAGACTGGCCAAAATCCCTTGAGGCTCTCAAGTCGTAAGAAAGCTCTGTCTGCCTAAGGCCATCGTCAGATGCATTGCCTTGGATGCATGTGAGTGAGGTGAACAGGTTATTGCTTCCAGCTGCTCGATACCAGGGGAGTTGGTGGCGGCGCGGTGGGGGGAGCGTGTGTGTGTGACAATGAGGACGACGACGACACACGGACAACACCCCTCAGCATCACAACTACCACGTTCATTTCCTAACTCCCCATGTCAAAACAACACCTTAAAAAGGCTTTTTTATCAGAAATTCATGAAGGACTGTTTGAACAGTCCAGGTTAGGGAGCAGCTACCTGGGCAGTTACTGGCACGCACAGGGGAAGGCCAGGACAAACAGCTGGCAGCAGAAACCTCTTCTATGACTCTGCTGCTGCCACAGGGTCTTGTCTGACTGCAGCCCTCACTCACCAATGACAGAGTTCAGCACAATTCCCCGCTCCTTCAAATCAGCACCAGGAGAGGGAACATGACCCTTTTTAATTATTAAAAGAAATCCTTTCCCTCTTAATAGAAGCTGTGGCACTTAGTGCTAAATGCAAAATCTCCAGGACCTTAAAATGACAATAAGGCGGAGCAGGTCCCTGCCACCAACTACAGAGAGCACTACCAATGACAGGAGAGAAACTGAGCATTGGGGCTGCTTGCCTAAACCTTTGGGAGGATAGAATGCTAAACAGCTTACCTGAAGTCAGAAGCCACCTGCAAATGAACCAGCAGAATAACCTAGATCTGAATCCTGCTCCACACCAAAATCAGAATTAATCTCCATTTTTATTTTTCCATTTTTGCAGGAATGTAAAAATTAATATATGGCTAATCTTCATCAGAATTAGAAAATACTTAGAAAGTGGTAAGCACCAAAATTCATGTTAACAAGTATTAACAGTGTTAAAACGTACCAAACAATTTCACATGCACTATTATTCTCTGTTTTATTTCTTAAATATGAGATACAAAATCTTTGCAGACAGCCTACAATTATGACCAAATATCTGCCAAGATCAGAGGCACATGACAATGTTATTTAATGTCTGCAGTAATTTTTAGTGTGATGCTTCCCTAAAAACACCATCTGACTTTTTGTTACTCTGTTTACAGTATAATGTACACAACATGATGTAGAGACACTACAAAATACCATCAATTCTGTTTCTATAATCCCTATATCCATACAACAGAATAGAAAAGTGAAGGAAAAAAAAGCAGAAAGGGGAAGGAAATTAAGACATAGCTGTGAAAACTCAACTATGCATTCCAATAGAATAAAAGCTCCCAAACTGTACCACAAATTGATAAGGGAGATGAAATAACATCTCAAAGACTGGTATATAACTTATCTAATGATTATATAAGGGCAACAGATACCCGTATTATACAAGGCTTACTAGTACTTGAGAATTAGGGTACATTCAGTTACCATTTCCCATACAGTAAGATAATTTTTTTCCAGTAATTACCTGCAAATATGGCAGCTGGGATTTCAGCCACTGAAATCACACTTTTGTTCCTGAGAATTATCAGATCAGAAATTCAATGTATTGCTAGAAAACTCTCACACTCTCTTTGGGCTGTAATACTGCAGTGGCTAAGGAGTTTTGACAAAACAAGTCCATTATTATTTAATTCCCAGAAAATGCAATTTAGAAGATGGAAAGAGGACAAAGAAAGAATAAGAAAAAGCCACAAAGGTTTGGTAAATATCTTGAGATTACTTTATAGACATTTTCTACCTGAAAACCATATATAGCTTCAAATATTTTGTGAAGCTAATGCAGAAGTGGTTGCTAAAATATACTTTCAAACAAAAACAACTTTACAAAACAAACTGTCATCCCCTCTAGGCAGCAGCTCTTCTCGACACCTCTGCTAATCCTACAGCTCTTGTTCAATAGCCCTTCTCACCTCTGAGCAGGAAGCAAATTGTGAAGTTGAGCAGCACTGTTCTGGGACACTACCTGCTGTGATCTCAGCAGACTTCAACAAATAATTAGAGCTGCCTGCAGCCATCCAGCACTGTAAAGGCTGTGACGCACCAAGTCATGTCGGTGACACTTCCCACTAGCGGTTGTATGGTTGAGAAAGGAGCAGCTGTAAGAGGTTTCCAGACTACTGTCCTCTTAGCTCTTTTGGAGCATGTTTCAGTTGCACTAGTTAAAACAACAATGGTCCCTAAGGTCTTACTGACTCTGGTAATGCTACTCTTTTCTGTGTCAGTGCCATTGAATGTGTAGTGGCAACAGTGGGAGTGAAAATGTCTTTACGTAGAAGGAGGCAAGTTTTTCCTTCATTACTCCATATAAATTGCACCAGCATCTAAAGCACTGCATTTATTTGCCTCATCTAAAGCACGGTCAAAAGCATACAGAATCTATTGCCAAAGGTCAAGTTATGATTCTTACTTTTAATGAGCATGAAGTTGCTCAGCGCTCTAGGGTAGGATTCCTTCAAAGGAGCCATTCAAGTCTGCTGTGCCCAGAACATAGGACCCAATTCACTCCTAGCCATAAGTTTAAGCACATTTTAAAGTTCTGCTAATTTAATTTTACCCACCTGCCACCAGATTAGAGAATTTAATGACTCAAGCACTACAGTGGATCTAGATAACAACTCTGGAAATAAAATTTCAACATCAGTAAAGGTTCTGATAAAAACCCTGTAAAATTTCTGCATTATGGCCACTGTCAACATCCACAACCCACGAGAGAAAAGAAAAAAAGCAGAATCACACACAAGGATTTATGATAACACAGCTGATGCTTGTTTTCTGTATTTTGTGGCCTCAACTTTTTATTTTCTTCAAAATAGCTGACAACTGAAACTGTCATAATTTCAGACATAAAATTTGCTTTCAGGTTTCTTTGACAAGGATATTCCTCTACTCAACTTATTTTGGCTTACTCAGAGCAATCATCTTATCTACTTGCATTTTACTGTGAATTTCTCAGACAAGCTACTCGCTGAATTTGTACAAAGCAGAGTATCAGTCATCATAATAAATTAAATTAATTCAAATAGAAAATAACATTTTAAAAAGATGTCAAAGGATCAGCCATACACAAGAAAATATCTTCTTTTAAATACAAAAATAGTCAAATTTAGGCCAAACTTGAGAAAACCAAATGAAAAGTAAATTCTAGTAGCAATGTTATGGAGATTTTAAGTGCAGCAAATTACTTAATAGTTGCTATGCACCCTGATAGTAGTTTTAAATACAGAGATGTTAGACAAAAATAGGGTCAAAATGTTGTGCTTGTAGCTTGTCAGAGAGGTTCAACAGCCATATGGAGTAGAACATCAGAAAGTGAAATACAGTATTTCAAACATACAGGATTAAAAGAATGCTGAGAAAAACTTGTAGCAGGGAATGAATTCCAGACCTGGGACCGAATGTTATCAAAATACAAATGTTCACATCAACATACAGAAGTGAGCAGTCAGCAATCCTCTTGACAAAATCAAAAATATAGATGCATGAAAAAACTTCATTAATTTTGAGTCTGCATCATAAGAAGCTGTGATTGTATACTGACCCCTGCATACATGTCCTCTAAAACAAGACTGGAAAAGTCCACAAACACATATAAGAACAACACAGGAAAATACAGAATTCCAATGCACAGAAAAAAAGAGCAGAGCTTTCCAATGATCTTCAAAAGCTAAATAATATAGAAAACATAATAATATTAATATTTCAACTTGTGGGGACAGGTGAAAAAAAAAAATCAGTACATAGAGCTGTTGCTGACAGACAAATTTAGCTCCTTTTTACAGCCAGGTTAAAAGAACTGTACTTTCATTTCTCCATTTGGGTCAGAAAGTACTCTTTGGGAAATACTGAAGCTTAGTACTTTTAAAATACATAGTGACCCAGATGGCAGAAGAGCAATCCACTCACCGGCAACACAGTCTAGACTGCAATGACGCTCAACACCAAGAACAATGTGAAAAGTACAGGAACCTTCATGCACAAACCTGTACTAAACCAGGTTTTCATTTCCCATGACTGAAATCCTTTATTCAGAAAACAAAAAAGACTGCAAAGGGGAAATGCCTCATTATGGTTTAAACCATAGTAATGATGCAGACTAGAAGGCTAACAACAAAAATATGCCCGACAAAACCCCAAATCCAACCAACCAACCAGTTAAACAAAAAAACCCCAAACAAAAAACACCAGAAACAAACCCCATAGAATTCAGATATCACAAAGAATAATGAATTATGAAAGCCAGGTCATACTCAGGCAAACAGAACTTAAAATACCTCACACCCTTAATCTTCTCTTGCAAGACTGAAAAATGCTTAAACCAAAAGCATGTCTTCTACGTCTGACTTGCTAAAAAAAAATTGAGCTTCCCATTGCTACTTCACAAAGAAGCATAAAGACATGTGGATGTGGTGATAAAGTAACATGTCTCCTCTCAGAAACAAGACAGCTGCAGGAAAAAAAAAGAGAGCATAGATAAATACTTAATGAGATGACCAAGTCTTATATGCCATAAGTTGTTTAGTGATTTGTGCTGATCCTTTGTTGCTTTTCAGTGGCTGTAGGTCTTGAGACAAAATAGTCTTTATGTCTCTGATTAACTCTGAAATGGGAAACAAAAGCTCCAAGAAGACAACCCTTAGGGCACTAGTGACTGAGCAATTGTCAAGAGCACAAAGTTCACTTGAATTGTTTTATAGCTCCCCGTTCAAGCTAGTAAGAATTACAGGAACACAAAGTTCACTTACTGCCAGGAGTGTGGAAGGGGCTGGAGGAAGAGTCTTCCATGGGAAAAGTGAAAGGGGCAGCAACACAAGATGAAAATAATTTTGAGGGGAATCAACACTTTGTATCTTAACAGCTACAACAGTGTGATGGGTTTCCAGTGAGCTTTGCCATACTCTGTGGAGTTCAGAAACACTGGTTGATTCAGAGATGAGGAGAACATGCTGGAAACACATGAAGGACACCACGGAATGGTTGTATAACACCATAGTAACAGGAGTAAAGAGCCAGAGAGGTAGGATCATATATATTCTTAAAAAAGATTATAAAGTGATAATGACCAGTCATGGAAACTGAAGCAAAGAAGCACTGAAGAAGAGTGACACCACGATGAGCTAGTGTGGCTAGCAGACTGCTTTGCTGAACAGAGTGGCCATGACCCTCTTTTGCTTTGAGAAGACATCAATTTAAAAACACTGCAGTCCTATTTGTCATCACACAGATTTAAACCTTATTCCCAGTGATTTATTTGAAGGACTGTGGCAATAAAAACAGAGACCACGAAACTCTAAGTTTTGCAATAAGGTATGTATGTAAGTCAATGTAAGACATCGTAAAACCACCATGGTCTCATGTTATCATAAACAACCAGATTAGAAAAAAAGTAATGCCTGGAAGTCCAAATAAAACAAAGTACTAAAATATTAACTAGTATGTTCATAAAGTAAAAGAATTTATTCTTGAACACAGAAGAAAAATATTGACATATGTTTCATGTAAAAAGAGATGTCAGTATGTAGTTGGTATATATAGGGCAAGATGACTGTTTTAATCTCAAAAAAGAATTAGAAAAACCTGAAACCATTCAAAAACAGAGATAACATTAGAAATACTAATATGTTGAAAATACATAGTAGCTAGAATAAGACAGTAGTTAAAACATTACTTTTTCATATTTAGGTTTCACAGAAAGCAGAAACACTTCAAGAAATTCTGAACTTTTACAGCACTGATCTGAGATGTTAAGGTCAGTAGGAGAAAAGGAACATGACACTAAACAGAGCATGCAGAAAAGCCAGAAGCATGGATGGACTGGATCCCTTTCTGACCAAAAGCAGGAGTGCCCATACAAACCAGACATGCCTGCTGGCAGGCCAGGCAAACTGGTCACAAACTTTTGATACTGTCATAAAACCACAAAGGGAAACAAGCTGAATTCTTGTTAATTTTATGAAGCAGACTGATTAGCTTTCCAATGGAGCAGGGGGAGGTTCTTTAAATAGGGAATCCCAAACAAGGAGACACAGAAAGGTCAAGCCTTCAAAGCCACATGCACACAGAAGTAGACACCAGAAGATGGGAGCCAGATGGCAAAGTGAGCAAGGCTAAGGTGCAGAAATTAATCACCTCCTTGTCTCTAAGTAGCAGCTGTGCCAGATGCCCATACACAAGGTTCCCCCATCTTTGTACAATGAGGTACTCCTTCAGAAGTAGGAGAAATCCTATTGAAAGCCAGTCTCTGCTATCTTTTCAAGGTCCATGTCCTACCAGTCTATGATACTTACTAATGTTGCTGTATATATTTCTATTGAGTGTATACTTTGTATGACTGAATTTGACAGTTCCTGCGTGACGGACATCCTTTATCATCAGAATGCACTGAGGGGCTTTGTGTATTAGAGACCGTAATAATCCTCACAAGTCATTACAAATAAAGAATTTGTTTTCCCAGAGCTGCTTCTGCTCAGACAATACTAAAAAAACCACGCTGACCTCATGCAATCTTATCTAAACAAATTTTGTTTCTGATCACTGCAACTGCAAGCAAACACACACAGCTCAACTTCTGTCCATCTGCCCTGATGGACAGAGCATTCTCCTGGATGGGGCTCTCCAAGGCCCCAGCTGACAAACACAAGCCAGTTTTCAGGACCATCCTGTTGCAGTGGCCTCCTCTTTGTGCCTTTGCCCCATTGCCTCTCCTGTGCAGCACAGCCACAAATGGCACAGCAGAGGCTCCCCTTGGAACCGTTTGCTCCACACACCAAGTCATCCAAATTAACACTTTATCACCAGACAATGCCACTTTATTTCTAGCTATTAAATGCAGTAATTTGAATCAGCATCTGTTTTCAAACAATTACAGTAAATTTGGATCCAGGGTCTGGAATCAATTTGTATTGTTGTCAATTTGACTAAAGTCAGTAAAATTTAGCTATAAAAGGCATTTTTCTAGCACCGGGATATTCTTTAGATGGTAAAATGTAAGAAAGGGCAAACCAGGAAAATTACCTATAATTTTCATTCTTATTAATATTTTTAAATATTGCATCTGAAATTATTTTTTTTTTTTTAATTTAGAAGAGAAGCAACAAGCTTTTATAAAGTACAGAAATAGGCCTAAGTATAAAGCAAGGGCAAGCAAATCCAAATGAATATCTATTTGCAGTTTCTCCTTCCAAATCGGCCAACAAACAGCTTGGCTGAAGAGAAAATGAGAACATTTGGTGTTTTACTCATAAATTAAAATCAAAATATATAATAGAGATATGTGATGGAATCATCCTTCCCCATTTTTCATATATCCTTTGTTTTATATTACAAGCTCTTCAGGACAGGGCTGTGTCTCTACATTGTTGAAAAGTGGTTAGCACAAAGAGGCTCTAAAGATGTGTGGAGACTTGTGTGACTACTAAAATATTAATATTTTATACTTAATTTTAATATTTAATATTAACAATATCAAGACCAGCAAGAAATATCTCTGTGGGGCTGTCATAGGTGTAATCTTGGCAAGGGAGGGAATGCTAAGAAAGAGGGGATTATAAAACAGTCATGCCTGTAGATCCATCCAAGCTGCATGGAGAAGGTCCTCTTGGCATCCTATCTGCTGTACATGACTGCTGCCACTGACTGTATTTCACACCCTGAAATGCAGGCTTGACAAGGTCTGCATTGGCATTATACAGCTCCAAAAAAAATTCAAAAAGGAAAATAACTCAACTGCACTGAATGCTCCAGCACAAGGGCTGTCGTAAGTTTCATGTGAGCACTGCCTTGTTTACCATTAGGTTAAATCCTCCCCACTTGTAACTAAAATGTTTGTATTGATTTACTGTAAGGAAATTATTGAATGTCCTAAATTGATCTATACAAAGCAAGAGAGGGTCATCATATGCTCAGTTGCTCCTGATTCACAGGTCAGGACATAGTGAAGCACATACGGCACTTACATCTATGGCACAAGTTTCATGTCCAACTGCATCTCACATAGAGGCTACAGCTGTAAATTGGAGATAGAAAAGACTTTCTAAATTATCCCTTTACTCTCCTCACTTCTATATGTGTTATTTTGCTGTGCTGTGTGCAGTCTACTCTTAAAAAAATTCCAGGATGTAAGAGAAATGCTACACTTATTTTATTCTCTAGTCTATGGATTTTTCCAACATATACTGTAATTTCCTCCCTTATTTCTCTTATTACTGGATATACATCACTTAAGAAAATTTTTTCTTTGTCTGCTAATTGCACCTCTGTATTTGCCAGTTTCTCCATGCTAGCTTGTCCTTCTCCAGCATATGTACTTTCTGCAAGAATCCATCATAACAAAACAAACATCCTCATGCTTATGCTGAAACACAAGGCATCCCATCGACGATCAGCAATTAAAACGCTGAGTTCATAAAGCTGTCCTTAATCTCAAACACATTTAAGAATAAACATATCCCATGAACACAAAAGGTACTAAAATTATAAGCCTGAGGTAGAACTGATGTTACTGAATTCTTGATTTAATTTTATAGCAGAAGACAACCACTACTGCACAAAGAAGAATGCACTGGCTTTACCTTACTAAACTCGGGATACAATTTCCTTGTAAACAAACACAACCCACCAAAAAGGAACTAATTATTCCCACATCCCATACTGAAGAGCAACCTTTACAAAAATGATTTTCCAGTAGTTCCTAAGGGTTCCCCAAATGTCACTTGGTAAGTGTAATTAGAGAAACAGTACAAAATAGCTCAAGGTTGGACACTGAAAAATACAAAAAGAATTAAAATTTCTTATGGTGAAGAAGGTTGATCAGTATATAAGACAGGACTAAACCAAGGACATCTCATTTATTGTACATTACATGTAAAATCACACAAGTATGATGGTTTCTGTAAATTTAGACTGACTAACTGAAACCTTAATCTTCCATAGAAAGTGCAAGCTTTTCAGGATATAAAGGAACACTTATACAAGATTTGGTCTTTGGAATATGTGAATAAACAAATGGACAAGAGTGGAAAGCTGCACATAAGATGGAAAGATGTTAATTGAATAAAAAAAAAAAAGAGGAAGTGGCTGAATTTGAAGCTTGTTTTTTCATCCTTGTCTTTTTCTTTGTTTGTGGTCAGCTGAAGTAGTTAATTTTAACTTTATTTTGCAGTTCCTTAACTGAAAAATCATCACTCACTGATTTCCTTTATGACTTGGTGATAGAACAAAGAGTTTTCAATGCATCAGTATTTGGTAATCAATACACTGGCCTTTCCATCACGAAGCAACAATGGCACATTTAGAGAGCAGTATATTCAATTATGGTTTTTGTGTTACACAGAAAACCCCATGAAAATGAAAATAATAATAAAAAGCCAAAGCTATAAGTAGACTTGGAAAATAAGCATATTTCTTTTAGGCACAGATCCCTAGATTTATTTATAAAGATTGTAACTATGCCAAAAATAACATTTTTAACGTCACAAATGAGGAATATTACTTCCATCTCAAAAGAAATGCCTTCCTCAATGCTTTCTCCAAACATTCAAATCCCAGCTTAATAAAAACAAATTGCATCCCTCATTTCTTCAAAATTGCCTATTTGATATCCAAAGGTTTGCTATTCTAACAAGACAGAAGCACTTTGAAATTCCACAATTATGTATTCATGTGCTAGAAGTCAGACACATCTTTTTTTTTTTTAGAGGATGTTTAGAGGATGTGGTGAATATAATAAATGTATTTATAATTCTAAAATTTCCAGACCTTGCTTTTGAACCATGAAAATAGCATAATGGCAGATATTAAAGGCCACTGGAAACATCACAAAACCATGGTAAAGGTGAAATCTTATTCCCTTGGTATGTAATCTCCATAGTCATTTGCAACTGCTTCCAGCAGCAACGAGATACAAAGTCATTTCTCTGTTATGTTTGCAAACTTATTTACACAGTGAAGCTACAGGTGATGCCTTACAAAGCAAAGAATTTAAAGAACAGCTCCAACAGCTTGTAATGGATGTCTCAATCCAAATTACAAATACTGTACACTTCAAATAGCTTAAACACATGAAACTCAATATATATCAGAGGAAAACTTCACACGTAGTGCTTCCAAGAAGTAGTAAACTGAACAGCACAACTTACACTGTGCACAACAGTCATTCACACACAGCCAACTAATTCAAAGGCCCTAACAAACTACATCTTAAAGTGACTTTTCATTTCCAAAATGACTCAGAAAAAAAGAAAATTAAGAGCTATTTAACAATTTAATAATTGAAACTGTATTGAATTTACCAGTCGACAAGGACATATATTTTTTTTTTAATATATTAGAAAGTTTAACTAAAAATGTCCCTCAGGCATTTTTTTTTCTTCATTTGACTGCTAGCTGGTAGTCACATGCACCCAGATCTTTCAGAGAAACATTTACAAGGAAACGACATTAACTTTCAGTTCAACAGTGAAGATATAGCTGGAATTTCTTACTTAGCAGCATTTAGTGTCATAATTATTCAGAAACAAGAGTTTCCCTATCACAAATAGTTTAAAATAATACAATAGTATGAGGACTGGCCCTCCAAAAAAAAAAAGGTCTCAATTTGTTGTATATAACACTTAGGAAAATAGTTAAGTATGTATTTGATAGCAGCTATTTAGCATAAGAAGATTTCTAATATGCATATATAAGTGTCTGGCATAACATTTACATCAGGCATTCTCAACAGCGTGCATATATTTAGCAATATGACATGAGATGATCACCATCAGCAGTTTGAAGTTGACATTTAAGAAGACATTAATAGCAACACTAGAAACATGACAAACCTTGGGCAACAATAACAGAAAAGTAAAATGATGCCGTTATAATTAGGTTTCGCAAAATAAGTCCATCTTTCAGTCATACCCTTCTGCCACTGCACCTACAAGCCCTTCATAAAGGAGCATTCTTTTACTATTCAACATGCTACAATTAGAGCAGTTAAAAGCAACAAGAAGCACTTGGCATACAACAAAAACACATGAGCCCATCAAGGTACTAGAGCTGTACACAGCACACACAAAAATCTCCTACTGACAACAGGGGATATTCAAAGGCTTTTGAGGCCACTCGGACTTCAGGTGGTTATGGACACTGCCTGTGGGCTCTTACGCACTGGCAGGGAAACATAAGGAGATTTTTCTGATGGGGAAGGGCATTGAAGAAATGTTTATCTGGAGAGGTATTCAACCTTTGGTACAATATGGCCTATGCCACTCTGAGCCGATGAAAGCTGCTGATTTAATTTTTTTTTTAAAATGTGCTCTCACAACACATCCAGTGATCCATTCCAGAGGCACCATTTTAAGGAGCCAGGGCACGCCTCTCAAAATGGAGGGCAACGTCCGCTCCTGCAAGGCTGCCAAGAACCCGCAGCGAAACCACCTACAGCACAATAAAACGCCCAGACAGGGAATCTGGAGGATGCTTCTTCAGATAATGTCGGGTTTGGTTACACAAAAAACCACAAAGGAATTATCATGTAGAAATTATAAGGGACATTGGCACTTACTAAATGCTTCCAGTAGTGGATTTGGGAGCATTTCTGAAGTACTTGACAAAAATTTCCCGCATGGCAGCAAAAGGGTCTGGTAAGAGTTCGTGGGTGTGGCAACCTGCACGCCATGAAACGGCAACCAGCGCTTCTCATGCTCACTGCTAGCCTGGAAGGAAGCCTCAGAAATGAAAGCATGCTTGTTTGATTTAACCTGGTTTCCTAATCTACTCTCAGCAAAGATTAAGTAGAAGGCAGGCTACTGTGAACCTGCAATTTATCTGGATTATCTACTCTCTTTACAAATATCTCCTCTTTTTTTACGAAGAATTAACTTTTACACATGAAGTTGCCTTGTTCATCCTACACTGAATTAAAAGTCAATATCTGTCTATGTTTTACTGAGAACAGAGCAGACAATACAAACCAACAGTCAAGTACAAACAAGCTAAACAAAAAATAAAATGTTAAAAAAACCCAAAACTTTTTTCTTGTTTCTCATAGTTTCTTCCCCTCAGTTGAATGAAGTCACATTCAAATGTCAAGTTTTAAAAGTATTTTATATTTAAATTGGTAAATGAAGAGCATTGTGGAAAATATGAAATTTTATCTGCTGATAGTAATCTTAGCTTTATCACTAAACAGGCATCTCTCTGTGCGCTAAAACAAGTGCGCGAAGTTCCACAAAACAGTTCAGCATATTCTTTATACTTCATCTGAACCCAATGAAATGCAAACATTGCACCAAAGATACGCACTTCTGTTTGCACAAGAGGGGTCCATTTTGATGCTTTCCTCGGTACTATTAATACTACATTCTCCAAACAAAAATTAGTTTGTTTGCTGACATATCACACTCGCTCTCCTTTACTGGCAGGAAAACTAATTAAATAGTGGAACTCAAATGATACCTGAAAAATACGCTTCTTCAGGCATTGTCTGTTTTGAAACAAAGTGGGCTTGAAGACAGACGCCCTCATGCACTTGTCCAAAACTCAAGCAAGCTTCAGACCCAGCGCCACTACGGGCTCAGTGCCTACAGGGCACGTGCTGTCCCTGCCCACGGGGCTTTTCGGAGGATTGGCTGCCCAAAATGGCCCTACAGCCTCATGTCACATGTAACACCTCTCACCCTTAACAAAACCATGGAACAAACCTGGCCTCTCAACACACGTTTCCAGTCAATTAGCAAGAGCCTGCAGTAAAACAACTAAAATGGAGAATGACCTTACAGAAATACTGTTTATCGGATAAGCCTTATTACAAACAGCCATGGTAGATTTGAGTTGATGTTCTCTACTATTAATATCCTCTTTTAACTATCCATTTGTTTGGCAAATGGCAAAGCTGCACTACCATAAACGAATGCATCAGGAGACCATACAATCCTTCTGTCCAGCCCCTCCTCTCCGGCAAGCCATAGGAGTAGATGGGATCTCCTCCCTGAATGCTGGCTTCTCTGCATCTTCTTTGCAAACTCACACAAAATGAAGCACTAGGAGAGAGGTGGGATGACTCAATATAAATCCTTTTGCTTATTAAAAAAAATAAATAAAATTTGAGAATTAATTCTTTGTTGCTTCACTGTCCACTTTTGCCTACCATTCCCTGGTTTTGTCCAGGGGATTATAAAATCACCATAGCACTAAGATTGAGGGGCCAACAGCAGAGAGATTTATATGTTGAGAGCAAAGAATTTTTTTTTCCAGAATAAAGGAAAATAGGCCCTTTAATTTCTCATTTTTTCAAAATACTTCATCATCATCTTTAAACTGTGAGTAACCAACCCTGGATACTGTATGACACTTACATGGCATCTAGCTATGCCAAAGTGATTGCAGACTATCATTTTTCCTTAGGGGTGTATGCTACAGAGGAACTGGGCAAACATTCAGCTCTGTGAAAATCAAGATGCTCAGCTAATCTCACTCTGCTCTAAAGACTAGCTATTAAAGGAGCCATATTATTTAAAAGTGCTTGCCTGCATGCACCTTGTGCGGCAGTTTGAGAGGTGTTTTTAAGGAGTAAATAGTATCTGAAAGCAGGAAGGCAATGAAATTGAGTGGCAGGATTTTGGGGAGAGGACCAGCTGCAGTCCAGATTGTACAGCAGCATGTTTTTCAGGCAGGACCATGCTCCTGTGTTGCCAGGGCACAGTAGCAGCAAGACACAGACAGCAAACTCACAGGGTGTCTGGGATAGACTCCTTTCATTTTTCTGTGGAGGAAGCCACTGTAGCTGCTCAGGTTTACAAGTCTATTGTAGTGATTTTTTCTTCACAGCAATTGCACAAATGTGCACAGTAAGCATACAGAGGCTTAAATAGGAGCAGGACGAGTTCACTCTCATATCCCACTGGGTATCCCGAACAGTAAATAGATTGCAAATACACTGCAAGTCAGCACTGAAACCTTCACTTTCACAGATACTGCAACCATCAACGTACATGTTTAACTAATACATCTGCGCCCTACATACATTGCAAGTGCAAGGAGGAAACCTTAAAGAACAAGAGATTGAGGCGGAGCACAAAATCAGACATCTCTCTGCAGAAACTCAAGCCATTCTGCCATCACCAGTGCCTTCAACTGAATGCTAAAGAAGATGCAAAACAGGATAAAGGTTCTTAAAAGATCACAGGTATTCAACATCAGTGCTACAAAGAAAGGTTGAAGTCATAGTTTAAGGCTGAACTATTCTCATTGTCTGCCACCACAAAGGGTCACCCCACCCTACCTTCAGCCTGCTCTAGCAGCCATTCCTGCTTGCCCCTCTCTGCCCTTTAATACTCATCCACCTGCATGGGAACTGATTTGACTTGCTAACACAATAGAAAACCATGCCCCTTTTCCCCCTACCTGCTTTCTTCTGCATTATTTTTTTTCAGCAGCAATCTCTTGGGTCAAGATTGGCTCAAGCCTTAGAGAACAACTCTGCCCTAAGATACAGGATCATAACGGTGGGAACAACTTCCCTTTTTTATCTTCTCCTGTCCCTGAGAGGAGCCATTGAAAATCCTATCTATTACACTCCTATGGGGAGCTTCTATATATAAGAGAAAGGATTTGAATACATGACAAAATCTCATTCCACTTGCAAAAATTGGGTCCCTGCAAATTACAGGTTAGTGAAGAACTTGTCTGCTCTAATACCAGACTCTATGGTTTACTTTCCTTATGCTGCCAAGGTAAGTGGGGTCCTTGCTAAAATTTGACATAAGCAGGAACCTTAATTCCTACCTAATGTGATCAACTAGCAGGACAGATTAATAGGGCAATGCTTTATAAATGTAAAGCCTTGGGCAGCCTGCATGTCTGCAGAGCAGCTAGAAGCAGCTGGGTGACAAGCTTGAGAAGCAGTTACAGACAAGTCAACAGCAAGCTAGAAACTTGAAGAGAGCCAGCCTAAAGCAGTATCTTCAAAGATACTGGAAGTAGGTTTTTGTTCAGATATGTGCAGCACTGCAATTATTTGCAAAGCTGCAAAGTTCAGTAGGTTATCTTCATTTTATAGAATATCACCCACCTTTATTTAGAAACAAACACCGGTATTTTATTTTATGCCAGTCATCCTGTGCTCTACATCAAGTTTTGAAGCAAAAAATGGAGTAGTAACAGAGTAGTTATAGAACTGGGATACCAAAATTGTAGCTGCTCAGATATGTGCCAATCATTTATGATTACTGCACTTAATAAATACTTATCTTTGAAGATTCATCATACCTACTTCACAGATATAGACTTTCTCCATGAAGTTTAGGTTTGGTTTTCCTTTTATTCGAGGAAGGCAAAGCTAGCCAGTTACAATGTTAATACAGTTCTTTTAATTAGTCACAGCATTCACAGGATCACTTTAGAGGTGCTCACAGGTAATCCAAAAGCATTTTGAAGTCAAAAAGTATTACTCAATGAAATATTGCAAGGTTCATAGCTTTCCTGTAAGAATGCAAATTTAATCTTTAGAATAAGCAACTTAATAATTATCTTAACTTTGAAAAGGATGTGATTCTTCCTCTCCTATCAACTTGAAAGTGCAAAGAATAAATATATGTGTTCCAGTGCAAAGTGCCAAAGTTCTGGTTCCTCAAGATGGCAAGTATGCTATTTTTCATTTCCTAAATCAATGTTCTCCAACCTTATCATTGGCACCAATACTGACTTTGGATTAGGAAAGGCCAGGTCTGAGCAAAAGAGCAGTAACAGTAAAAGGAGATGCACCATACACCCCATCAACAGCTTCTGTGGATTAAGTAGTGAGAAACTTCTTTAAAGTTAATCCTTCAACAAGTCCTGCTCTCTCTGAAGCCAGTATGTACAGTCTCTATCTGGTGACACTTACTTCACCCAAGCCAGGATCTATATGAAACTCTGCAGTCCCATAAGTTAGCCTGTTTTCTAGCAGGGCATTGAACTGAAAGGCAGTTTGAGGGTTTTTTTTTGTTTGTTTTCTGAAAACGAATGGAGGCTGCCCCATAAGCTCAAATTTTCACTAAGATTTTCACTAAGATTCACTAAGCAAACTATCAAAGACATGATTAGCAACTGAGACAAAAAGTCGGAATGGAGAGGCAGGCTGGAGTAGGGGAGACATTGCTGCTCACATCTCCCTGAAACTGCAGAGGTGCCCCATGGCTCTCTCCTGCTCTCCCCTTGAAACCAGTATAGATTGCTTCAAAAATATGTCTAGTTTTCAAGCCAGTAGTCTAAATCAGAACTAAGTGGTTCAGTGCAGTCACAGATAAGCCAAAGCCAAAAGCACTGCTGGCTCCATGAGATAGTAAAGAAGCACCAAAAAGGAGCCAAAGTCTGGGGTGAGGAACAAAACAACACAACTCACTGACCAACCCAAAGCAACCAAAAAAGTCCACAGGAAAAAAAACCCAACAACAAAAAACACAACAAAACAGGGAAGTAACAAATCAGAGCAGGTATGAAGGAGAATAGGAAGATTTCAGGACAAGACATGAAAAAAAGGCACGCTGCCTTCAGCCAAGTGAGCTTCCAGCATGATGCATTTGGCTGCACTTGTCCTCTTGTGGGGTTATCTGGTAAGAATGGGTAGCACAGTTAACAACATGCCGTCAGGGAGTTAAGCACGGCTCAGAAATACACAGACAGCTGCCCCTCAGTGAAAAGCCACCCTGTCCGGTAACACACCAGTAAGGCAACAAACAATATGAAAGAAAACCACAGTCCAGGCAACAAAGGTGGGGAAAAGAGAGGAAAGGTGTTTGCACTTCTTGCTGTGTGCTATCTGGCAAGTACTTGGTTCACTATGAAGGAAAAAAAAAGAAGTTATTTTGATCTTTGTTACACAGATGGTGTTTTTGTATTAAATTGATGAACACATAGCACGTTAAGACATTCAATGTAAACTGCATGAATTGAAGAGGTTTTAACTTCAAGATGTATTGCTATTTTCTTCTCATTTTAAACGTATTTTAAGCATATTTCACACCAATACAGGCCATCTCACTGTGCTTCAGAAAATTATATAATCTCTAAAACAGCACCTTGTTCCAGCTATTTGGATTTGTCTTAACTTTGTTTGTTTGTGTTTTTTTTTTTCCTCTTAAAACAATGATTTAAAGAAATCAAATACAGACAAATCCCACCAGAAAATGTTTTCATAATAGAGACAAGTAATGCCTACATCAAATACACCTGAAAGAAGAGTCTGCCATCAATGCCTCTGTCAGCTATGTTAGCCACTCTGAGAAACAGCATGCACTACACAAAATTATCAGCACAGCGTCTATGGATCACCATTCAATAAACTTGCAAATCCAGATACTTCACCGTTACTGCAGCACAGCAATAGAAGCTTCAACTTTCCTCCTCCTCGTCCTCCATGTGCTACAACCCTCCACCTTACGGAAGGCAGCAGAATCACAGTTAAACCAGGATTTAGCTCAGAGCAGATTTTTTTTTTTTTTTTTTTTTTTTACTGAAAAGCTTTAGGGACAAAACTTAGTTCTAACTGCCAATGTAGTGGAGATAAGACTTTCAGGGCTGGATATAACTCTGATATACAGGAGAAAACATAACATGCAAAAGCTCGGTTGCTCTCTGCAAGCACCTGTTTTAAGTCACTGGAGCATCTCCATAGCAAACTCACTATGTTTAAGGAGGGTAGGGCAATACTTTGATTTAATTGGCAATATTTGTATGTGTGGTCACTGTCAGTATTTTCTCAGTGTAGCTGATTAGGTTTTTTTCTTGGTGAAAAATACCACTGTGAAGTTCCGAGGAAAAATAATAATAATGTGAAATAGTTGACAACATATTTATGACTAAGGATTTACTATCTGTTATAAAAACTGCAAGAAACAGATGAATATATGTATAATGGTAGAGCAGCTTTCCTAATAGAAAAGGGGGAAAAACAATGACACCTCTAAACAAACACCTGTGCCAGAAAATGTTCTGCTTCAGATATACTTGTATCAGCAGCAGAATTCAGTTAAAATAATGGAAGCCAAAATTCTTTCACTGAAATAATAGATGTTTCTACCACTGTGGCTTGCCAGTATACCTCTCCTGCAAACATTTTGCAAAAAGTAAGCCCATAACTTGTGTTCCTGTAACAGCCTCGGTCTACCATAAGTGAGAGCAAACAGCTTATGGTCTTTTTCATAATATTCTTAACATGTTTTATGCAATTAGCTCTAACCTTACAACTTCTTACAAGAAATGATCCATTGTTTCATTATGAAAATCTATCTGCAGTAGCCAGTTAGGAGGTTTTGCTGTAAAAAAGGTGCAACAGTTTTAACATGTTCTTGGTATTTACCATCTCTAAAAGTTTGTAATCAAAACATTGTTATCCCACAACTAACAAATGCATCATTTTACAGTGTTGATGTAAATTCACGCAGGCTACTAAACCACAGATTCTTCAACTATTTTAAGATTGTTTTATGATATATTCAAGAATCCAGTGTCTGTAATTCCTCTCACAGTTCTACTGCATGAAGAAAAATATTGTCTATTCAAAACATTTCAGCTGACTAGTCTGACTTTTTGGTAAGTCCATTTTTTATACCTATTACATAAAGCATTACATAAAGCCCTTTAAAAATTATGAAAGAAAAACATTTTTTCTGGTCCATGGAGACCTACACACTTAAATTCTGTTCATAACCAATGAACATAAATTTATTACCCATTTTCTGTCCATATTATCAACAATTATTTATTTTACTGGGTACAGATGTGAGTTTTAATATCTTAACATGTAAGATTTAAGTTTTAACATCAGTCAAAGAGAAGTAGGGAAAGTAGTAGTCAGATTATGTTTAAATTTTAGTAGGAAGTACAAGAGGAATGTTTCCTACCAGGCATATCTCATTACAGTTGTATTTTTAAGTCTCTTGGGATTAAAATGCTCAATATTCTCTAAGGGATAGCAAGAACTACTGCTTTTATTGTATTTATTGTCAGAAATATTGTATCTATTTGATTTCAAACATAGCCACACTTGTAATCTATTGCTATTCAATAAAACTAGCTTGTAGTCAGTTGCCTAATCGCGTTGATAGCATTTTATTACTCACACATTACAATGCAAGCAACGACTTGAAACATGCTTTTCCTTTATGTGAATGAAGGAGTTTAAAATACTCCCATTACCTTGCTTCTCACAAACCTGCTTTCCAAAGCCGTTCTTCAGGAGTGTTTCATGACAGCAAAAAATCCCCAATCCTACATTTGAGTGCTTGTGATCAATTTTAGAGTATGGAAAACAGATAAGGATGCTTCTAAACAACAATAACGACTCTCTCAGTAAATGGCTTTTTTGTCTTTCTCGATGATTTCATAGAATGAAAGGGATAACCAATCTCAAATGTTGACCATCTGAATGGTACCTGCAATTAACATCACCATAACCTGTAAAATAAACAAACATTTTGCTACCTTATGATTTTAAGAGTTCCTGACCTGAGAAGGGCTAAGCAAGGTATTAGACACATTCAACACACACAAGACATCTGCTTCAGGGAATTCCACTTCAACAGAAAGCATGTCAAAATTTACAGATGTTCATAATAAAGACGTAAAAAAAAGAAAAAAGCTGATTGCTTGTTTGGAATACACTGCCTCTTTAAAAACTGATTTACTCTTGTAGGCCTGTTAAGACCTGCTAGTGCTACAGCTGCAACATAGCAGGGAATTTATCTACAGAAATAATGTGTCTAGTCATAATCTCCTTCTGAAACATGAATGTGCTTATTTCTGATTTTATTGCACTTATAATATTAAGTTATTATAGCAGATCCTGGCATTCTTATGCTGGAACTGTCATTTCTACTCTGCATTCTGTTTCTCAAGCATTCATAACTTTGCAGTTTTAATTCATAAATGGCTGCAATTTGGTACATTAGTCAGCTTGCATACAAATTTCCTCTAAAAAGGTGAATGAAAATAAAAAGCTTTAGCTTTTTTCCTTGAGAGTCCAAGATATTTTTATAAATGTCAATATTTCAATTTATAATAATATTTTATTAATCAATGCCTTGGTCTTACAGTCTGGATTAGTGGTTTCCAGCCCATACAGTACCAGAACTGTGCTGGCCCTGGGCCTTCTTAGATAGCTCTGTACCATAATGTGAAACTATGGACACCAGAGGGGTATCCTTGCAGAGACATCTGTATACAATAGGGATGGATGCTCTCAAGGAAATAGCTGGCACTACCTAGAAATAATTCTGGGAGGCAATGATCCCTATTTTGCAGTAGGATCTGGAAAATTCCAAAAATCTGTGACCGCCAACAGGTTTCCTAGTTTAATTCAGGTTGCATAGAGAACTTGAGCTGCCACTTAATACATGAACATTATAACTCAGGTATTTCAGAGAAAAGCGTACACACAGTTATTACTTTATATAATATATATTTTACGCTACAGTTACATTTTTCCAAATGATCAGACGAATAAGACAACCCTCCTTCCACCGAGTCCATGAGACTTTGACCATGTGGGTTGCTTTTGAAAACACCAGCTTGTCTGGACAGAAGGCACGTTAACAGTGCAAGTACACACACATCTGCCTCAGAGAAAAGAACCTCTGTCACCCCAAAGCACGGCACTGTCACAGGGACAGCGAATCGCCTATTACCTGTTTGGCTGTGAAAAGTAAACAAGTATTTTCTTTCTGCTTTGTTTTAATCCTACTGAGGTGGAGAAGATCTATCCAGAATTATGAGAGGCAAAGGTAGAAGGCCTGCCTGTAGAATTACAAACAGCATTTGAGTGAAAGGGAGAACTATAGATGGCTGATTAATATATCAGCTGGCAGAGTCCACTATTTTACAAAAATTTGGCTTCCATGCTTCAGTGCTCATGTTCTTCAAACAGAACAACCGTGGCTTTGTAAAGAAAGATGTACTTCCATCCAAAACATGAGCTAGCTAGGTCATTCCTCTGCCACAGAGAGATATTTAGTGTGAATTATAATTGACTTTCAACAGTTGAGTGCATTTCTTTAGACTCTTCATAGAGGTAGCCAAAAGGGAGTATTTATAGACTTTTCAACTAATTTAAAATCTGATTGCAGCAATCATGGTACAAAAGTTTATTATTTTTAGGATGTGTGTGCAAGGGAAGAACTTGCTTCTATGAACTAAAAAAATGTATTGCATACATCTACATGCAGTAGAAAATACATCAAAATTTCTTCCTTAGCCATCTCACTTAAGAAATTAAGTGTGACCGCTAGTATGAGTTACAATATTTGTACTTGTCCTAAGAAATATGGAAATGTATATGAAAATGAGGCAAAGCTGAACTTTTTTCAAGTTGATTTCATTGATAAAGGAGGACAAATCTGGCAAGAACAGGTACATGCAAAGTAGTTACATGCAAAGTAGTTAAATGCAGCCCTCTCAGCTAGGCTGAATGGAAACATTTCATATTCTTGTGTGGTTTTCTCCTCTTGGTTTTTTTTTCTTTTTTTTAAGCAATTAAAAAAAACCCACCTCATTATCCTAAATTAAGAGCTATATGACAAAGAAATCTGGAAGCAAAAGCATAATTTCAATGTTCCTAGAGCAGTTAATGAATCTGTGGAATCAATAATTAGCAAACTGGAGATAATTAGATCTTTTAAGAGGATCTCCAGGTCTGTCAGGATCACACTGAAAAGGGTTCCCACCTCCCCTGGCCTGATATACCCATAAAGAAGTCACCAGGGAGAGAAAAAGAACAAAGAAATCCAGATGTAACTGGGATAGCAGCGTGAAAAACATTTTGAGACAGACACATTGGGTGAATTTACTGTTAAGTTTGCACGGTTATGCTGAAAAGTGTTAATGGCTTCTGTCAGATACAAATTTGTTTAGAGCCACAGGTGTGTCCCTGCAAAGGCCTTTGTTTTACTCTTTCACTCTTATCCTTTCCAGGAGCCTCAGGCTCAATGCTTGTATCTGCGCTAACTCAAGAGGAGCAGTTTAGTGCAAGCTTGAGGGCAAACGCTGGCACAAAATCATCAATAAGTTGTAATTGATAGCATTCTTCCTGTCTTAATTTCTGGCTCTAATAACCAGTGCTCTCCCAGATACCACCCACCCAGCTGAAGAAATGGTATAGACTATGGACTGGTCCCAGGAGGTTGTATGAATTAGGTCCTCAGGCTGCTGTTGAAGCACATGCATATCTGCAATGCTTGTGCTGTAACAGAAAGTGCACCTTGGCTTGTTCCCTTAGTGTACACAAAGACTATGCATCTGTCTCTCCTCCTCTATAATCCAGTTTTACTCTCTACAGTGAAAATGAAAGGTACCTGGCTGGCCTCTTTTTCCCTTTTGTTGACCTCTTCCACATCGCAGGATTTGGAAAACCCAAGAAAGGAGGGAATGCCTCATGCCTATAGCTGCTGGCCTGCAGCATACCACCCTACAGCTGCAAGCTGTTCTCATCAGGCAAGCAGAACTGATGCTTTCCCATACTTATCAAGTAATACTGTTTTTCCAAGCTTCTGGATTTATCAACATCCATGACCTCTTAGCTAATGAGTTCTAGGACACTTTCAATGCTCAGGTATAACGTTAAAGAGTCGCTGTGTTACGGCAATGAGCACAAGTAGAAAATGAGCCAGCTAAGTGTAGGGACTCCTTCCTTCAGCTAAAATGCAAATGACACATGCACACATATGCGGTTTCAGACCAACAAATCAGTCTACAAGTTATGTTAATAAAGGTTGTAATTTCTATACACACAATACCAAATAACCTACTTCCATGGAGCTAAGGTAATTCACAGTCTGCTAAAATAGGACTCGGTACATACTGGCATTTCTTAGTAAAGACCCCCTCTGTAGTCTACTGCATACGACTTTAATACTGACCACATTTGGCACAAGAAACTACATACAAAAAGACAGGGGAAAAATAATCACAGAACAGATTTTAGCAGCAGCTCTGTTGTATGTTGCAGAGAGAAATCAAACATTCAGAAAAAACGATTTGTTACCTGTTATTATTATTATGGGATACAGTTGCACTACAGGAAACAAAAGCAGACAATATACAAGTGGAATGAAGAATGCTCAGCTTTTCTCGGTTTCACAGAGATCACTGCAAGCAAAACAAATTGCCTCAAAGGCAAAAACGTAACTTTGTCTGATGTAGGCTTTTATTTTTATTCCTTTTTTTCAACTCATGTAACTGGTTCTGCTGCCATGGCTCTGATCAGCAGTAAATTAGGATTAGGTAAAAAGGACTAGGATGAGGGGGTAATGTAAAAGCTGGAGGGCAGGAATGAGAAAAGAGAATTGATAAATATTATACAGGTCTCTTCTGTGAAAAGCTGGCAGAGCTGCTGAGGAATAACACAAAATACTATCCAAAAGCCACTGATAGAAAAAACCATCAGAGAAGGGTTTACATCCAGAGAAAAACCCACTGACTGGAAAGTCTGAGATTCCTTGATCTCAGGGGAAAAAGATGGTGGTAAACACTGGGATCTTGCACAAATGCGGTGTAGCAGTGTTTGCAGAATAAGACTATTTGAAATGCTCTGAAGATACCTATTTAATGTCATGAACTTTACTATATCTTCTGGAGAAAGGACAGCTGTTAAGAACAAACTCTCCTGGCAATGAAATGTGTGCCCAGTCCATAAACCAAAATGGTCAACAGAAGGGCAAAAAAAAATTCTTTGAGGTACTTTTAGGCTACAAAAAAGACTTCAATATTGTCAATGCTTTCAGCACACTTTTCAAGGGACACTGAAATCCTCTTCGGCAAGAAGATCCATCAGCTCACTGCTTGTGTCTTTGTGGTTAGATCTTAAGATTCATTATCACTACAAGACAATGGATAGGCCTATCTGTGTGGCGACCTTCCTGAAGTTATCTGATGAAAAAGCAAGTTTGATAGAATCACATTTTCAAACTTTGACTTTATATGCCTGCCTTCAAAAGGCTTGTCTTCTGGTTGGGCATATGGCAACACACACACACACAGATAATCCTCCTGCTTTATGGCAGAACATGATTGATAAGTAAAACGAGAGTGCTGAGGATGAAGAAAGAATAATTAAACAGAAAGAAAAATGTAAGAAAATTCTTCGTACTACAAAGGCAAAGGGCATTTCCATCATATGGGGGAGGAGATAAATAGGGCAAGTTTGTGAGGAACAAGGGGAACTTGCCATGAGTGACAAGGAAGATTCTCACTCCATCTGGATGGTGATGGTTGATGCTGAGTACACACCTTGACTCTACAACCCAGTGACAAAAACCACACCAAAACATTGCTGGCAACTGGCACCTTTAAAATCTTAACTGCCCGAAGTAACAGGTCTCAGAAAAACACTGCGAACTCAAGGGTAATATGATTTCTTACTGCTATAAGACTGGTGAGGAGATACAACTATGAAATGCTTTTCAGCTCCTAAGACAGAGGTGATTATGGGAAGAAGAACAATGCTCTCCTAAGAAATCACCTATGTTTTGAAGGAGAGATCATTGGTCACAAAGCAGAAGTTAAATACATCTACCTTCCAAATGGCAACGTATAATCAAAACTTAGGAACAAAAAGTATAACAGCCACACTCAATACACTACCATAAAACAACTAATATCTGTTCTTCAAAAAATGGGACTCTATCAATTATGCTGAGATATTTTCCATAGCCTCCAGAATGTTACCATTACAAAATGTGTCTTGATATGCAGCCTGTACCTTTTGTTTCTTAATTTCTTGTCATTCCATCTAGATACATCACCTGAGTCCACAGAGTCTTTAAAATTTTTGTAGATGGTTCCCCAGTCAGTGCCGATCTGTCATGTGACTACACTATATTGTTTTTTCTTTCTTTTCATCTTTTCTTATAAATCAGTCCCTCTAGTCTCTAATAATTTTTAACACACTGCTGTGAGTTTCAGCCAATTAGACTATACCTTCAGGTGCCCAAATTTGGATTCAGTTTTCCTGATATTGTCTTTCCTTCTATTTTGTGCATTTGTTTTAAAATTCTCTTAATAATTATGCCAATGGCTGTACATAAAGCAGTAAAAAGAAAAAAATAAACTAGCAATAAGGTATTTCAAAAGTCAAAAATTGAAAATTGTCCTGTTTATTCAAAATGAAAGAAACCATTTTTGAATAAGAATGAACAGTTGAGAGAGGGGAAGATGGGACAGTTGAGAGTATTTTGATTAAATACTGACATTAACATGCAATAGCTAGAATTTTACTTTTGCAAGCTTTTAAGACATCAATACTGACTATCATTACAAAACACAAGTGAGATAGAAATTCAAGCACTAGTTATATATTTTCTAAACTATTTGTTTCCAGCTTAACCACAAGCCTCCCATGGTTTGAGTATCTTTATAAAAACAAAAATACACACACATTAAAACAAACAATGTCCCTGCTGCTAAGACTGGAAGTTGGCTTATCTGTCCTCATAGTAACTTAAAAAACAGTTTAAAAAGTAGTGGAGCAATGAATAAAAAACAATGATTGTCAGTAAAGGCATGTACATAATAATCAACATAAAGGTCACCTTAATAGTCAATTTAGACATATTTCTACATCTTCCAAGCCAAAGGATAAACTCTTCAGTACTAAAATTTGCCATTATTACTAAAGTTCATTTCAGTGTTCTGCCTCTAACTCATTATCTGTAATTAAGAAAAATCAGGTTTCAAAGCAACAAGAGAAGACTGTGATAAAGCGATTTGAAGTACTGGCAGAGATAAAACCAGAAGAGAGGTGGCTGTCATAAAATAGCCAAATGGCTTTTTCCACCTCCATCAAGGTCACTTTACTGATGATGTGCTCAATAAGATGATAATGCATTTAACCACTTTCCTTGCATCTGACTTCGACCTTACTGCAAATCCAAACGGCCTTGTTTAAGTACCCTGGCCTTTCAACATTTCCCTGAACAAAGATAATTAAGGAGATATACTGCCCCCTACTATCACAGGAATTGAAAGACAAATAAACTTTTAAGAGCACAGCCAGGTGTCTATTGCATTAATGTACAATGTTTAAGCAAGGTGTAAAATGAAATAATGGTTAAATAATTATAAAAGGTTAACAAAGTTAATTTTGCTACGTAAGGCAATTCTATTCTATTTAAAAGAAAGAACATAAAGGGCTTTCCAGGCTACTTTTTACAACTCCCTGGACAATAGTCTTTTCTTTAACGCAGTTTATGACTTAAGAGGAAAAATGTTCTGCAAAAGTTAACAACTGTAAAATTTTTGCAGATTTGGAAATGGTTATATTTCATACATGGGTACAATAATGTTTAATGAAAAAGCATGTCTATATGATTAAATCAAAAGCTGCTTTAAAACAAAAACATTTCTGTTCTTTTTTTTTTTCCTTTGTGTGTGGTCAGCAACTATACTAGAGGTGAAAATTAAAGTAGTTCAAGAAATAATTTGGCAGTTATGATAATTTGGGAGCTTAAGGTAGTGCTATCTCATGATTTATACCATGATGAAAACCAATCAAATAATATCATTCTATAATAGCAGTGGCTTTCCTCCTTAATTTTGATTAACAGATACTCTTGCACTCCAAAGAGTTCTCCAGCACACTAATTCTTCTTGAAACCAAGAAACAAAAGCCCCACCTCAATAGTTCTTGGACTAATAACAACTGAAAGAGAATAAAACCAACAAAAAAGCGGGTAAAGGAGTTGGATGTTATTTTTATGGTTGCATGCAACAGATCTCATTTTAATGTTTTTTTCTTCTAAATCTGTTCTTCTTTTAAGCGTCTTAGAAATATTGTTGTATAGGTCTGAATCCTCTTCAAAAGTAAAAGAGACGCAAAAACCAAGATGTATCAGAAAGATAAAAACATATAACTCACTACTGATGTGATACTAGATGTTAGCTCACTGCTACTGCAAAAATTGCTGTTCCTTTGCTATAGAAAATAAAGCATGCCAAAACTCAGTTACACGTATTTGATCAAAGTTTTATCATCATGCAGGTCATCAGAACTTACAGCAATATCTACCTCTGCCATTTTGTCAGGCCACCATTACTTTGAGTGGTAGGTGCAGTTTGTACAAATTTCAACGCATTCAGGTATTTGGCTTAATCTTTTGCTGCAACACTTCTTAATGCAGACTCAACTCCTGAATTCTGTATACACTAGAATTTAAATCTCCTGTAAAGATACCTTCTAACACTCAATACATAAATCAGTGATTACCATATCAAAAACATGAAGTTTGCAATGATTCATACACCACTGCTGTGAAAAACCCTTTCTACTGTATATAACAAGTAATAAATAAGCTTTTCACTCTCTGCTAGGCCTCAAAAAATGTAACCCTGTGTTTCATTTCCCATGTAGACCCCACTAGAATGATATACTGTCTCCAGATATGAGAACTCTACCTCCTTACGTTGAAAGGACTTGCTTCAGAAACAATCTACTTTATAGCACTTTACACAAAACAATTCTTTCATTTCAAGTTTGGATAAATGGTTGCCCTAGCCAATCTCAAAAGAAGACTATATACTTTATTGTTACCTCGAGTTCCAAAGTTTTCCTGTATAATCACACTTTGAATTCCTTCAATCTTAGACAAAGAAGATGAATTACTCTTTTCCATTCAGAGTATTTCAGCCACCTATCTATCCTGTTGAGAGTTTTAACATGGGTGAAGCTTTCTAAAGGAACACAAGTGCCATTTTTTCCACTTCTCCCTAACATTGAAGAAGCTTAATTTAAACTGGAAAATCACAGAAACATTTTATTAGTACAGTTACTTTATTCATTCTAATTCCATATTTGTACAAAATCTTCAGATCTAAGAAGATATGTACATGTTCAAACCATTAGTGAGATCACCAGCTCACAGCATCATCTTTCATACATCACTGAACAGACAAAAGTCCTCTCGCTATTCTGACACACGTGAATCTGGAACTACCTCTGGAGAAAGTCTTTCAAAACCAAAGAAAGAGCCTATAACCGTACTTACAATGAAATAACCAGCAATAAGATCTTTGTATACATGCAGAAAGGATAGGAAATCTAGTATCTCTTCTCATTTTGGAAAACATTACAGTGAAGTCCTGTTTTCTGCCTATGTTGTACAAAGCATACACACTATGGCCTTTTATTTTTCCTTGTTTAATTCAACAAGTGAATTGGGAAGCAATATAAGTTACAAGAAGAGATGTTGTAAAGTCTGATCTCATAATTGCTTATCAGACCACTTCAGTAATTTGAAAAGTTGTGTTAAATGTTCACAGATGCACACCAGAAATGCAAGAACATAGCTTAAGACAAATTCCTTAAGTTGGGTCTGTTTGCATCATACGCTGATACTAAGAGATATTTCTATATCTCCCAAGCCAAAGGATAAACACTTCAGTACTAAAATTTGCCATTATTACAAAAGTTCATTTCAATGATCAGCTTCTAACTCTTACCTGTAATTAAGAAAAATAAAGTTTCAAAGTTCATGGGTGCTTGGCAACTTTCTACTGTGGACCTCCAGAACGAACATACATCTGATATGACATTTTATATTTTTTTTAAGCATTGATTATCAATTTTTCTGGACAGCTACCACATCAGCGGCTTTTCTCCAAAAGGAAAACAATAAAATTAAATATACTGCACAGAACATGCAACTTCTTGTGATCTCAATGCTACTATAAAAAAGTTTGGAAAGTAAAAATGACAAGCCAAAGCCATCTAGTAATTAAATGTTTTTTAAAGGTCCTGTTGCTGTAGGTTTCTTGATAAATTGTTACATAACCTTTTTATAACTCCTTAAAAAAAACCCAAACACCCTATACTATGATATATGTGAGGCCGTTCTCCACAGAGTTGCAGAGTGATTAATCAAAAAATGTTGTAACATCTCATTTGTAGTTACTAAGCTGCCTGACAGTTTAGAGCCACAATCTGATGGATGAAAAAATGGTAAACTAGATTTTTCTGTTCTTGTTTAAGCAATTCCCATTTGCCGGGTTTTGCTCAAATACTTCCACCTAAACTTACTGAAGATTTATTAAAAGATTTACCTTTTGAAAGAAAAGAAGGAAAAACAAACTATGCTATCTAAGTGCACACCACCTAGAAGTTCCCGGAAATAAACCTGGCCTCTTTAGTACCATTATGGAAATTACAAATTCTTATCTTAATGATAGCCTGTACTTAACATCAGGCAATTAGATCCTTGTGTCTATTAAGCAATTAATACACTTTCCAACAGATAGGGGACTCTTACCATCTTCAGTAACTTTTCCACATATTTTTAGTGAATTTACTCTGCGGATTAGAGAGTTTAGCAGAGAAGGTACTTCCCTTCCTCTCCCTCCATTGTTCTCTACCTTCAAAGCTGCTAACAAACAGCTCCAGAGCAGCTCAGTCTTTGTCTGAGAGTCTGGTAGTTAACATCCTAAGTTTCTTTCCCCATTGCTGAAATATCAGAAGGCAATGTTTCTGAAAGCTTTCCACAGAACAGCCAGAAAACAGACACAAAGTATCACTGAAAAGTGTCAGGTTTGTTTACTGGATCAGATTAGTATTTCCCCAAATCTTCAAAGTTCAGATTTTTAAGTAAGGTGAATATAAGCAAAGGTAGTTTAAAAGAAAACACTCTACAGTCAGATGGGTAGTTCAAACTTAGATTCACATGAAGAGGAAAACTAAAACGTGCACAAAAGATGCAATGATATGCTCATACACTGGAATATAGATATCATAATTTTAAGCAAATTTAATTGCTGACATACCTTTCTTAGCTTCCCACCCCCGCCAAAAATCCTCCTTAAAGTCTACTCTAGCAATTAACAAAGGTCTCTGGATGGCTCACTGAAATATTTAAAGCTGAAGAACAAAAGATTTATTTTAAAAATGAAAATCTTGGCTTGTACAACTCCAGACGTGAATCTGCTTTCAATTACTGAAAGTATTTCCACTTCAGTGAAAAAGGATCAAATCTTCAACTACACCATCTTTAGGCAATGAATTTGATTATATTAAGGTTTAAGAATATAGAATGACTTTGTGACACAGCTGTATATTCTACACGTATTGCTTATTAGGTATACAAAAAGGAAGGAGCCGGCACTTTAAATGAGAAGCAGACAGAAATGTGTCTGCTCACAGCAGCACTCTACTTCCATACCAGAGCTCTGCTTTAGAGTTGGGTTTTGTTTTTTTTCCAGGTGCCCACGTAAACGTCAAAGATTACACTAAGCTTTAAATGAAGGATTTTACAATCCTTTCGAAATTAATCTGGGCTGATTTTCCCCCGTAATTTTATTTGCATAATTTGCACGCTACTTGTAAAGTTACATTTTTCTTTCCAGACTTCTGAACGAGCACGATCTCTCCCANCCTGGCACCGGGTAACCCTTTCGGGGCCGCGGCGGGCGGTGCAGCCCGAGCGCCGGGGGGAAGGCGGCAGCATCCTTTGCCGCCGCCGCGGCGCCGTCCGCACGGGCAGCGCGGGGCCGCGGCGGGGGTTCACCGAGCAGCGCGGATCTCCCGAGGCGGAAAATAAACTCCCCGCCGCGCAGGGTAGCCGCTATGTTGTTACGAACTACCTGGCTGGTGGCCTTGGCGCAGGCCGTCCCCGCAGCCCGCGGCTCGGGGCGGTGCTGGCGGCGCGCTCGCTGCCCGAGGAGGAGCGGGGACCGGCCGGGAGCAGAGCGCAGCTGTGAGCGCGCAGATGTGACACCGGCGCCTCGGCACGCACCACCTGCGCTTTAATTGAAACAGAAACGCCTCCCCCTCCATTTACCACCTTAGGAGACAGTTTTTCTTCATGTCTGCAGAGGCATGAATATAATAGACTGCTTACTTCAAAACACTCTACTTGACAATTTATAATCAAGTCCGCTGCTAATGAAGCCTTTGGAGTTGCTGCTCGATCTGACTGGACACATTATGCATCATGGCTGTCAGATAAAGCTATCAAATAGTAGGTACAAAATGCAGCATTCACATTGCCATTAATTTCTGAAACACTGTAGAGAGGACAGGAACAACTAGAAGCCTACAAAATATGCAGATACAAATATTCAAAACAGAAAATCCTATTTTCAGATGGTAATCAAACTGAAGTTGGTCCCTGTCTTTTGTAAAAGAACCAGATTTTTAATTTTTTTTTTAAAATTAATTACCGCCTTGTAGAATGCGGAACTCCTTTAAAAATGTCTGCGGGAGTGATTATCTTCCAACTTCACTCTTAACACTACCACACAAAGAACCTTCTGAGCTGGCTTAGAAAATGCAGTGATATGTAGGAATTCCTACAAAACTTCTCCTATTACAGTTTTCTTTTCACCTTGGGCCTTCGCTAATAACAACTAACTTAACTCTCTTCACCCAATTACAAGATCTGTTGCTGACACAGGCCAAGTTATCACAGCGGCTGCCCAGAAGCCACATTTTGGCAAGAACCAGATCAAGATATTGTTAATGACTATACAATACTTCCAGGGAAGATAGNCAGAGCTCTGCTTTAGAGTTGGGTTTTGTTTTTTTTCCAGGTGCCCACGTAAACGTCAAAGATTACACTAAGCTTTAAATGAAGGATTTTACAATCCTTTCGAAATTAATCTGGGCTGATTTTCCCCCGTAATTTTATTTGCATAATTTGCACGCTACTTGTAAAGTTACATTTTTCTTTCCAGACTTCTGAACGAGCACGATCTCTCCCACATCCCCCCCGCCCCAGTGCTGCAGGTATCGCAGCCTCTAGGAAGCACAATAATCACAAGCACTTTATACTTTTCCCATCACACGAGCGTAACAGAGTCGGGCGAGGGAGCTCGAAGGCTTCGCTCCGCAGCGAGATGCGATACCTCAAATGCAAATTATGCAAAAACTTCTCATTTCTTANGGCGGAAAATAAACTCCCCGCCGCGCAGGGTAGCCGCTATGTTGTTACGAACTACCTGGCTGGTGGCCTTGGCGCAGGCCGTCCCCGCAGCCCGCGGCTCGGGGCGGTGCTGGCGGCGCGCTCGCTGCCCGAGGAGGAGCGGGGACCGGCCGGGAGCAGAGCGCAGCTGTGAGCGCGCAGATGTGACACCGGCGCCTCGGCACGCACCACCTGCGCTTTAATTGAAACAGAAACGCCTCCCCCTCCATTTACCACCTTAGGAGACAGTTTTTCTTCATGTCTGCAGAGGCATGAATATAATAGACTGCTTACTTCAAAACACTCTACTTGACAATTTATAATCAAGTCCGCTGCTAATGAAGCCTTTGGAGTTGCTGCTCGATCTGACTGGACACATTATGCATCATGGCTGTCAGATAAAGCTATCAAATAGTAGGTACAAAATGCAGCATTCACATTGCCATTAATTTCTGAAACACTGTAGAGAGGACAGGAACAACTAGAAGCCTACAAAATATGCAGATACAAATATTCAAAACAGAAAATCCTATTTTCAGATGGTAATCAAACTGAAGTTGGTCCCTGTCTTTTGTAAAAGAACCAGATTTTTAATTTTTTTTTTAAAATTAATTACCGCCTTGTAGAATGCGGAACTCCTTTAAAAATGTCTGCGGGAGTGATTATCTTCCAACTTCACTCTTAACACTACCACACAAAGAACCTTCTGAGCTGGCTTAGAAAATGCAGTGATATGTAGGAATTCCTACAAAACTTCTCCTATTACAGTTTTCTTTTCACCTTGGGCCTTCGCTAATAACAACTAACTTAACTCTCTTCACCCAATTACAAGATCTGTTGCTGACACAGGCCAAGTTATCACAGCGGCTGCCCAGAAGCCACATTTTGGCAAGAACCAGATCAAGATATTGTTAATGACTATACAATACTTCCAGGGAAGATAGTACCGTTCCAGAATATGTTTTGAACACTGTTATGTAGAAAGCTGCAATAAAAGCACATATTTCAGATGTATTATTCATAAGAAATTTAATAAAATTCAAAAAGCTCACACAATTAGTGCTCATTTGCAACTTCCTAGAGGAACAAAGACTACACAGATTGTAACAGTAGAATTCTGTGAAATGGGGGAGAATAATCATTTAAGTAGCCATGTCTCAATGAGGGCAGTCCTGGCTGGCACTGGGGAAAGATACTGAAAAAATCCCAAAGTAATAGCACTCACTCTACATCTTGACCTGAAGCTCTTCAAATCACATGTGCAACAGATTACATGTGCTTTGACTTAGCAGAAGGGAGAAACTGTAATATAGTCCTCATTAACTTAAACTTTGCTCAGGCTTTCGGGACAGTTTGATAAAAATGGGAAGCTTTTCAAATTCTGGACAGATTCCTATCTGTGATGGCTGCAAGACCAGCCAAGAAAGAGCTATGAGATGAAATAATGAACTAATGTAGTAATTTTAAGGAAGTTTCTAGCAGTTCCACAGCAACATTCATATTCCTAGCATCTCTTCCAAGAGGTCTAGTTGTAGTAAATGAGATATTAGATCATGCAAATACTATTTTCTAAACTGCTGGAGTACCTATGGTCCAGCACATTCTGCCATTGAAAAATCTACTAACTAAGTAATTCAGAAATATATCCTTACAGATCTTGAAAGAAGGGGGAATGGGAACTGGATGCTTGGAGTCAGCTTATGCAGAACTCCAGATCTCATTTGAATTAGTGCCCTTTGAGAGCACCTGTAATTGCACCCCACTCTACAGAAGACTGCCATGGACCTATGCAGGAAGCAGGATATTGGGTTCTCCAAGAGCCAGATGCTATGGAAGGAAAGATACATTTGGACAATGCCTCTTTTCCACAGAAAACTATCCACACCTATATGTTCTGTATCATTTTTCTACAAATTTGTATCACCGTACATTCAATAACTGAGGACTGCAGCTTATCCAAAAA
>VWZF01001682.1:2479970-2659086 GCA_013396755.1 Sclerurus mexicanus | reverse complement strand
AAAAAAAAAAAAAAAGACCTGGATGTCACTGCAGTGGATCCACTTCTCTCCATTTTCAGCCAGCTCCAATGGAATTTTCCTTTGCGATGAGATTTCCTGCACTGAGAATCCACTCTCCCATTAATGCCAGCAACAAATGATTTATGAAATCTATTAGGTGCAACACTACAGAAATCTGGAGCATAAATGTTTGCTTAGGAAAATATTTATATGGAGGAGACAAATGGGTGGTGAAGCAAACTCTAGCATGGATATCACACTTTATGCCAACACAGCTCATGCCCAGAGAGTAGAAAGAAAGATCAAACAAAACATTCGGGAGAGGTGAAGGGGAAGAATAGCTTGTGTTTCATTCATAGGAAGAGAAGCACTTTAAAAAATTATTTGGTCAGAAGGATTATTACAGTAAATTATCCAGAGCATTAACCATTGAATTTGAACCCATTTTTAGTCTTTCTTTATTAATAACTCATTATAGTCCTTTTTCTTAATGTGGAATAAATTAGAGCTGTGTTAATCCATGCAGCTATCTGCAGGTACATTTATCACTACTGTAGCCACTTTCGCTCTCCTTACGGGAAAGTGCACGTCATGGGCAACAGACACTTGTCCCTTGCTGAACTCAAGTAATGGTGGACTTTTCAGGTCACCAGCAGGGTCACCTGAAAACGTACCTTTTTCTTGAATGAATGAGAGGTACCACACAGCTGGCCTTGACATATGCGAAAGAATTTCTCTCTCACGTTCTCTGTGTCATATTGCCACAATTTAGATCAGGGAAAACAAGTGAGCTAGGGGCCTTGCTGGCGTAAGAGGGTGAGGAACTGCTAACAGGATGTTCTTTGTGGGAACTCAAAGCTTTTGGAACTGATTCCTCTTCCCTGATCCAGAAGAGCTCAAATTTTATGGCCTTCATAGCATGTTGCATAGTTCGTATTTTTCCAGTGTATGAAAACAGGAGAGAATTGTGAATGTGGTTAGTTTCTGGAGGGAAGGCCTTGTTTCAGATTTCTAACGGCTTGGTTTGCATTTGGCTGAGGAGGGAGGCCTGTTGCAGCTTAGTCACAATGATTAATTTTTATATTTGCATTTGAATTTATGTCAGGTATTCAGGATTTTATAGTTAGTAACAAACAGCCTTATTCCCTCTCTGATAAAGATAAGTGTTATCACAGAGAGCTGACACATTAGTAATTCCATCACTTAAAGCTGACACCTGGAAAGGACTTAAGAGGTTCCACTGGAGGTGACTCTGGGTAGTCACTGGACTGGAGTGGCCAGGCGCTGGAGCTGTGCTCCTTGTAGCACACAACGCTTCAGTCCTTCCTGTTGCCTTCTGTGAGTGCCATCACACCAAAGGAGAAAACTTTATTGTGCCCATTTTTTACATGGCAAATGGAGGCACAAAGCTGACTTGTCAGTACCACAGAAGTAGTACCGTGGCAGAGGGAAAACATGACACCTCGGATAGTCTTCCAAGGCCTATCCTAATCACTGAGCTAGTCTGCTCCTCATCAAGAGAATAATTGTAGCTATTTATCAACATTTATGATGACCAGTGACTTTTATTAAAAGGGAACAAACACCTTTTTAGCCAAATACTAATTTGCCTATTTGAATAGTAGTAGCCTAAGTGCCCTGTTAAGATATGCTATCATAAATAGTTAATTAGTGTTACAGCTACTTCTACAGAGATGCTGGGTGTACTTTAAAGAGATACTGCTGTGTGCATTACAAAGAAGTAAAAATGGAGTAGCTACCTAGATGCTGAGATTGAACAGCATCAGTATATCACTTTGGAACCTGTTTTTCCTACAACTCGACAAAAATCAGGGTATTAAGTTATGAAATTTAAATATTTTTGTCAGATAACAACAACATATATTCTTACGTCTTTTTCATAAAACAGACTTGATGAAGCAAAATAGTTATAACATAGCTTTTCAGTTCCTGCTGGAAACGTGTTAAAAAAGAAGGCAAATTCATGTCGAGAAATGAAGGTCTTAAGAATACTATCTGATACCAATGGGATTAGCAGTATAATGTGTTCCCATGAGAAAGCACATGTGCCCCAATATATATAATGTAGAACATCTTGTAGTTCTTAAGCATTTAAATAGTATGCTACGTTGACTAGTTTTTTCTCACAAGTGAAGATTAAGATGAGCCATTTTTCATGCAGTAATGATACTGATTTAAACAAGAACAGACTAAGACGATGATGAGCTCACAGATTCAGTGTTCAAATCTGAAAACAATAAACATTTTTTTCCTTTTCATGTTCAAATCTGAAAACAATAAGCTTTTTTTCCCTTTTAATTTACACAGATAAAACCTAACTCAATTTTGTATAACTTATTCCAAGACTGCATTAAGAATTTTGAAGTTTCAGATCAGCATTTCCCTAAAAATACAAGTGGAAATTGTAAGCAAGTAGATGTAACTGGGGTAGGGCAAGAATTATACCAAAAATACAGTCCTTTAAAAAAAGGATTAAATTGTGATGTTTCTTGACTGTAAGTGGGCAATATGTTAGGGTTTTTTCCTAAGAAGCAATACAAAACTACCCAGTGTACATTTGCTCTGTGAATTTTTAGTGCTGCAGATTCATGTATTGAATAATGTTCCTCTGCTCCTTGACAAATTTCCCAGCAAGTTCAATGCAGTATGAGGCACAGTAAAAAATGCTAAATATTTTTGTGTATCAATACCTAGATTTTTGCTGTTTACCAGTACAATGCCCTGATTAGAATCATCTGACTCTACCCTAATTGGTCATATATAAGGGTATGGGAAAATACAAATTTACAGTTAATACACAAATTGAATATCTTGATCTCCAAAATCTGAATTACTGAAGACATAATGTTTTTCATAGTATTTGTGTAGTTTTTAGTTACTTTTTCACTGTTATATTATTGTTTTTAAATACCTACAGTACCAGTCAGGCAGCAGAGAAAAAGGGCACATATGCTTTGAATGATTAACACAGTTCTTGGAAACACAAAGCATACATGCTTTCTTTATCTTACAGTAACAGCTAAGTGAGGAGGAGGAGGAGGGCATTTTCATGAAAATTCTGGGGGATTAGATGATCTATCAATGAGTCCCTTGAAAGAAATATCCCCTGCTCCAAAAACAAACAAAAAAATTGTTTAATACCATTTGTTTCAGAAGAACTGCTAGATGAATAACAGTAGTGAGACAAAGCAAAAAAAAATAATGCCCTGTTGTTTTCAGATCATTTTACCTAATTTCCAAGGAAAAAAGAAAAGCAGTATTATTTTAGGAAAAAGTTTAAACACTTCACTGAAGAAAGAAAAATCCAAGTATAATCTGAACATTACATCTCTCTTTAACTGAACTGTCTATGAATTTGAAACTTGTTTGTATTTGTGAGACTCACTTCAACGCATCATCAGGACCCTAAAAGGAAAACTATTAAAGATCTTAAAACATGCACAATTGTGGCACCTTCCTCCTTCATTTTTCATACCGTTTTCCTATTTTTTTTCAGTAACATCTATGGGCAGCTGCTACTCACTGCCTTTCATCGGTAAAAGAAGGCAAAGAAGCAGTTGCTTGCACAGCTAATGCTTCGAACTGGAGACTGAGTGTCTAATCTTCATAATAAGCAGCTTCCAACTGCCTAAGTTTTGATTTACATTTAATACTTGAGTCCACAGCTCTAAATCCCTCTGGATTACTGGATTATTTTTTTTTAATTAAAATTTACACTTTTGTCAGAAAGAAAAGGAGGAAGATATTTACTGCAAATGAAAATGACATAAAAAAGGTAACTGGAAGGAAAACGAGGTCAATATGGGACATAAACTTATGAGATACAGAATTTTTTGTAACAAAGTATGTGTAGGCTTTTTGAAACAATGCATTTAGAGTAAAATAGTTATGTACAGAGGTCTGACAAAAAGAATTGGCTTTTATGAACAAACTCCCCTATTGTGAATCTCTTAGAATTGGTAAAGACCACCAGCAGAGAAATCCTATCAGTATAAGAGAATAAGCTCTAAAACCCCATTCTATTCTTAATGGTGAAGATGGAATTTCATACCTCTAGAAAAGTTTAACTTGTATTCTGATCATCTAAAAAAAAAAAAACCAAGAAAAAAAGGAGAAAGAGGTTCAAGGTATCTCTCTGAACTTACATCTTAAAAAAGATATTTTAAAGTCAGCAGCACACACACACACACACACACACAAATCAAGATCTGTGTGATTCCCACAAAAATATTTCACATATTTCTTGGAATAAGCATTATACTGATCATGACACAATCTATGTGGCTGGGACTGTGTGTTCAGCTGCTGCCATCCGTCTTCTATTTTGGCTTTTTGTTGTAGGAAAGATGACTGAAAACTTGCTGTGTCATTTAGGTCAGAAATTTCTTTTTTTGCTCAGTAGAAAGAAACCATTTCTTTTCTCCTAATTACAGCTTCTCCTCCCTCCCTTGACATCATAACTCCTTGGGGGAAAAAAACAACCACCAGAGCAAATTTTCTTTTTACACAGTTGCTGCTTTGGCAAGATCAGAAAAAAAGTGTCATCCTTTGGGTAAGTCTGTCAAACACATTTCTTATATACAGTTTGAGAATGTTCATCTAAAAGTACTCTATCTGCACTTCTGTATGCTTATATGACATTTATTGCCTTAGAAAGGTGGCATAAAAATTATTTCACACTCCTCTGACACCTGGTGTGAACTATATCCCTGCAAGTGGTCTATCCATAAAATGGTTATACAAATCATACATGTAAAATAAAATACTTTCCAAAATATTAATATGGGTTTATTTTTAAAAAAAGTACATCTCAGACTGCTGTTAAGTAGACATCTTACTACCTTTTCTTAGAGAAAAAAAAATAAAGAGGTTTTCATAAATGATTAGAATAGTATTTATATATATTTTATGTACACTCAGAACTGCCTACATGAACAAACCTTCCCATGGTACACATTCAGGCAGATGATGAATGCCTGGTGATAGGTGGGTTGTTAGGCACAAGACTAAGTGCTGTAGTGCATCTAGAATTGCATTTATGGCACACCTTGAAGTGATTTGTTGGATATTGATTCTCCTAGAGAGCAGGTGATCATTTTCCACATTCAACCCAACACATTTAATATTCGCCAACATGACAAACTGCTCGTGAAATAATTTTATTCTATACCAGCAGATGTTGCATATTCAGAAACAGGGCCTAGACACTATCAAGGATTTAAAGTTACCATTTACTTAAGAGGGAGAAAGGAAAAGAAAATATTTCTTCCTATATATTTTGTGCTCACACACAGGGCATGAGGCTTCACCACAGGTCTTACAACCACCACTTGGGCTTGACTTACTTCAAGCAAGTCTAAGTATTGCACAGGTTTCCAGCACACAGTATATTACATAGAAGATATCACATGCAATAGTCCCAAAAATCTTTCTTCCCACTAGCACTTTCCCGTACTCTATTTATTTGCTTGGCACACCACTGCATAGAAGTCAGACTGCCGTGGATCCATGTGTGTTAAACAGCTTCAGAAATCATAGTTTGGCTCTGTCATTCAGTTGCTATTTTCACAGCAGCCAACTTTATCACTATCATTTCCTAATTCCATCATCTAAATGATTTCACTAACTGCATTTCACTAAAGACCTTCCCACAAGCACTGCCAGATTTGCAAGCTTTGGTGTTACCTGCCAAGAGAGGGAACTCAAAGTCCAGCTGAATTCTCTCATACAAGAGCCCTGAAAATGTGAACAAGTGGTAGAAAAAGCCTAAAAGATGTTTCTCAAGGAAAAGAAATCAATTAAATGTAATATGTATATACAGATGGCATACAAAAGCTAATGGCATCATGCAGGTTTTTGGACTACTGATGAACCAGCACAAATCACGGGAAAGCCCCTCCATCCCCCATCCTTTTTCCCACCCACCATACGCTGACTCTTAAAGAGCAAAGTATGCAAAGTATAAGCCTAAATGAAAACCTGCATGGAAGAGTGGAGCCACATTTAGGGTTGAAAATGCCAGTGTGACTGAATCAGCTCTGAGGCCAAAAGTCGGAGATGGTCAGAGCCAAGCCTGCTGGACAAGGATTCAAAGATAAGAGCATTCAGTAAAAAATGCAGCTTTTATTGCAAATACCCTGATGATAATCAAATTTATAGAAGTTGTCCTTAATATGGGTAAATTGGCAGGTATAGCATAACCTGTGTCTCAAAGAGTTCACTTTTCTTTCTACAGAAGTGTTTCCTGAAGTATTTTCCCACATGCACACAACTTGCCTTTGCTTCTCCCTGCTATCTATTATACTGCAAGAAGCATCATCAGGCCTATCTCAAGAATCTAGATGTTCCTTTACTTTGGGATTACTCTTCTCTCCTTCCATTTTGCTGGGGATGCTTGTGCTTTATGAGACTTGAAACACTGATCTCACTGCATTTGCTCAGTACTTGGCTGAAGTGGGGTCAAAAGAGTAGAAAAGTATGGGAAACAAGTTGTTCTTAAAATTGCATGGAAAACATATGTACAAATAGTAATTTTATTACAAGGAAGCTCTCTTTTCCACATTTAATGTTTCAATTTACTTTTGGTAGAAATGTTGTTCTCACACCTTTGTCCACCACCCAGAGACCCAAAACCGTTTTTCTACAGCTATATACATACATAATTCAGTCACTGATCTGGGCGAAGACAGTGACTGTTGAAAAATGAACTTTAAGAACTGCTGCCATCAGTTCATCCTTCCCTGTCCCCTTCTCTCCTCCTTACCTTGAATTGTCCTTTCTCATTTTGTCCACTTACCTTTGTGAGAACCTTGTGGGGGTGAGATAGAAAGTCTCCAGTAGAGCTCTGTGCTGAAGAGCAGAGACTGATACTGGAAGTCAATTTGAGACAAGCCTTCAAACGTGGTATACTAGAACTCTGGTTTTGAAATCCTTTTTTCTACTCCTGTGGTCTCCTAGGAATTCTTCTGAAATTTTCCAGGAGCCGGTGCTTCCTGCCACAAGGGTACAGTGGCACTTGCTGTGATTGTAGGGCAAACATGCAGTGGACTTATTCCACAGCAAATTCAGCTACTTGTGGTTTTCATTTCTCTGTATAAAGGAAAGGGATTTGTCACTATCCACATTACACAGGATAGCAAGATGGAGAAGGCTTAGGCATGTAACAACATGATTTCAATACCTCATCTAAAACTATTATGCTGTAAAGCCTAGCACAAGAATTTATCAACTGAGGTCCATCAGTATTCTTTGCCTTTTTTGATAACACTCATACTAACATTCAGCACAAGGGTCACACCGCTGTTTAAAACCCTGCTGCCCTAAAGTAAACAAACCAGACACTGATAGATTTCCTGAACTACCCTGAGGCAGAAGCAGTTTCATAGATGGAGGAAAAAAAAAAAAAAAGATGGGCAAAGGAAAGACTGCTTGAGAGAATTTCACTGCAGGTTTTCTAAATCTTAACATCTGTATTTCATTCTGGAAAATCATCCAGTTAATAAAGACATTTCTACTGTTATAATTTTCCCCTCCCTGAAGTATTCAGAAATTGATAAAGCTGGACCTTCTGTTTTCCTGCAAATTTTTGCATGCTGATTAAAAAAGTTAAAACCATGTCCCACAATAAGAAGGTGGTACTGGTAGTAGCAGAGTATTTTAAAAGTTAGCAAAAACATCCAAGGGAAAATCTATCACACCAAACAGTGTCTGAAAATCTGAAGCACTAAGTGATGAATGTGTAACTCCCCCTAATGGAGGCATATTTGAATTTATCTTAAAAGAAAATGTCAATAACTTAAAATCCTAGCACTCAAAATAACAATAGCACTGTCATATCATTTTTACATTTCTGACTTTTTAAGGAATCTTTTAAGGTATGCATCTATGACTTAAAATAAGAATTAAACTATTATTAGCATAATTTTGTTTTCTTAGCGAGTTTTGTTACATAAAGTGAAGTCTTAAATATATGTGTCTTTCAGCATAGTTCTACGGTATACAGTCAGTAGCCATTAAAATTCCTTTAAATGATCTTCCATCAGTCATTTCAACTTCTGTTTTAGCTAAATGTTTTCCTGTTTCTTAAAAAGTCAGCAAATTGCTATAAAAATGACAGTGACAGGCCACAGTGGTTTGGGCTGTGTGGTATAAAGAAACACTTCATGCACAGCTGCTGGTAATGAATGCAGCATGTTTGAGGCCTAATCTTGGACAGTTTCCTACATTTCTGACTGCAGTTTCCTTGGCAAGATTTCTGGGACCATATTATCTATATGTCCCAGTATTTCAGCCAAAACTTTTCAATGCAAGAGCTTGGCAGTGTGCACTGGCTTTCCAAAGTCTGTCTGTCCTCTCAGAGTTAACAACTTTTTAGGAGTCTTTGCCCTTTTTATTTTTCTGTTTTAAAGGAGCATCATGTTCTACATAACCACCCTGTAAGATACGGCAGACAGATTAAATTTCTATATAATAAAATCTCTACTTGTGAGAGATGCCAGATTGACAGCATCAGACACTAAAATTACATTTGTCCACAGCCCAGCTGCAGTGCAGCAATGCGGTTGTTTTCAGAGCTCTCAAATTTAGGCTACTGCAATGTCGAGGGTAAGTGAATAGCTCTGGACTTTGTTCTGCCAAGATTTCTGATAACCCTGGATGTGGCTATAATTGGTCTGGTGATACTATAACTAAGTGGTAGAAGTAGGACTGTGATTAAACTCAGGATTCTACACAGGCTATACTTGCTGAAGAAGGCATTGAACCTGTCTCCTCATAGTGGTGAAAGATTCTACATCTTACTCCACTACCAAAACAAGACTTTAATCTAAACACATGGGTACACAGGTTTTCTCCTAATACAAAGAAAATGCAAAAAAAGAGCAGCAGTCTGGAATGAAGCTATGGGTGTAATCCCAAATGACTCTTCCTGGGTTTTGATTGTGTATTGGAAAGGTAGTTTAGGAAATTTGGTTCTGAAGAGTTGTTCTTTTTCAGTTTTTCACTTTAAATGGGACCTTACATATTTTCCAGGTTTTTTTGCAGGAAGTTGTTCTTAGCAAAATATGCTCTTAAATAGGACTTACCCAGCTGTCAAAATCTACTCTAATGCCAACAGAATGAGATTCAAAACTATGAATGAACATGGTGTTAAAATAATTACCTTCTAAGGAAAAGATAGACATGTTCTTCTATAGCAAAGAGAACAAAAATAAGCTCATAAGCAAGAAGAAGATAAAAGAAACATGTCTACCTGCACCATTAGTCATGATACAGAAATATTTCCAACATCATATAAGAACATGGAAGTAAAAAATTAAGAACTCGGAAGCAAAGACCTGTGTTACAAACCAAGAAACATGGAGAAGATATAGGGGAGATCTAGCATTATAACTGAAGGAGGAACTGAAGTGTTACAGTTCACGAAGTGAAGCCTGGCACAACAACAAGCAAGAAATAAGAGCCACAATTAAGAAAGCACTTAAGAGAGTTAAAAGTTTCCAAAACATTTTGCTGCCCAGGATTTCTGCTGATTTTATTTTTAAAGGGAAGCCAAAACTAAACACTTACTATTACTATGGTTAATTAATTAATTAATTGTTGCTTAATATTACCCAGCTTATTTAATGTAATTTTAAAAAGTATCTATTAATAATCTTCTGACAGGATAATTCCAGCCCTCTCAAAAAACCCTGACAACAAAAACCCACCAAAACAACCCCACAACAAAACTGTAACAGACTCCATGAGCTAATGCATTTAACCAAGAATTAGTCTAATTATGGTTATGAGTGTTGAAACATGGATTTTCACATCTGTCTCATCTGGACAGTCAAACTGGAAGGGTGGGCCATGACAGAGATTTCCTTTCCTCTCCTAACACAAAGTATTACTGGGGTTTGTTTTATATGTTTGACAGAGAGTAAATTACATAGATATAGGAGATCCTCTGAAGATTTGTGATTCTTGTGAAAGAGGTTAATGTGAGTCAGGGAACATCGGAATTTAGGATATATAAGTAATACAAATGCCGTCAGTCATTGTCTTAAGACAATAGCACAATTTTAGTGGTTGGATTTTCTTGAAAAACTTATTTTCTATTACTTCTGGATACTACAACCCTACTGATGCCATGTTTTACATTCAATTATGCAGTTGATTATTTAAAACCACCACTCGCTGTTCAGCAGTACTCAGTACAATAGCAGTTTTGCATTGTAAAAAACCATAGATGTCTTCAGATAAAATAAAAATAATCTCTTGGCCTGTCTAGGACATATAGAAAGATTACATAAACACAGGTTTAAACCATGTATAGGATAACACACAGAGTGTAGCACTAAACTGACAGTTTCACAAACTCATAGACACTGCCCTCTTCAAATATTTTCAGGGTGATGATTGTAGACAAATATGAACAATTTGGTCCCTCCAGTTCAAGCAGGAGAAAATTTGTTGAAGAGCCACCAGGATGATTTAGATACTGGAGGACTTGCCACATGAAGAGAATTTCAAAGAAGGGATTTGGGCAATCTAGGGAAGAGAAGGCTCACAGGGACCTAATGATAGTCTCGTAGTCTCCCAGTAACTAAAAAGAGGTTAGAAGGAGGATGAAAGTGCTCTCTTCACCACAGTGCAAGGTGACAGAACAGTGGGTCCAAGCTGCTTCAGGGAATATTCTGTCTGGATAAAAAAAAAAAAGCAAACAACCAAAACCAACCACAAAACAAAACAACAAAAATCCCCACTAAAGAGCAATGAAAAATTGGAATATAGGTTGCCCAGCTATGAGGTGGATCTCCCTTGAGGAAAATTATTTCAAATAATCTTTGCTGGAGACATAGCCCTGCATCATGTAAGTCTAAGGCCTTGCTTTCAACAGAAGGTTGGTCCTGATAAGTTCCACAGATCCCTTTCAACCCTGGGTTAATGCAATCCCACATTCTCAGTTTACTGTGTTTTGTAACTACAGAGAGGCCTCCTAGCTGAATCATTGTTTCTCATCCTCAAATTACCATTTGTTCTTAAAGTATCTTGCCAAGCAAAATACCATCCCACACATGCAAGAGGGAAAAAAAAAGTGTTCAGTCATAGTGCTATCAATATTCTTTATTTGTTTACCTACATACTTTCTTTTACAATTCATGTGGTGTTCAAGTGATCATAGAAATGAAAACTGATCTGGAAGGTTTGGGTTTTTTAAAAGATATGGTGCATTAACAATCTTACTGTATTTGTGGCTCGAGCTTCAAAATAAATCTCGTTGTGAACCAGTAGCTGACCTCCAGATAAACTTATAGGACATCCTAGATTCATCTACGCCTCCTTCCTTGTGCTTTGCTAAATTACCAGTGAAACGTTGTAATTTCAGTGGAGCATATGGACTGTAATAATCTGAATGTTCGTTTTATTTCTCCATATAAGAGCAAGAGTGTACTTCTTTTATGGGTTAAACCTACATTTCCTGTGAATATTATGGGAAGCAGGGGGTAAAAAAGAGCATATAGAGTGACATATGTAGAAAACTAATGACAAAACATGATTAACTGATAAAAACAGCTAAGTGACAGGCAGCATAAATTATCTCAGCTCTACTAATTTGCAAGCATATACAGGTGCACAGCATTTGAGAAGAATTCTTACCTCATGGTACTGACAAAGCTCATAGCCAAATGTGTTTAACTGCAAACACTTTAAGTCTTTAAGTTTCATTCAGCTACAAACAGACACTTAAATACATATATATACAAACAGACAAGTATATATATGTATGGGGAGTACCTATACATAACCTAGTATAAAGGGAACTCTGCTTGCTTTGAGAGACTGCTGCAATTCCTTTCCTCACTGAATTACATCATCCTTTTATATTCTGTTATGGGAAATCTCTTGGAGCAATTCAGGACTAGCAGAAAAGTCCTTCAGCATGAAAAGATGTGCATGATAGGGCCATATAAGCCCACAGAAAGGGCAGAAACACTTCTGTAGGCATAGTGGCTCAGGCCTCAGGCGGGTGAATATAGGATCCAGAGAAAACAGCAAGATGATAGTTACGTTGGATATGCCAAAGGAGTTGACTGCCAAACTCAGAGGGTGAGCTTAGATTTCTCTATTCCCTCCTAAGTGCTTTGTGAGAACATAAGGAGGATCCAAGTTCACCCCAAATCTTTGGTGCCTGAACCAGCTGGCAGGATCTTACCAGTATGAAAGTCCTTACATTAATGATGTTAACAGTTCTATAAATAATGACTATACATCACTTTAACACTTTTGCAAAAAATTAAATGTGTAAAGCAATAATATTTAATTTTGAAAACTTTAGAGGAGATGTTATATTTGCAGCACTGTCTTTATTCATGAATTCATTACTTTGTTATAGACTGGAGACAAAAATTCATCACTAGCTGAGTCATATTTTGTATTCCTAATTTTGAAGTTACTGTTTTTGTTTCTATTAATTTTGAACTAAGATAAACAAAAGCATTTAATTCTTAAAAACAGAGATAAAACATTCAGTTTTCTAACTGTAAAACCTGTCATGGTGTCTAAACATAGGGAAAAGTCAAGAGTGCCATCAGGTATGGGTAATTTCTGTGGCTTCACAAAACTAGCAGAGAAGAAATAACTTTATTTCTTTAGTAGGATTCTAGGGAGTAAGTATCTTTTAAGTACAGGACTCAGTGCACATCCCAGCAAGCTTCATAAACCCACCAGTAAAATTGTTTGAACAGAGCTTACAGAAGGACAAGTTTATTTTTAATTTTATACACTATTTGTTCTCAGTTATAAAGTAACTTTCTTATTTTAAGATAATATTGACCATTAATTTCTAAACCTGAGTCTGCAATTCCAGATACCTGAAAGAACAATTACGACCACGTACTCCCTCCTTACTCAAACTTGTGATGAACAATGAAGGAAACAAAGCAACTTTTATTCATCTCACAAATCCTATGGCTGCTTGTAGATGACACGGCATTGACTCATAATTTATCAATGCATATAGGATGACTAACATACAGCTACCTCACCTCTAAAATGAGTGTTCTGCCTAAAGACAGGGAGATGGTAATCTGGAAAGTTACAAACTTAAGTATTAAAGCCTTCCTTGATAGGAAGTTAAAAATCAGATCTTCCAAGGAGTTTATTTTCTTCATCCTACCTAATAAAAGATTCCTTCTTGAATAACCTGGTCGGAAAGCTACTTTATGCCAGGCAAGGCTAGTGAGGTAGACTAGGCTGAAGTCAGTCACTCTTTCCATGGTTTGAAAATTATAACTACACCCAGAATAAACAAACTAACAGCTTTACCCAAAGCAGATCAACTCCTGTACACTTCAGTGAACAAGGCTTGTGAAGTCCCATGCATTGCTCACACAGGTGGGAATATCTGGATTGTTTGACAGCAAGCCTACTCAGCTGGGAGCCTACATGGACATCAAGAAAGCTTGTGGAAACAAGCCATTCTGAAACAGCTGAATGATGGTTAAACAGACACAGGAGACATTTAGTAAAGGAAAGAGGTAAGTGACACTGGAGCAAGAATAACTTGCGTGAGATGACAGTTTTGCTCGCTCCTGTTTAATGACCCTTACCTGCTTGATCCAAGCACCAGATCAAAGCGGGAAGATCTACCTCTTCCCTCTAACTTGAGACCCTGTTTCTGAAGCCTGGAAAAATAAAGGTGGAACAAACAAGTGAACAGACAGTGAATTCCTCTTATGCCTTGTGCTTTCCTAGGAAAGGGATATCAAATAAGAAGGTACCAATGTACAATGAGCTTGGTGTACTACAAGAGCGAGTACAGGGGTCTTGGGAACACTATCAGGTTCCAAAATAAATTTACATTTAGTTTTTAAATGGATATTTTTACTGTTTAATAATTTATTGAAAGTCCTACTTGCACTTTTAAATTTTGGTTTTGAATTAATTTCCTCGTTTCTCTGCCCCACAAGTAGTTTTGTCATGTAAATACGAATTGCAATGAGAAAGTACATGCAAGCACAAATTAGATGATGTAAAACTAAATCAAACACTTCCAGATTTTCAGTAAAGCTTAAGCATTTTCATCTTACAGTTATGCCAGTCTAAAGACCCCAAAAGAGGAGGTCCCAGGCCTGCCTGTCTCCCTCATACCCCTTTTATTAGATCAGTCTGTGCAGCTACAGGGTGAGTTGGTTCAGCTGGCTGGCGATGTAAGGTGATTTTTTCCAGGGTTAGGATACAGTTCCATTAAAGTTGACATTAAAATATTTAGTGCTGCTGCGGTTACGTCCATCTTCTCCAAACCCTGCCTCCTGTGTTTTGTCAACTGTGCTGTCTGACTCTGTAGGGAGCAAGTTCAAGCTACTAAATCTTCAGGAAACTATGCAAAGAATTTGGGAGTAGAGGGGGTGGGGAGAAGATCAGGGAGTAATACTCTACTGGCTCAATGGTCTCAACTAGATCATTAAGAATTTGGGTGAAAGCCTGCCCCAATACAAAGAATTAAGAGCCACTGCATAGCAAGACTCAGGATCGAGGCAGTACCAGCACAGCATACACTATCATCGACAATCACTCCTGGATCATCTAGTGAACTGACGTGCTCTGTGTCTGTGTAATTAAGTGCTCAGTCTGCAAAAGAAATGGCCAAAGCATCTGTCTTGAGTCAAGTGTGATGGAATCATCCTCTTTCAATGCATATGACTATTGGGGGGTGGAAATTGTTACCTCAATAGATAAAGAAAGCATCAATATGCTTCAATACAGTTTTTTTTTTTCCTTTTAAAACTTATGAATCAGAGATTTGGTATGTTTACATTTTATTGGGAGAGCGGGTATAGAAAAGTAACATTAAACAGCTATTTGTCAGAAAAAACCAGTGGTCTTCAGAGTTTTTTCTAACAAGGTCATATTCATTTATTCAACTGGAAGAATTTTGTAATTATTCAAATTATGATTTACTAACCCCTGTCTGGCACAGGAGATAAATCCCATAAATAACTCCAAAAAACCTCCTGAACAGTGAATCAAAAGATATATTAAACTGAACTAAAACAATCCTGAGACAGCTGGATCATGAAAAATTGTTCAACTCAGAGAACATTTAAAGGTTAGAGCTCTATTACAGGTAAAAGAAAAAAGATCATAGACAGAGAAAAAAGATTAATACAGTGAGTACCTGGTGCTCCTTTCATTCATTTCATTTTTATTGTAAGGCCACCATTTTGCAGATGGTCTGAAGTATCACATTCCTTACCATCTCAAAAGGTTCTATATCAATTATTCTAACTATGGTCTAAAAGAACAGCCTACAGACAGCTGCTGGAAATAAAATAGACATTACAGAAGAAGTTTCCTAGTATCTTTTTTCACAAAGACTTTTATATAAAGAATGCAATTGTAACATGGAATAAAACTGCCAAGGTTTATGGTCCTGCATATCTTGCACGCTACAAATGGAAGTCAGACTCGAAGATCCCACTACAGGCACGCAGAACACTGGACACAGATCTACCATTAGTGACATTTCTGATTTAACTTCATTTTAGGAGAAAAGATAATGATTAAAATTTCTGGCAATTGAAAATCTTCCATAAAAGCATGGAGATGCCTTCAGTGGTTAATAAGTCTTGATGCTAAAATGCCACTAAATATAAAATGTTAACGTTAAAATTTACATGAAAGATTTCTGCATCATTTAGTCAGTTATTTTGCCAAAAAAAAGTCAGCCTTGTAAAATTATAAACAGTCAGCGTTTATAAAGCACAGGTAACAGCACTGTCTTACCTTCATTTCTTCAAAAGTTTTCCAGTGTTAGACAACTTCATAGAAGCCAACATTAACAACTGCAAAAGCCTTTCAGCCAGATCTTTTAATATTCTTAACAGAACTTTATTATAAATTGGCATCTATGTTTGCAATCTTAACTCATCTGCTTTATGACTACCTGTTGTTTCACTACGCATTTTTGCACTCTTGAATGAAGTTATCTGTCTAGAGCGCTTGAAAACATCCAGTACTAATAGCTGCAATTTAATATGTCCATGGAAAAAGTAAATATTTCATCATACAATCCAACTGCCTCTTTGTCTCCTTTTCCTCCATCCAAGTACAGAAGATAAATATTTACTGATTAATTCAGCATTTGCTGCCTTACTCTGGGGAATTTTATTTTTTTCTAGGTTTGGTTAACTTTGTTAAGATTCATTCAATTTAATTTTAACAGCCACAAGAAGAAACCCAACATCTGTCCCATTAAAGAAAATGAGAAAAAAAAAAAAACACACACAAGAAAAAAACCCCACCAAACTTACTGGACACGGATTTCTCCCTATTTTTTTCCTTCTGCCCTTTCAGTTTTCTGAATTTCTTAGCTGATACATCTTTATGCTCTCCTCCATTTGTTTTTCGATACACGTCCTCTTAAACTGATTTATTTAACAGGGCTTTTTGTTTTCTGTCTAAGGAAGTTTTCAACAGAAACCTGAAAGAATCATTTCAGGTTTCAGATTTGAATAATTTCTTTGAGTTTGTAAAGTGTGTTTTTAATTTACCAAGAGAGATTTTACATTACAGTCTTTCACACAGATAATATTTCCTGGTTTTCATTTTCCTCTATTTAACTGTCATAAATTAATCTGTTCACTCATCTAAGCCAACACTAACTGTATTTTTTTTCCTTCTTTGTTAGCCATCAATGTATGTTTAATAAAGAATTTATTGTACCAATATTTTAGTTATCTCTGATTTTTTGAATGTTTGAGTCATTTTAGCACTGCTAGCATGCGTCATACAGAACATTACCTCTCCTTTGAAGTCCCCATGATAACACATACCATTTATTTCCCCTTATATATTAGAGGTAGGTTCTTAATGAGTCACATTGTCCCCTGGTGTGATTTTCTGTCATAGATACTCAATCAAGTTCAATTGAGCATGTTTTCAGAATGAACCCCAATTACTTTAATGCTAACACGTTCTGTTAGGTCGTGACAAAAGGTGGAAAAACCCATGTTGGCCCAACAATGCAGTCTTTCAATGGAAACACTTATTTGTCATTTAAATTGTGTAAACTAAAATAAAAATGACAAGAAAAAAATGAAGCTTGTTCAGTGTAGCAGTAATTTTAACCCCTGTCATAAATAAATTGTCTTGCACCTTACTTCAAATATCGGCACTCTGCACTGTCCATTACTCAACGTATTTTATAATCAGATTTTAGTTCTCTATGATACACACAAACTCAGGAGTATAGAAGTTGCTGTAATAATATTGTTACTAAAATGCTATTTGTACTCTAAGCATTTTCATTTTGCTTCTTAATGCTTTATTGTCTTTTTTCATCTATCTTTACTTGATGTTACTAAAGTGTTTTTATTTATAGACATTCCCATTTGTGGTTTTGGGAATGTTTGTCATTTGTCTTTTATGTATAGTGTAGATGAATTATATTTGTGATTTCTGTTGGAAGTACATTAACTTCTATACCCTACACTGAAAAAGTAATGTGCTTAAAATAAATTTTCCCTTCATCTTCAGGCATACCTAAATGTCATTATGGTAGTCCTGAATATCATTAGGACTACTGGCATATATGAGTTTAGTTTTTGCTTCCCAGGTCCAATTAATTGCCCTAAACTGTTAACAGTCCATGTTCAAGTCAGGCATGGCTTTCTTAGGTAATCCTTCTGCAACTATTGTGTCAAAATATATTTATTTGTATTTACCTATTAGTGAAATAAAGATAATTATAACACAATAAAGCAAATGTAAAATTCAAGATTGTATTGCCTTTCAAAGCGTTGTCAAGTGAATGGAGAGAAGAGAAATTCTTCCCACAAACTGTTAGCAAGTCATTTCACATCAATGATTTACTACTGTCGAGGGAAAAAAAAAGAATGTTTTAACATTTTCTCTTCTACCTTTCATTTCCTACTTTTTAAAAAAATGTAAAATGTACATGTTAACACGTTTCTGACAGTTAGACTCTTAGCATTCCTCACTGGCATCAAACAGATCACTGCCAAAATGATGAGACAACCATGCAGTCAAATGTCCCATCAGGCTTGAAAATCTCTGTGGTCAGCAAACTTTGCTGTACAAAAAGGCTGACCTTTCCTACCTTATTTTATTTTATTTTTAAAGAAAGGTTAATTTGGAGATCTGTTAACTCACACAAAAATGGATTTAATGAGGTCTTTCATGCTTCTGGATGAGACGTTGATTTACGGGTTGCCACCAGCAGGTGCTGAACAGAAATGAGTAACTTGTTAACTTGGACAATGTCAAAAAGGTTTAAATTGAGTGAAATGGCATGAAAGAAATTAGTTGAAAGGCTACAGATTGTTTTACAATGCTTTTTCACAATGCATTATTCACTAGTAATGATTTTAACAACTGGAAAAATATTATAGACGCTACTTATATTAGTGCGTGTTAAATCACATGTTAAAAAGGGTAAGGGTGTTTTTCATTCTATCTTAGTATTAATATGCTGTATTTTTATCAAATCTCTATATGGAAAACAAATACAATTTCTCAGTAAAACAATGGGACATTAGCAGTAATTACCATATAAACACTATGCAAGTAACTATGGAAATGAAAAGATAATAAGAATCTGCAACTTGCATCTTGATTCTTAAATGTCTTGATTACTCTTTGTTCTCAGAACCAGAACAGGTTTAAAAACAAATTTCTTTCAACAAAATACTTTCAAGAATTTGCTGCTGTTTTGTAAACCAGGGACATGCCTTCCTTCCATTTATTATGTAAACATTTTTCCAATTACACATCTAAGGATGGATACCTATATACAGATGCTAAAATACCTGACCTGGCAAGTATGCAAGTACCTCTGAGCTGCAAAACATCAAAGCATGTTAGCACTATGCCATACCTCTTGACAAAGTCTATTAGTCTGGGTGAAGCTCCTGGCTAATGCAGACAGACTTCTGCACCCAAAGTGGCATGGCTGTGGTGTTACTTTTTAGCACACAGATCCATCAGCTGGGGTCAAGTACAAACTCGGACTTCTCTGCACGTCATTGCTCGGTGTAAAATAAGCCCTGTCTTTTCACTGGTTTCTCTGAAACACCGCTACCTTTACTTTTACAAATCGTATGGTGTAGAATACACAAATCAGACTTAAGGAAATGTTTGCTCTGAGACAAAAACCTAGGAAAGTAAGCCATGTTGGAATAAATATGTTTCAGGTATGCTGAAATAGGGAAACCTGGACCAAAATAAGCTGGGAACATGCAGGCCACACTCTTCGCAGATCATATAAAAAGCTGTTGCTTTTTTCTTTTTTGTCTCTTCCCTGCTTTCCTTTGTCTTTTCGCATTAAGTGTGGCTAATGTAGTTCCATTTCAGCAAGTCACCTCTAACCTTCTGATTGGTAACCTGCTTGCTCTGTCTATGACATATCAACAGAATAAGCCAAAGACAGATATAATGGGCTTAGTGAGGAGGAAGTCACATAAATGCTTCCACATTGACTTGCTGCCAGAAAAATATGATGAACTCTTGTAAAGAAAAACAGAGTTCACAATTAAACTCTGTTTTTCTGCAGTTTGCTAAGTGTAGGCCTGTACATCCTTATAACATTTGGAAAGGAATAATATTACCAAACTGTGAAACAGCAATCCTTCCCAGTTTCAAAAGTAAGTTTGGCTGATGAAATCACTGAATTTGAAATCAAAACATTAAAATACATTTTTCCTGACTTCTTGTCTCATCCTTTAAAAACACAAACAAAACAAAACAATCAAACTCACTAAAGATGTTTTTCTGCTGTTTCTGGGAGTCAGAAAGTTGTATTAGAAAAAGAAAGAGGAATACCATGCTAGCTCAAGTCTAACGCCCTCATTTTTCAAAAACACAAAAGATTTTAAAGGTGAGAAAAGCCCTGCTTTTGCCATTCCATTGTACATATTGTTCCCACTTCATGTATGACCCTGGTACCCTTCCCCCATCTTGCTGAGCTCTGGCTTCCCAAGGCCACGCCACTCCCAAAGCTTTCTCCAAGTCCCTGCACTGACAACCACCCACATCCAAACACACTGCAGTCATCCCACAGCACATCCCTTGTGTTAAAACAAAATGCCTTCCATGCCCACAACTTCTCTAAGAGCACTAAGGAAAACCAATCCACTACAAACATAATTTCTTGGTCCAATCCTGTATATGTCCTCACTCTCTCTTTGAATCAGGGTCTCTGTGCTGCCATCAGGAAGAAGCTTGTCTGAGCAAGGATCACCAGGTATTATAGTGCTTACATCCATCTAAAACAACCTTCGGTGGGCTGGTGCTAATGAGGGAATTACACCCCCTCAATAACTGATGATGCTTCGACTTGTAGCTGCCTTGGGTCCCTAACTTTTCTGACAGACTGGAGTAGATGATAGAGGGTTTCTAACCTAGTAGTACACAGTGTCCAAGTCTCCTGAGGTTCATTAATGGGTTACTCAGAAAATCAGCAGCTATATAAGAGCTAACAAATATACAAAACCTGGAGTTTGGAGACCTTAATTTCTAGAAGAGCAACAAAAAATCTTCACCTTATTTCACACACCTTCTGCCCTGACGGACTAGAGGACTACACTGTATAAAAATAAAATTGCCAGAATTATCAACCATTATATGATCTAGCCAATCTAGTTGTCCAGTGGAAATCTGTGCCTTTAAAGGAATTTCAGGTACCTCAGATAGACAATTTGATAGTATTCACAAGAGAAAAATATTAACTAGGTGCAGATAGGTCTATAAAATTACATGATAAAAGCTTATAGCAGGGTCTGGCCCTCTAGTAATCAATTAGCATTTTAAGTAGTTTAAATATTAAACTTCAAGTACAATAATACGAATGTATGAAAAGCCAATTAGTTAGAACACTAACTGGAGGGGGAATAAAGATACTATTTTATATAATGCATAAGCATCTATTGCTCCTGACAGTGAACACACAATCTTAAAAGATGACCTATGAGTTCTTTTATATCAAATCATATTTCACTTAACTTAATAAAGATTTTATTCACATAGCTTGGAAAAAACGTTTCTAATGTGATTTTGTACAACATGATTTTATATTATATTTAAACTATATTTAAACGGGTCTGGTATTTGGATCATGCTTCAAGACTTCTCTTGGTACTTTCCATAGGTTTGCACTGACTACTTCTCAGTTCGATTTGTAATTTCCTCAGTTAAATTCAGCCATTAATATGAATAGTGTGGTGGACCAGAATCTTTGGTGACTAACACTGGTGGAACTCAGTGAGTAAGCAGGTACAAACATTGAATGTTACCAACTGAGGTTTTCCACGTGAAGCAGATCTGGCCCGAGGGACAAAGGAAGGGATGAGGACACAATGATTCAGGCCCACAGGATACCAGATGTTGAAAAAGCCAACTGCAGAGCTTTCTATAGGTAAGCAAATTGCATTCTGGCTACACATACTGATTCTGGGAATATAATTTTCGAGATTGTTAGGACAAAATACTACAGTTCTGCTAATCAGCTGCAAGCAGCACTTCCTGCAGCCTTGCTGCCAAAAATATATTCTTGCATCTTATAATAACTCAGATGGGGAATGGCTGGAAGAGACAAACTGTGGAAACAACTAATGGAGTTTAATTCCAAGGAACTCCTCCCCTGATACGGGTCAGTACCATCTCAGCAGATTGGATGTGTATTTCCATTGCCATCCAGAGCTGAATTTCAGCTGCAGCCATTTAAACATCACAAATGTTAAATTAATGCAAATTGTATGCCACTATTCATATTTTGCTCAGTTGGAAACTGGTGTGCTCTCTCCCTCATGCTAAAAGAGAAACCAGCAGTTCCTTATAGCCCAATCTGATTTCTGGCCCTTTGCTGTATAAAAAACACAGATTAGCAAAAACAAAAACAAAAAAAACCAAAAAACAAAACACCATACAATACTACTACCATAAGGATTGTGGTACAATTTGCCTACAAATATGAGCAACTCTACTGCTGTTTAAGTGTATATTTGGGCCCTTACAGAGGTAAAAAAACTATTCTGATTAACACTACTATATAAAACACCTTTGCATTGTATTTTTCTCAGTGAATATGAAACACTTTCACTACCCAAACGCCACAACTTTCATTTCTGGTTTTCTCTGTCTGTAAACTCTGTCCATTTCAATAGTTTAGAAGCACACAAAGGATACGCTCCATAAAGGTGATACTACATACCCAATAGCTGCACAAATGTTTTGAGATAAAAGAGCAATTCTTATATTCATCATTTTAGGAATGAGAAACCCACAACTGGAAAAGGGCAAGGGAGACAATGCATGTTTCAGATACACGTCTCAAGACATCCGATGGACAAATGTGCTACTCAGTTTTAGAACAAGCTAATGTCTAGTGAATATGAACATAACTGACATAAATTCGTACCGAATGAAGAAACCTAAGCAACAAATATCACTCTAATAACATACCAAAGAATCTTTTCTTCCACCTGCCACGGGTTGGTGTATTCTGGTGACTAGAGACCAGATGATTTTTTTGAATTCTCATGATATAAAAGCCACTTTCAGAGGAGGTATGTGTACTTTTCAGCCTTTTTTATTAATTCTTCTCTGTTTTGTCCCACAAAGCCTTAAGAATTTTCTTGTGAAGATGAAGATCCCTACAGAGCAAATTTAATCTTGCCAAGCTCAATTTTCTTGGTTACCTTTGCCAGACCCCTCAAAAGTCATCTGTGGCCAGTAATTGAAAACCACAGACTGTCAAGTGGACTCAGAAATCCTAATGGGTACATTGTAGAAGCAGCTGAACTTCATGAGAAAGCTTTGGCTGGTTTTATTACAACTTGACTTCCAGAAAAGAGAATTGTTAAAACAGAGCTAAAACAGCCCTTAACTAGTGTGAGGGAGTGCTGAGGAGGAACTCTGCCTGACATTGTCATATTACAGCACAGCGATGAACACGTTGAAGGTGGCGAACCAGCTCTGGACAGAGTTTACATGGTCACTACATGCCTGAACTTTCATGAATACCCAGGTTCATATGTAAAGTTACACTATGGTAAACTTCCCTTCGCCAGAAAACAGATTTAAATTTCACCAATATGAATGAAGGGGAAGAAATATGACAGTAACTAATGTGCAAACCAAACTGTGCCACACAATGTCATTTCCTTTTTGCTCCCATATTCAACTCTATGTAACATACGTGAACATACATACAGAGAGCAACAAACTTATGCATTTTTTATATAATAGCCCACTGTAAGCCTGCCCATATTGACAATTGAGTTTTTACAGCAGACAGAAACTGCAAGCTAGGGGAATCACAGATTTCTTCAAAAAAGACAGAGAATACATGCGTGTATACATGTGTTTTATTCTGCACCTCCTCATGAAAGCCAGGCCTTATTTAGAAAGTGCACCATGTTATTTGCAGGGGAATATGGATAGTTATTGTCTGGAATCACCAAAAAGGCTGTTACATATCCTGTCTACTCAAGATATTTACTAGGAAAAACAGTATGGGCATGTGTCTCTGTGTGCAAGGTGGAGTTCAGGCATTTGAAGAGAAATATAATCTAGCCTATTGCTAGATGGCAACAAACTATGGAAAATGCACAGAAAGGAAAACAGTTCATTTTGTCCCTGTCAAGGATTGTCACTTTTGACACTTTCTTGAATAAGACTACCTTCTTTGCCAACTGACAGTTGCCTTGATTTCATTGTACTCTCATTGCCGATACTCCCCACAAGCAGTGCCTCAAAATCATTTCGCTTCAGAATGTCTTATCAAAATAATCTCTTATGATTACTTGCAAGAACCTGATCTACCTCCTGGTATTTAGAAAACTTTGACACAAAAATTGGAGACACCTCTCAGAGAAAAGTCACTAGATTTCATACACAGTAAGTTGATGTTTCTGAAGCTATTAAATACACTATGGGCCCATAATGCTCTCCCTTCAAGGGAATAAATCAGCTTGTCTTAGAACACTAACAAATGAACAAGGAACCACTGTACTACCTTGTGAAATAACAGACTCCACTGTGAAAACAGCAGACACTTCTCTTTGGCCAATAGATTGTGTTAAACAGTTTCTAAAAATATGGTCTTGTGAAGCCTAAATCCACTGGTATGGTGCAATTTATAAGCAGTCAAAACACCTAAGAGATGCTTCTGGTAAAGTATGTTAAGAGTTACCTATGCACCACTTAAATACTAATATGATAAAGATATCCAACATCTGTGTCCAACACTACACACTGAGCTGAATCTACAAATCCAAAGCCTCATGGGCCCCTGAATGCTTTACAGAGAAGGTGGTACTTAACACAGCCGTGCACTACTGACAAAAACATCTATTAAATTAAGAAAAATCATCTTTCCGAAGCCTCTTAAGAGGAAATATTGTGAGTCTGAACTGCAAGGTATTCCCACATTGATGTGTATGAGTGAGACACTTCACATTCTCCTTCCTTTTCTGAGTTAAATATTCCCTTGAGATAGGAATACAGTCTTGCTGCCTTGGACTTTGAAAGCAATCTAACCAATCTCTTTTATGTAAGAAATGCAAAACATGGAACTAGTCACGGATATATCTGCATGCTGGAGAACATATTCCACACGAACCTTTTAGAAGCTTTCTCAGGAATAGCTGGGGTTCTCATCAATTGTCTGCTTTAGAATAGGGAAAGATTATTTCCTCTCCCATATGCAAAATACTCCGTGATGAGGAACTCTTCCTATTGCATGCTTTTCACAAGATTTTGGGAAACTGCTTGTAAACTTTAGTGATTCTCCTTTAAATGCTGATAGACACCTTTGCAGTTGGAAACAGTGTCTCTTCTCCCAGCACAACACTGAGCATGGGGGTTCCAGAGGTACTGATAATGCAAATACAGGGATGGAGTTTGCTACCATGCCTTACTAAAAAAATTCAAGTTGCCTTTATAGCTTTAAGCCAGGAAGAAATGCTTGAAGAATTTCAGTGCCTGACACTGAATCTCTCTATTAGATCACAGAGCTGTTTTTATGGCTTTAAGTCTCAAATTTACTAACTGACATTTTATGTTGCAGTAATGAATTCAGCTTATGGCCACACACGTTCAAGTCCTGGACTTTGCCTGGGTAAAGATTTTTCTAGTTAATATTAATGCTGTTAAAATAGATGACAACAAACTAGATGTTATAGTGACTGAAGATGTGTTATGCCCAAAGGAGTAAGATTCAGGAACTAAGACCAGCAAATACAAATATGAAGTATAATTGAGTGACCAAACCAAGCATCAGTATGACCCCGTGGTTCAAAGAGAGATCTACAAATAGCGGGCTTCAAGGCAACTCCAACAAAGTAGTATCAGACGTGTCAGAGAAAACTGTTCAGAAGTTTTTTAGCATTACAGAAAATCACATGCTAGGCAAAGATCAAGCCTGCATCAGTAACTTAGGATTGAATGCTTCTGGCCTTGGTAAAGTCTGCGTTCTGGTTTGAGGATTGTAACATATGAATAAGAAAGACCTCCCTGGGCTGAAATGAAAAGTATTTTCACTTCAGTTATCAAAACCAAGTAATATGTACAACACTAAATCTGTGTGGTTATAAAATCTGATTGCAGTCTCTTAAAGAAAACACAGCAATCTTATCCTATGGGAAAAATAATATAATACAATGATGTTGAACATTTATAAATGACCTTTCCATTCATAAAAAGCTAGTGCTCTCAAAGGAATCTTGTAATAAACTTGCATATGAGTTTATCTATAATTCATCATGGGGAAAAAAAAAAAACCAAACCCAAAAAACTAAAACCCCTCAAGCTGGGAGAGTATTTTACTAATCTATTCCAAGTCCAGTGAAGCAGAAGCCTGCATCCTCTAGCTGTAATATTTTGCTCCACCAGAACAGCAAGCTGCCCGTCATGGGTCACATATATTGCTTATCAACAGAGAAGTGTTGGTTCACATTTTTATATATATCAGAAGTCAAATCTGCAGGCCAGCCATGCTTTTCACCTCCAAAACTGCACCTTTAATTTTATGTCCATCTAACACAAAAAATGAAACAATAAAATATAAGGCTAGCGAGTATGTGATAATGAGGTTATTAATTTTACAGTGCTAAAAAGGAATCTAGAAAAAGGAAATAAGCATATTAAGTCTCTCTGTAAGCAGAAAAGTCAACCTTTAAGTGAAAGCAAGTTTATTAAAACAAAGAAAACCATTCCATCATCCTGTAGATTTAAGAATGTAACATGCTGTTTTTCTCATCTTTGCTATTTCATCTTCAAGCCCAGGAGAAACATTTTCACCAATTAACAAAAAAGAGACTTTCATTATAATTTGTGGTGTCTGCACCATGACACCTATGAAGCAATTTATCTGCAACCTATGTTACAGGAAAGTATGTACTTAGGCAGCACACGTAGCTATCTAAGAATGTCCTCATATGGGATCTAATTGTATCAGAAGACATTTAAAAAAAATATTTCAAACACCAAGGAGAAATTTTTCGTCTGAATTGCTACATATTCTGCAGGTAATTCGTATGTGTACTTCTCCATGAGATCAAAAGGAATCTTGCATGATGATAGGTGGATAGTATGAAAAATGAATCTACAGCACAAATACTGGAACAGACTCTTGATCCACAAAAAGGACCTTTTGTTCATATTTCATTTTGACTTTGATGGTATTATGATGTGAACAGCAGCCAAATTAATCAAAATATCCCTTTGGTTCAAGCAAGGATTTTGGCTAAAGAAAAAGTCCTAATAATATATGTATTTTTTAATTCTATGTTCAAGACAATTTGTGATTCTAGTAGCAAATCTTTGAATATAATCACTTACTCATAACCAGATTCAGAAGAAACAGGATGACAATTTTTCATAACTAAGACAACTATTTGCACAGAAGTTACTTTTTCAAACACACATATGGCCAGCCATAGAGCATTTCATATACGCTATTTTCCATTAAAAACCATTGCCAAGTAAGCTTTCATTATATTTACACTAGAAAGAAACAAACAAATTACCAGTTTAAAACAAACTTCAAAAGGTGTTTCATACAACAAAAACATTTTACTGGCATTAGGAAAAAATGTTGCATATCCATAAGCTTCAATTGTCCATTCAACTCATTCAGTTCAACGGATACTTGAAGTCCATATGTATTAAGATGGTCAGTTTAAAGCATCACTTAAATGAAGAAACTGCAAAGAAAGCAACAGTCTTGTTAACTAGCCTGAATATTTGCAGACATTAGCACACAAACACTAGCTTAGTAACCATAGCCAGATGAAGTTTTGGCAGACAGACAACCAGAATTCATGCATATTAGGATAAGTCCAACAAGGTAAAAAGAGGTAAGAACTCAGCCTATGTTTTTCATACTGAAGACCACAACCCGAATTAATGGTTGATAATAAACATCAGAAATTCTGTCCTAATATCTCTAGTCAGCTAATATCACTACATTCATTTCTTTAACAAGAGAGAATTTCTGTTTTGAAAAATGCACCAATGGTATGCTTCACTTACAGACACACACAGACTGAAGCACGAACAAGCGAAAGACAGGAGCCTTCTTATACCATTTATATGGCACAAGAATGATTCTTTATGAGGATTTCGTTCTGAAAGTGCTTTAAAATAGATCTCTGACTTTCAAGAAATGTGCTCTGACAGACTACCACATTGAACATCTTTGGGTAGGTCTCTGTCAGCCTTCTCTATTAAAACTGTTCTTCCTTGCCTAAAAAGCTTTTAGTCATAAGTAGCACTTGTAGCAGACTCCTCCATATCCTGAATGACTGCCAGAAGTACTGACACCCCAGCAGTCTCAAATGTTCCCGCTGAGATGAGTTCCTGGGTTCAAATATTTTTGTAGCGAGAGGGGTTTAATACATACACACATTAGATATATGTATGTATGTATGTGTAAATAACCTAATTATCTGTAGTCATTTTTGAGGGATGCCAAAACCCAAAATTACAGGGAGTATTTCCTTCTAATTTTGCAAGAAAGCGTAGACACACTTGGAGCACTCAGATCCAAAGGAAAAATTCCTTTATTAGGAATGTAAACATTCGAATGTCACCTTACATTCCTGGGCACAAGTTCCTTCTTGGGTATTACTTCTGCAGCACCTTCTTCTTTTGCACTTGCTTGGCCACATGAGTGATGCTGCAAAATGGCTCAACCTTTTGTGAATATCTGTGTAAGACATCTGCACAGGCAGCGTAATTAATACACCATTAGGAAGTGTATCCACAAGTCAGATGCAGGACTGAAACTGGATCTCACTTTTGTCTGAACTCATATGTAACACATATTTAATCATTATATACAATTTGAAAAAACAAAACTCTCTCTGGAGATACTTCTCACAGGCTGAAGTTAATAATGTGCTTTTGAAATCCAGAGGCTCTCTCCTAACCTGCAGACAGATTTAACAAAAAATCCCATAACATACAAAACAGAACACCACTTTTGAAACCTTATAGAAAACAGCTTTAAAGCAAGAATCAATAGAACTCCCTCTAGCCAATTTGTACTACAATCATAATGCGAGTTACAAAACCAGCAAATGCACCTCACCTTCAGCAGCTGTGCTGCTTTTCACATTCTGTAGGTAGCATTCTTTGAAAACACAGAAGGTATTTATACAGTTTGCACAGGTGACAATCATTAGAGGCAAAATTCTCTTGCTCTTTTCAGCGGTGCAGAAAACTAAAAGCCTTGCCAAGCCTGCCCTTGCTCGCTAACTGTAAGAGGAGAGCTGTGTGGCAAAGGTCTGCAAGAGATCTTGCTCCTTCCTGCGGGATTTGGAGCAGACCCCCGCAGGGGTGCAAAGAGGAGCCTTTCTGAGGGAAGCCAGATACACTGAAACATAAAACATGAAGCATTTCTCCAGCTGAAAAGTATAATGGCACAACTACTACTGTAAACAAGGTGTGTGGTGAATCTGAAGACTATGATCTGGTCTCTGGGGAAGAATCCTCTCTCTTACCCCACTTTATTTCTTACTGACCGGCTTTGCACAAGCGGCTGTGAATTTCAGTCTAAAATTTTCCTGACTAAGGTTTTAATGGGTTAACTTTAAATATGGATCTTTTCTGTAGAGGGTTCAATTCCACATCCTTGTCCTAGGATGCTGAGTATATGCCGAGCATTTATCCATTTGTTTCAGAAGTGTCATATCAGGAATAAATCGATGTGTTAAGAATTGCCTGATAATGTTGTTGTGGGATTAATCTTACAGAATAGATCATCAGCACGACTACCTTTGGCATTCTGTGTGCACATTGTTCCATTTTAAGCATGAAAATCCTTCTAATGCCAAAGCAGAAGAGCCATATATTGAATGATCTGCCACCATTCAATATTTAATCCTGCAATGGAAGCCACTAAAGGGATACAGAGAAGTAACAAGATGAATGAATTGTGACCTTAAACTTGCAAAAAGACAACCCAAACAATTTATCTTTCTGGTCCATAGTGCATCCTGTGGCCAATACTCCTATCACTTCTCCACAGTCTGGGATCTGTAGATTGATCAATGCCACATTAGCAAAGTACCTGAGAAGTCAGCTTAGGAATTCAGACAATCCACTGCATATGCTTTAAGAATATTCTGTGTCAGTTTGGCTTATCTGTAGCTGAAAGTAAAGGCTCCTTAATAAAAAAATCAATTCCATTTTCAAAAATGCATTTCTAAACAACAGTGGCAAGGTGACTAGAAAGAAAGCTTTTGCTAATCAACAAAACGCAAATAAAATACCCTGAAAATGAGGTTAGCCCAAATAAACCATCAGACTGATGCAATTTTAAGACTTGCTAAGAGATTATTTTGCAATTTAATTTTAAAAGTAAATGTATTTTTTTCCTTGCAAAAGAAGAAATATCAATATAATAAGCACATAGTGATGCCAAGATTGATGGGGCTGAAGGCATTAAGACCTCAGAGGCCACCAACTAAGCAGACCCAAATCTTTTGATCATACCCTCTTTCATGACCAAAGAATTTTTCAAGGTACCTGCTAAGCTTGACATGGTAGTCCTACCTAAACTCATATACTAGCACCTATTCCATGACACTGTGGTGGGAGACACATAGAAAACAATGAACAATGAATATCACCTATTTACCTGCTAAGAGTAAACCTCCACATCCTGAGAGAGAACATACGGCCATGCTTGACTCCAAGTACAATTTTCTGTCCACTTATTTCATGGCACTTAATTGAATTTTGGAAATTAGCATCCCTTCTTAGCGACAATGCTTTTTGTGACTAAGACTATTGCTCTTTATTTATAAAGTGTCAGTAGTATTTATTTGTATGTATAAGACACAAATTCCAACCAGTCTCGTCAAGAAAACATTCTAAGATCTCTCAACATTAGTCACAAAAGACCTGGTGTTTGGACTTTACCACAGGTACTCCATCCACCCTGTCTGAGTAGATTAACTGAAATAAGTTTTAAAAACCCACAACAAATAGATCTTAATCAGGGCTTCTAAACTTGTGATTTTACAACTCTGTTTTTTCTCTCATAATACTTTCTGTGCATTGAACTAATTAAATTTTTTATCTGACTAAAACTGATGTGGTAGTAGTGTAGGTAAGCCAAGCAGTCCAGACGTGGCTGCACTTGACTGATTAAGACGAAAACTTTATTCCTTTTTCATGTATTTTATTTCTGCCTGGTTACAGATCAGTGGATCAGAAATGAACAGAATTAAACATGCCTAAATCAAAACAAAATGTTATTAAAAATGACAAAACAAGAACAACTCCTTTGGTTTATAGTATTGTGCTACTGCAATATAAATAAGAAGGGACTAAATTATGCTATTTGGGATGTATTGCTCACTCCCAGATGACTTAGTATATTTAGACATATCCAGGCATAACATATTAGTTAGTTAATGCTGATTTTTAATGAGTGCATAAGTGTTTCATTATTGATACTGGTAGTCTGTATGTGATACAAGAAACTGGAGAAAAATTAGTTTCTTAAAGAAATGCATCATCTATTTCTATAAAATTTTCTCCATAATATCACCTCTCTAAGGAGCTCAGCAAAGCCAATATCAAGATAGGAACATGATCTAAAGTCTACAAGATTAATGAAAGTCTACGACTGAATAAGGTGAAATTGATTTACCACCCTTACAAAATACATATCAAACATACTTTTTGTTTAATAAGACAGTACTTTTAAAGTAGCAAAGCTACTGCAGCAAACAGTAACTTCAGTGAAAGTAAAGTACTGTCCTTTTTGATGTGTGCTGGGGTGTTTTTTTTGGGGGTGGAGGTTTTGGTTTGGTTTGTTTTTTCCTTAAATGTGTCTACATTTGAGAGTAATTATTCACTATTTCCATCCTCTTTTTTTTTCTTGTCTGTCCGAGGATTACCCAAGGAAGCTAATCTGTGATCAGTCAGCAGTTTCTCTTACAGTTCAGTCTCTACTGTACAATCATAGTTTTCCATTTGAATATGGCCCATTCAAATAATAAAATATTAGCAACTGTTGTTTTCTTTATAAAGCTCAAAACGAAAACTTACCTCAAGCTAAAAATTACTTCAAGTACACAAAGGAATGAGCTCTTTAACTGTGTTACCAAGTTTGTATTTGGTTTTGTGGATATGTAGTACGAGACACATGCTTGTAGGTGAAATCTCCTCTGAAGTAATGTTTGCTCTAACAGGGTTAGAAATGTATTTTAAAAATGCTGGCTTGTAAACTTCACTCACAAAGAAAAAGGATGCTGTTAAGTTTTGAACTCAAAGAACAAGTACATTAATGAGTAATGATTTCTTTCACAGTTTTGTATTTTCATTTGCGTGTTTGTAAATCCACTTGTAATTCTGGAAACTGTGGAAACCCACAGAGATATAATCTGAGTTTAGAAAAAAAAAAGATGAAATTATTTTGTCTTGAGGATGCATGTCTAAACTCTTTCTTAATTGTTCTTCAATAATTTCAGAGCCGGGTTTGTTGCCTTTACAAAGCATAGTTGCCAATGCTATAAATTCCTCCTGGGTCTAAATCAGATCTTTCTGGTGAATTCTGTCTCAGCTGCATCAGTAAAACACCACTGTAGACATGTTTGGAAAAACAATGAAGAGAGGAGTTTGAATATTTACTTAAAGCTACCCGATTTTGTTAATTTACAAGCAAGACCGGGACCAATACACAATTCACTAATCCAAAGCTATGTTAACTTTGCAAGACCAAAGGATTTATAAATCGACATTTTCATTACTGAACTGAGCTGCAAGCACACATAAAGCTCCCAGCAGTTGAGTCAGAAATGGCCATTTCCACAGAGCCTCTTTTCACATTAGAGCTACACATCAAACCTCCACCAGAAAACCTAAGCCTATTCAGGGAAATCTTGAATGCCTCTCAATGGTGAGACTTGTTCGCTTACTTTATCTAAGGAAGAGAATGAATCATTCCTTACATTAAGAACCAGTTCTGTTGAATGTTGATACCTATCAGGCTTGGTCTACTATTTTTCTGATATGAAAAGCTTTCACAATGCTCTCTCAGCCTCCACGGAGACTGAATGCTGCTGAACAGATGAAAAATAATTCACGTTATCATATCCTGATGCTCAAACCAGCATAAAGTCTGCAAGTGTCCTATAATCATTATCTCAGCTTTTTTTAGTCAGGAAGCATTGGTGGTTTCACAGAAATAAAAGCAATAACATGGCATGTGAAAATCTGTATGGCATTGTCCCCAAACTTAGGGATGCACAGAGAGAGTAACTGCCCCAGCTGGAGTTGGAAAACTCAGTTATATCACGATTAAATTCTATCATTTTATTCTATCACACTATTTGCCACATGGTATACAGATATTATTTGACTGATTTCCACAAACCAAAAAAGCCCATTCTCATTTTTCTTCTGTAGGAGAATTGTCACCTTGCTTCCCAATACCTACCAGTCACTCCATGAAGTTTAAGAGAAGTCCTGATAGAATAAAATAGAGGAGGCACTTTATGCGAGATTCTAGCTGGTAATTTCTTTCCTTTTTTTTTAAACATAAGTATAAATAGTGACATGACACTATATTTAAAGGCAGTCTCTCATAGCTTAATTTTGGGGGTTTTTAATGTTACATATCTAAATAGAAATATTAGCTTTTTTTACTCCAGCTTATAAGAGTAATACTACTGAAAATGGTAATATCAAAGTTCTGTAATTCTGTGTCATAACTCTTACTCGTAAATATGGAACAACAAATATGGACTGATATTTAAATGGCTATAAATCTGTATGCACAGAGAAGACTGTATTATGTTTTCATTTTCCAGAGTTGGACAGTAGGGATTACAGAAGCAAGTGTCAAAATGCAACATTTTTAGGAATTTTTCACTGTATTTATTCAGGGAAGCAGAAGACAGGATTATTCCTCTTAACTGGGAAATGCTGAAGAAGTACTACTGTCTCTTCATCATCTTTTTCTAGATTTGTGGAGCAGGTAACATTTGGGAGATTTAAAAGCTTGGTAGAAGCCTATACTAACATATTACAGGTGACGGACAAGAATGTGTTTCCTGAATTTGAAGGGAAAAACCTGATACATGTACACACTACATGCTGAAATAGAAATTAAAAAAGGCTGATATTGGTAGTAGGTTGAAAAAATATCAGTATCTAAAAATGTACATAAACAGGAAAATACAGCATCATTATACAATTAATTGTTATTATTTTGAGAAGGGCATGATGTTAACAAGCAAAAAACATGTTTCAGCCCAGATCTAAGAAGCAGAATTTTCTACCTGGTTATAAAAGAACAAACAAAAATAAATTCTCAGAGAAGTCCTTGTGGGAAAGAATGGGGGGAAAAAAAAAGTTTAAAAGCTTTGGCTTTCTTTAAGAAAACTGTGCTTCTGTTAACTTCTACTTATTTACAAGTCTCAGTGACTCAAGAGCATCACACAGAGAAAGCCCAAAGGAAACGTAGCAGTTAATAAATTATTAAGCCACTCTCCTTTACAACATCGGCACTGGGCAGGACCAAGGCTTGGCATGCCATGGCAGATGCAAAAGGATCTGCCAATCTGAAAGAGTTATCAGGGCTGGGGAACAGCTGGCTCTGCAGATCCCAAGGCCCACCTGGGATCCACTTACTACAGCCTGTCATTCTCACCGAGTTTAATGCTTATACAGTCAATGAAACATTAGATGAAGCTAAAGGATACATCCCCAAAGAATCTGATTTATTCTTTAAGAAATGACCTTTGAACAGTCACCTTGCAATAGAAAATTAAGTACAGCTAAACAAATCGGGGAAAAAACCTTGATGTTTGTGCTTTGTTCCTAAAGACACACGTGCACTATGCTGGTTCTATGTCTACCAAACTACCATATGCAGGATTTGTTTGTGTTTTCTTTGCATTTCATATTTTCCCACTTCAGCACACCAGGTATTAGTTGCTGAAGTGACTAATTTAAAATTATAGCTGTCAGTGGTTTTTCAGTGACAAGTGAAAGCCCAGAAATTCATTTGGCTTCTTGGTTTGTTTTAAAAATCAAACTTGTATTGCCTGCAGAAGCATTTTCATAACTCTCTTTTATCAGTAGAACAATCAAACACATTATCCCATTTTAACAGAAGAACAATAGCCTGGGTTTGATGGCTACCATCATGAGGAACAAGATAGACAACCATGATTCTTTTCATGGTCTTGATAAAGAAAACTTTTTAATTAGAAACAGACCAGAGTAAAAAACATGTGTATGATATGAAAAGAAGAATATGTTTGTGAAATGACATGGGAAAAAAAAGGCAAAAAAAAGGCAAACAAGCAAGGAACATACTTTAAGGAGAACAAGTGAAAAACAAATCTTAACACTGTATTTGCAACAGACATCACCCCTTGCCTTTTGCATACTGAATGTTATTTGCTGGAAAAAGAAAAATTGTTTATAATACTGGCAATTCAGGGAGAACGAACTCTCAGAGTTGAAGACCTGAAAAGTCATTTGCCATAGCACAGCCACAAAGGAAAAAAAAACACCCAAAAAACCAAAACCCAAATGAAACCAAGTTTAGCATTCCTCCTGACCTGTTTTTTTCCCAGCTTGGACATGTTGAACAGGCTTCCAAATTTTGATTGCTTAGCAATTACTACTGGAGAAAAGGAAGTGCGCCATACCCTGAAGATGCCAGTAGCACCACCAGCACACATACCTGTGCAGGAGAAGATCTATGTCAAGCCACCAATCCCCCAGTTATAAGAAAATGGCTGCAATAATATTCCTAACAATGCTTAGTATCTTACATTTTGTAAGAGACACAAACCAAATCCATTGGAAATAGATTTTACTGAACTCTACTACAATTCCATTCCATCGCTCATAAAATTGCATTTAATTCTGTTTGAAAGAGGGCTGTCAACATTCCAGATAGCATATGGAAAAGAGTGGACCACACCTTCAAAGCACTCACTGCAAGTTTTAAGACTTCAAACTAATGGCTTTCTTTGAAGTAATCCCTGCCGTAATTACAGCACATGTGAACATAACACAAACTTGAGGTCATTTGATACCAAACAGTGATTTGGATTTTCTGTGCGTTCTTTCACAGGCAAGAAAGTTTTATGGAATTTCAATGCCTGTCTGCAAAGCTAACCTTTGAAGGAAAAGTAAAAGAATAATCTCTGCAGCTGGGTTTGGAATAAACTCATGAATATAAAATAGCTTAATTGATAATAATTAATATTTCCAGTTTTAAAAGTAAGTGCTACAAATTTCATAAGGAATAAAAAAATACTGTAAGTGCACTAAATACCATAGCAAAGTCACATAAATATGTTTTAACTCTATATCCCTGAATGCTGAAGAAATCACCAAACTGATTTCTAAGCTTTAAAATGGTGTATGATATCATGATCTAGACTATTGGAAGGGGGAAAACACACACATTTGACTACAGCACAGAGTGTCTGGGTTATTCCCATATTCTGTGCAGTGCACACTATCTGTGTCCCATATAATATTGCTCTGAACTAGGAACAAAAGGCAAATACATATACTCCTTCCCCAAAAAAACAAGGAGCATTTAGGAAATACACAGTTATAAGAAGAGTCATATTAGACTAAATGATTTTTATTCATTTTTCACTATTTTCAGTCTTTAGAACAATTGCATTTTAATGTCATTTTTGCTCCAAAATACACATGTTCCCTTCAGTATCAGTACCACCTGAACCCTATCTTTGCTCTGCAGCTTTCTCAGTTTTGTCAGTGATGGCTGCTCGGGGGAGGAGGATTGAGTTGGGTTTTTTTTGTTTTGTTTCCTGCACTATGTTAACAACACAATTATTCAACTCCTCTAGTATAATTTCTGAAAATCACATTTTCTCAAGCAAACTCTGAATCAACTATTTGTCCATATAACAAGAAGAGGACAGTTTACACTGTGGGCAGTTTCAACTGACTTAAAATCTCGGTAGTCCAAACATGCAACTAAACTCAGGTATAATGCTTTTTCATGCTTCCTCCACAGTCAAAGAAACACACCCTTAGAAGAATATCACCTGAAATCAAACTGGGAATCTATTTATGCCCCAAAGTACTTGAACCACATCCTAAAGTTCCTCTGCATTGATCATAAATGCACAGCCTCCCTTCAGATGAATCCTTCCTGTGCTAACTTTGCCATTTAAGATTGACATTGGCAGATAGAGAACCTATGCCTGTAAAATCCTCCTGGAAGTCAAAGAAATCACTTATCTTTTTGAAGTAACACAAAACAATATAGGAATAATGATAAGGAAAAAAACAAACCAGCTGACATAAATCTAATGACCCAAAAATCATTAGTCTATTTTTTGGTAGGGATGAAGCATATAAAGATTCCACTTCATTCCATACTCATATAAAAGAAAGGGAAAAAAAAATGAGGGGTGGGATCTGCTGAAGAATACAGAATTGACAGAAACCTGCAGGGAGATGAATCCCCCCTATACCCATACTTTAAGTCAAACAGAATACATCCATGTGCTTCAATGCCTTTGGAAAGCATTAGTTAAGTATTTTAAATAAAAACACCTATCAGAGGTTCTGTGCTAATATGGACAAGATCTCAGGGAGCTAGAAAAGCAGCATAACTCAGAGAGGCTGTGAGAGAATGAGACACGGTATTTAAAAAGAGTGGAGAAAAAGCAACGTCAAAACCTGCAAGTGCTATCAAACACACATCATCTTTACTGACATCATCTTAAACCTTAAAATGAAAGAAAACACTGACTGCACTTACACTAACATATTCCTCAAGAGAAAGAATAAAGGAGAGGGAGAACAGTGCTGTTTGTATTTTCCAGGCAGGTTCACTAGCACCTTAATAACACTGTTTCTTAAGGCAATCAAGAAATGTACAAGATCTATTTCTATGTTTAACAATATATGAAAACATATGGATGCAATTTCTCAATATAATGCTTTTTCTCAATATCCCTCTTCCATCCTCAAAATGACAAGTAAAGAGCAGTTCATCCTTTCAATAGGCAAAATTATTTGTTACAGAAGTGGTTTTTACACATTTTACTGACAATTTTTGAGATATACTGTTTCACAAGCTGAATACCAAGTGCATATTGTGTGCTAAATTTGTAGCAGCTTTAAGTGACACTGAAAAAAGATTAATTCACATAACTGCCGAACTTTACATTTTGAGGTCCTAACTGGGGTTATGTCATGTCCCTTATGCACACTTAATGTAAATTATATAGCATTGGCCCTGAGAAGCTCAGCTATTCCCCCTAGCTGCACCTCAGTCCTAGTTTGATTTTGTCTTCTCTGCATTATATATCTTAGCATTCTCACCCTATGGGCCAAAAGAGACTCCTTATCCACCTGAAAAGCAAAAAACACAGCACACATCTAAATCTCAAACTGATATTTGCATGTCCTTGTTATTTCAACAGGAGCTATGCAAATTCATTTCAAGGATATAGTTATAGCTGGAGAATTTCCAGAAACTCCCAGCAGATTTGACATTACATTTCCCCTGTTCACGAAAGGGGACCAGGTTGGCAAAATGAGAGCCACTTTAAGCCTCCAACCACTTGCAAATTTTTCTTCTAATTTACATCTGCTGCAAAACCCATAGTGTACACTTATAACCAAAGCAATAATTTTCACTCTATGTGTTGTCATTGTAAATGACCTCACTGTCTAATTTTCAGTCCAATTACTGTCTACCTGCTAGCTACCAAAACTATCCCACTGCTGAGGAGCTGTAGGAATGTATCTCAAAACCTTGCAGTGATTTTAACGGATGTTGGGGGTTTTTCTGGTTGTTTTTTTTTTTTTTTTAATTGGTGTTAAGTGGATAGATCTCACCTGAAATAGATCATTTCCCATTCTTCATACAGCCAGCACATTTCATCCAAGAACCAGATACTAAAATCTTCACATTTATCTTTACATGTGCCTTCCACCTGCCCATGTACTACTTGACAAGCAATTCTTAATTCCTTAGCTGAAAAATACAATACTTTTAACTTTGTATATTGTTGCTTTCCTCACAACAAATGCTTGGCCCAGTTAGTAAACCAGTCTCTACATTACTGCTGTGCATCTGAAGAAGGGCTATACCAAGGGCTTTGTAGAACTGCTGGGGAATTGTGACACCTTGAAAAAATAAAAATGTATGAGGCACTTTAAAAGTCACAGCTAAAAGGTATGAAACAGAAGAGCTATGTTTGTCAATATGAAAATTCGGGAAGGGAATTTATAAAGTTAAAAAATGTAAAAGATGAAACTCATGAAACATGCCAGGACTTACAAAAGGCAGATTATAGCAATCTAACAAGGGGCAAGGAATGGCAATGCAAGGCCAAAGTAGAGGATCACACTCTCCCAAGGGCTTTTCACTTGCTATAAAGACTCTGCTATAGGATCTTGCCCATCAAATGCATCAGCTAAAGCATTACAGTGTCATAAGATGTTCAAGTACTATTTTCCTGTACTGGGCATACAAAAGCAATGGTGGAGAAACCTTTCTGAGAGAATCAGTCTCCCATGAAATCATGAGACCTGACAGGTCTGATAAAAGCAGAGTCCTAGTGCTCATGCCAAAAGAGACCAGGGGGAAATGAAGGCATTTCCTCACTTTGAACTTCTTGTAAGCTTTCCAGGAGGCATGAGAATGCTATAGAGTTATTATAATGTCTTTGCAGGGCAAATATTCTTTGCATAGTAACATGAAAGAATCAAAAGCATGCAGATTCTTTATGCTGCAAGAAGAGCTCAGGTACAATTAGAATGTAGTACATAGAATTGCAGGGGTATGTTTTACAGAGAATTATATTGACTATATTGAATAGCAAAGTGCAAGTAATTCTTAATGGATGACAAGGAGATACACTGTGGCCTCTGTACTTTAATTCTGACCTTCAAAATTACCTTGGACACATTTTTAAGGATATTACAGCTACAATCCAGCTACTGAGTCTGAGTTCACGTCTTGTGTAAGTTAATTTTTTATACATAACTAACAATTATAGCATCATATAATATTGTCGATTAATTCTTCATTAGAAAGAGAACTGTCAGCTTTCTCATCTTATAAACATGCCTGAGTTTCTTCCTTTGATCAAGGATCGTACACACTTCAAACTTCCCCTGCCTCAGTTTTGAATCCATCCACATCTTCAAGCACAAGTCTCAGTCCCCGTTTTGTCAATGCTCCAAACCACCCATTAGCATTTCTGATTAATTCTCTCCTCCTGCTTTGTTTGTGCCCTGGTTTCTCAGCACTCATCTCACTTCCCCTGTCCCAGTATAGTATTTCTGAATGGGAGCCGGGCTGAAAAAGCACTGGAAAGAGAATGCAGTAGGGGGAAGAGAGCATGATTGCAATATAGGTAGCAATTCCTGCTCTAGCACATTCTCTGTCTTCACATTTCCTTGTGTTTCCCCCTGCAAGGAAGAAAGTGGTGAGGAAAGTTACTGATTTACATAACTGTAGACTGAGGCTCATTTGTTGTAAATACACTTAACAGCACTCGCATATTTGGCAACAGAATCCTGTAAAAATTTGCTGGTCTGGGATTATTTTTTTTCATGCTAATATAGAAGTTTGGGCTAGAATCTGAAATACAGCACTTGGATGCTAAGAAACCTGGCAAATTCTCAAACCGGCAGGTGTTTGAGAAAATAAATAAACTATCAAAACAATTCTCAACTGTCCAGCTTGCAAAAGTGTTAAAAACAACACATATGCATTGTTATTAAATACTATTTTAAGACCAGCTAACTGAGATAGATGAAAGATGCTAGACATTTTATTTTTGCCAGGTTTAAAAATGCAACTTTTTTTACACATCTTTTATAGCAATCTGCAGGGGCCGTAGATTCACAGGAAACAAGACAGTGAGAAGGATTATCCACTCTTAATAAAACACCAACCTAGTCTTAAAACCCCTGGGAGACAGATCTCACAGTCTTCCCAAGACATCTCAAATAGTGCTTAGCTACCCTAATGCCCAAGCAACATCTCTTGCAACAATTAGCACATTATTTCTTGACCAGACTGACAGAATGACCCACAATGTCATTCCCTGCCCCTTATTATCAGTCTCTTATGTTCCAGCATTTTCCCTTCTTTAGAAGAAGTCCAGTTAGGCCATTGTTTCTTCAGAGGAAATACTCTGCACTTTGGATTTCAGCTTATTTTGTTCTTTTCCAATGTCTTGGGTCTAAAACTTTGCTGATTTGTGAATCCCAGTGGTAGGTGGTACTGTAGGTGAAGCCTTACAAATCCTGAGAGATGCTGAAGGATATGCTTTGATTGTTTCATATGACAATCATGCTCACATCCCAACAGATTTTTTCTTTCACTTTACAAAATGATTACTTGGTTGATTCATAGTCTATGAACACTCCCTTGAAGTACTTAGATTCGTTTCTACAGAACTTCTGCCAGTCAAGTGGTTATCCCAAACTGAAGGTGTGAATTAATTATTGTTACTTTAAAACTGCACCTGTACTTTCCCTTATTGAGTTGCAGATTATTTACTACAATTTTTTGCTCACATACCCAACATATGAAGATTGTAATGCTAATCCCTTCCAGCCAAGTGTTTGTGGCCCCTCCTGGCCTGGCACTGCTAGAAAAAGTTAATAGAACTACTCCAAAAATTGAAAAACCTTCATGAAAATATTGACGAGGAGCGGAACCATCATCTTCGTAAAACCTCAGCCATCAGTTGTTTAAGCTGGTAGACTGATCTGCTTTCCTCTGCATATACAGCATTCTATAATTTTGTTGTTCTTACATTTGCAGTGGAACACAAGGTGTAATGCCAGTGAAATGTAATGTATATTCTAAAATTCCCAAATTTATCACTCCATTTGCTAAGACACAAACCAAAATACTCAGTTCTGGGTTTCATAAAAGACTATTCTCACTAGTGTGTCTGAAAATCCTCACCATCAAGTCATTAAGGTTGGAAAAGACCTTTAAGATCTTGGAGTCCAATCGCAATGCTGTGGCTACTTCTGTATTTACTGCATGGAATATTCCAATTGACTGAAATCTTACACCAAGACAAATTTACGAGAAGCTCTGTTTGTCTCCAAGGTTGTATTTGCAAAAAACTAAATGCTGTTAATAAAGGTGCAAGTGATAATGGCACACTAATCAAAACCAGTAAATAGAGAAGGGTTGGAATCACACATCCTTTCATGGCATGGAATCAGGTAACTTCTGTTTTCACTGTTTGGTGACATTAATGCAGTAATACTGAGTAACTGCTGACAATTAGCCAGAAGATGGAGCAGAGGTCTTGTAAGAAAATCACTCCCTGATGGCAAAATATTGAAAATTCAATTACACTCTGTTTATTACAGGCCTACATTAGGAACTGCATTCATAATAAAGACTTTGATAATATACAAATTAATCGCAGCACAGGGGAGTGCTTTAGTAACTTTTCTACTCCTTGATGTATTCTTCAATATTAAGTTTTTAATATATCCAGAGACATATTGAAATGCTTTCCATAAAGCTTTTCAACTAAAATTCCTTAAATACAGTAGCATGATATGTGAATAATGTTTGAAAGACAAGATCATTTCTATTATAGTTCTTTGAATAAAGCACAGTGTAGATACCAATTTTTAAATACCCTTTAGGTATTTTCCAGATCTTAAGATTCATATTTGTGTTTCTATGAAATATGATATAATATAAACATCATTAAAGTCATATAGGCTATATACTTGTATAGTTTTCTGCATATACTCACATTTAGATATGTGAATACTTTCTTTCAATCTCAGAAAAGCCAGGGACTTGGAGGCATGTGTATCCAATTTCTGCAGATATTGCAGATCAGTTTGAAGTGATTGAATAATCTAGTTCCTACTATTCAAGTTATAGCAACTGCACAAAATGCTCCCAAGAAGAGTAGCTAGTTATAAATTCATGCTATGACAACATGTATTGGATACTGTTGAATAATTTAGTTTCTGAATGAATTTAGTCAGCAGTTTGTTTAGACTTTTAATAGTCTATTGCCTACTTTAAAGACTTCTAGTTGCAAGTTCTTCAGCACAAAGGCTTTATACTGGTGTATTTCAAATCTATCTATATGCTTACTGATTTTAATTGCATTTTACTAGTGAAAGCAGTAAGGCCTGAAGTGGAAAAAAAAGTCCATTGTCTTCACATTTAATTTAGTCGCATATGTTACTTGAAAAATGCAAACTCTAGAAAAAAGTACTGAACATGTGCACAGTATTCCACAGGTTAGCTGTATCCAATTTTGAGAAAGGTTCCTAAGGAATCTCAGAGTTTCATTATCAAATACTGCAAATGTGAAACTTGGCCCTGCCTGACTAGGTTTTGTGTTACTGAAACCCCCTTTGGATCCGGACATTCCAAGTCAGGAAAGAAGTCTTATGCTTTCTGCATTGTAAAGGGACTCCCTGAATCTGCAAAGTACAGCAGCTGGGAATGGTGCTCAAGCCACTGCCATTCAAGGTGAGCCCACATGACTGGCTCAGATAGGACCACATTTCTGTAGCAATACCCCCCCAACTAGGACACACAACTGCACAGGAGGTAACTGATGGGAGCTCTGATATTTGAAATTGTCTGGAACAATAACCCTGCAGTATGGTCCAGCTAAGCTTAGACACTCCTTTGACAATCACGAAGAAAACAACACACCAATGAGTTTAGGATGATTAGAAAATAAAGGAATCCAGAAATAAACCCAATTCACAATGAAGTAGAAATTATTAATTTAGTATTCTCTTCTGTGGCAAACGAATCTTTCACGGGTAAGTCACTCTCTCACACTGCCCACACAAACTCCTTCAGCAGCCACACCTAAGTCATCATTTGACTACTTTGAAAATGCCAGATCGCTGCAGAACCCACGGAAATAGAGTGTGTGTGATAAGATCTCCTTGTGAGGCAGACTCCTTCCTGGCAAACATGAGATGAATGAATGTCATGTCCTTTTAAGCTTTCAAGTATGCCATTTTTCGAGACTTATTCTCTGAAGTCAGTCACAGAAATGAGATGCAGAAAACCACTGGGTGGGACAGTTTGACAAATTTCAAAGCCTGGAAGAAAGACTGGATACTTTGTGTTCATCCCAGCATCACATACCTCGGATCTGCAAGTTACTCAGCCTGCCTGGTGCATTTGATGTGAATAGTCACAGGATGGAAAAGAACAGTATCTCCACATGTTCATGGCATCCAGACACCGAGCTGGAATTTGCTCTGTAAAATCAGTCTGATTCACAATATCAATCTGTTCAGGTGGTACTGGGAAGGACAGTACACAAATTCCAGCCAAACCTGTAGATGTTATGAGTGACGTCTTGAAAGCAGCAATACATATGCATGTGTGATTTCACATTTCCAGCTATCCACATACTGCCTTCACAGGACTGCACTGTCTTTCCCTCTCCCAGTCACCTGATTGGTGATGACTCCAACGAACTCTATAATCTAGAACAGTATGAGCTGATATGTTACAGCTTTCATGATAACCTAGTTGATGCTGCATGCTTTACTTGTCTTCTGGCAATGTCAGTCAATCTGCATACATACTTGGTCCCTCCTCAAGCACACTTCCACAACTGATACATTGCAATGCTGAGCTGGCTGGAAAATCTCTTTTTTCCTGTGTTACGGGCCATGCAGTGAAATTGCAATTGGAATTCCACTTGCAGAAGTGAACCTTGCAAGTTAAAAAGCTGTGCACCAGGACAGTTTGAAGAATGGAAGCACCAAAATGAGAAGGGCTAATAAGAAATGTATGGATTTATTGAATCTCTTCAAATGTTGACAACTGACAGGCTAAAGTCATCCTATGCTTCAGAATGAGGAAATACTATACACACAAACATTTTCTCTTGAATTCTGCTGTGTCATCATCTACAGCTGTGAAACAAATGAGGCCACTTCTGGTTACAGCAGACTGAGGGACTGGGAAGGTACTGCATAGAAAACAACAGCATGGCACATACATTTAGAGTGGTGCCAGAGCACTCGGAAAGAGAGCAGAAAAAAGCCATGCTTTGACCACATAAGGCTGCTACCTGCACTGTCAACCCTGGCTTTGCTCTCCACTGTTTCGACTACCAAATTTAGGGCAGAGATTTGCTCACTCTATGACAGATCAACTCATGTGAGAGGGAGAGCAAACATGAATGAGCTGCAGTGATACACACATGACTACTACATGTAAGGGCCTGTAGCAGTCATGGCATTCCAGTGCCAGCTGCTGTATCAGCGATCCCAGTATTAAATGGCTGGTAGGATGCAAGCCATGTTGGATTTTCTGCCACCACTGGAATTTGGACACTTTTCCTCTAATCACTGCAGGACAGGAGTAAAGCCCCATCCAATGCCCCTGGAAGGCTGAGCATGCTCATTCCTGATACCCACCCATGATGCCAAAAGTGCAAGCACCTGCCTCCGTTTCCAAAATTAGTGGTTGACTATAATGTGATGTCATTCTGTGCAAGAATGGAATCTGGCTTGTCTATCTGATGACAAACTGTTCCCATGCTTTTGGTGGAATAGAAGGAAAAGCCATTGCTTCATTGAGGTAATGAGATCAGCACAGATAGTTCCAGAAAGCTGATTTCAGCTCCTCTCTCCCATGCTTTTCTCATCCTATGGGAAAATACCAAGCACACTGAGCACAGCAGTACGTGCAGCTCTCCAAAACAGGAGAGGGAGACACTTTTGTCCATTTTCTAAAAAAAGAAAATTAGTTACTGAATCGATAGAATTTGAAGCCTCAGGTTGAAGAGCCCTGAACAAGAGATAAAACATAAAAATGGTATTATAAAGGAGTGTGAAAAATGTCAGAACTTGATCTAAGAGCACTGATATAATCAAAAATCAAAAGAATCATTGCAGGAAGTTTGTAGCAATTTAGCCAAAGAACTGTGCAAGAATACTAGCTTAGCTGTACTCTGCTATAATGGGAGGTGCTGTGCAACCAAAGAAAGGGCAGTAACATCTCTGCTCTTTTACTTTTGTAAAAGTAGATAAAGAACACGTTTCCAGTAATAGCAATTTGACATACACTTTAAGAACATAAAAAAATACATGCATTTATTCAGAACGTGCACACACACACGCGTATCTTAAAATGCATATAATTTGTGCAGTAGTTTTACTGCAATCTCATCTGAAATTACCAGAGATTGTTTAGATTTTTGTACCCACCTTATTTTTTCAGTTGTATAAAATTTAGTGAGATTATTTGCTGGATTCAGAAGCCCTTCTGAATTTATAAAAGGCCTTTTATAAACTTCCTGAAAATGTATATTTTTACTTTTTTTATACATATACACACACACATATATACAACCAAAAGATTCCCAACCTTTTCCATTTATTTAGTTCAAGGTAAGTAAAAAAAGGCAGACTTCATAAGTTTGATAGAAAATAGATGAACAGCATACTGCTTATAAGTAGGAAAACAAAACCAGAAAGACAATGTGCAAATGCAGAGACAGCAAATTAGTGACCAAATCAGGATTTCATTGCAGAATCTCTTACTTCCAAGCAAATACTTTGAAGGCTTCCCATATATAAAGTTCAGAAGAAACTGATAAGCAGAAGGAAAGTCACTGGAACCAGAGCTTAGCAGAGCTAATAGTTGTGCTTTAGTAATTGCAAGTGATCAGGACACAGAGTCTAATCTTTCTAACCTGAACTCACAGCAGAATACTCAGCACTGAGTCAGTGCTAAATGTAATGGACATAATGAAACATTATCATCACATCCAGGAGGTGTAGTACGCTTTCTTTGATTATTTCCACAGACTATCCAAAACTCAAGTCCACTTAGCTTGTGAATTCTGATGAGAGCACAGCCTGAGGTAATACAGACACAAAAACAACTCATAAAAGATTAGGTCAGGCTTGATTTAAGAAAGAAAAATAAAGAAGGACGGCAATGGGAAAAAACATTGTGGGTGTTTTTTTGGGGTGGGCTTTTTTCGTTGTTTTGGTTTTAGGTTTTTATTGGGGTTTTTTTTTTGTTTCTTAAGGCAAAACAGCATAATCACACATTTTGCATAAAAATACAAAACATAAAAACACTGTCTGGCTTTTTTACAGGTTCTGGGAAGAAGAAGCATTGCTCCATTAAAGCAGAACCAGAGAGCATGATAAAAAACATTCAGAAAGCCTTTTTTTTTTTTTGGTTATATGACCAGGAAATATTTTTCCCCGCGCATATAGTGTACTTATTCAAACCCTACTTTAAATTTTATTAAATCACAGATCTTCAAATAATCAATACTACCACAGGACATAAATGGTTACTTCAAATTCATATTAAAAATTTGGAGGTAACCAGAATCAGTAGGGAACCAGTTCCCCAAGAGACATTGTCTCTTGTATTTACTAAGCATAGATATCTTCTGCATTGAAAACAAAAGAGAAATCTCTCAGTTCAATTAACTCTCCAGCCTCAACAAAAGTACATTGCAGCAGAATCTTTTTTAAAGGAATAATTTATCAGAATTCTCTTTAATGCCTTTTTCATAACATTGAAATACCTCAGAAAAGAGGATGAAAAATTCAATTGTGTAGAGCTGATCAGAGGAACAAAAATCCATTTTGAATGAAGGTAAGCTGATTAACTTTTTTTTATAAAAATCAATGCATTTGATACTGCAAAGAACCAAGAATTTGTAAGAAAACAAAAAATGAATTAACTTTTTTTTAAAGCAAATTGCTAACAAAAAGTACACAGACTCTGTTATTATATTTTCAATATTGTTATAGTAGTTTAAATGTGTACCCTAAATCCCAGAAGTGCAAAAATGACTCTGGATAAGGAGAATGTTATTAATGTCTGCGAAGTGGACACCAGCATTTTCTGGGTAAGTTCACTTAATAGTTTTATATTATATGTTACAGTTTGGAAAAAGGTCAGAACTCTAACTTATCTTTTAAAAAATGTACCTGGGCATTTATAATGACTAAAACTGATTTTTGAAATCTATATGTATGTCACAGAGCTATGTAATTGGCACTTGACAAAGAATGCCTTGTATCATGGGGACTCCAACATTATTCTAGTTTAAGAAATGCTGGAAAATAGGTAGCTTTCAAGTTACTAAACTTCATGAACTCCTAATTGCAGGCAGCAGACAAAAATTAGTTTTTCTCTAGCTGTTTATGAACGCAATTAAAAAGCTGTTACATGGCTACACCTAGATTGTGGTGAAACCCACTTTTTAAAGTCAACAGGTTCTCTTCTGCTTGAGACACGGCCAACAGTAAGAAGAGTGGTTTTCCCCATGGACATGAAACAGTATTTCAGTATTTTTCAGCCAGTAGTTACAGGGCTCAGCTACCCATCTTCTGGCAACGTGAAAAGTAACAGAGGGATGACACAACTACATATAACTGCCTTGGGCAGCATCAAGATGGCACAAGAAAACAGCACTGCAGTGAGCCTTGAAGGTATAAAACTGTAAGTGTGTAAGTATCCTCACTGCCCAATGAATAAGAAATTTATGAGTTGGACAGAGAGTTAGGTGAACTTAAGGAAAAGATTGAGAAAGAGTAATAAAAAACCTGAATTCTTGAGTTTATCCTCTGGCTGACAGGTCGCCAACAAGCAACACTTAGGTGGAGTAGTCACAAGTCATTCCTTTCATGCCGAGAAGGCAGTCACTTTGACTTGTTTGCTCCCTGTATGAAGTCAAACACTGCTGCATTTTTTATGTCATGGGGATTGTTGGATGGGAATAAAAACAGGCATATGAGCTCTCTCTTTGCTTATTTCTACTTGTAGCTTAATGGCCAGCAGATCCCAAAATATTCCAATGATTGCATTTTGGGGTAAGACAGCAATACTCTCAAGACACTGAAGAAACTTCAGTCTCAAAAACAGTACTCTCACAAACTGTCTTGCAGAAGATTACTAGGACTGTATAAATAAAAAACAAAGTCTGCTGAGGTCCTAAAGGTCTGCTGAGGTCTACGAGGTCCTAAAACCTTTTAAATATATTTTCATGTGTATAGGAGCTGCCAGTAAATTTAAATAACCAGCATAACTATTTGGCACCTTGGAGCTTTTCCTTTGAAACTAAAAGGCTTGTGGCTATAGACTTTCAGTCCACAGTATTTCCCGCTGTATTTTGACAGAGCAAACCTCAATTTTCGGTAAGATATAGCAAGGAAATGAGAAGGAGGGGGAGTAACAACCACAAAAATGTGAACCAATTTGTCCATCCATCCGTTTCTTCTCTGCAACATCTACACATCACAGGCCAGACATAAATTCAGCAAATGCACTGGGTGAACAATTCTAGAGCCAGGACTTCTGGTAAGATTCCCCATCATTTTGCAGCTGCAGATGGAATCAATGAAAGACAGCTGAAGCACAACACGGCTAATCTGACAAGCAAACGTGAGACTGGGAACAATAGACTTACACACTGAGCCCACTTTATATCAAGTCTTTCTGTAAATTTCATCAACATTCTCTATACTAATTTGATTTTTCTGGGAAAGATTTTCAATAGCACTTCTATGATTTAGAAGAACAAGTCCTATTAGAACTCATGAGGACGTGAGCTCTAAGTCTCCAGGGCCCTTTTAAAAGAGTCTTGCTCTACCTGTAAAATGGAAAAACAATCATTGCTTTCTGCCTTCTAACTACAGTGATACAAGGACTAATAGGAATATTCAGCATTGCCCCTGCGTGAACTCCTCACTTTTCCAAGACTCGAGAGGCTAATATAACCTTATCATGACTTCAGGTCAAAAGATTGAGTCTAATGGACCAATGGAAGGAATTAATTTCAGAGCTCAGGACCTTTAATTGAGAACAGATGGTGCCCAGTCCCCATAAATTTAAAGTCTGGGGCCTGTTAACAAAAGCATCTAATCTCATCTCAATTGCCATAAGCAGCCAGGATCCAGCAATATTGAGTTTACAAAACAATATAACAATCTCCTAGAACTCCACTGAAAGCAAACAAGCAGCAAAGACAGTTAATGAAAAAGACGTCATATGTTCTCTGCAGCTAAAGTAGTTAGGGGAACGAGCAGCAGAATTCCCCACTGAGTGCAGCTTTTAAGCAATTTTAAATAAATCTCCTTATAGAGCATACAGCAATCACGCAATGAAGAACTTAGCAGCTTGAACAATTCTAGTTAAATTTACATGGAAGGAGACTGGATAATATTCATTTAACCACGGCCATTTCTCTCAAAGTCATTTTGGCCCAGTTATCTTGGAAACTTTGAATATTCAAAAAAACTTCAAAGATTATAAACTATCCTGATACATTCAATATCCATCTTCAACTGCAGGAGAAAAGACAATTCTAAAACCTTTTCAAAGAACTAAATTTTGTCCAAAAGTATCTTAGACTTCTCATTTCTGCTATTTTATTTGAAACTTTGCAAGTGACCATCACAATCGAATTCAGAAAAAACCCACTACAAAAACGGATTCAAGTTTGGTAGACAAAGCAACTCAAAGTCTTTAGTCTGCCACAGGTACAGACTGAGACTCCATAGCATTAGTCATCAGCACTTATCCAAAGCAATTTATTTGTAACTTTAAAGTAGTTTATAGAACTATTACATTTGTAAAACCCCAGCGATTTGGAGGGAGGGGGTAGTCAATCTCTTTCTCCAGCATATAGTAACTCACTGGCAGATGTGTAACAACCAGAATAACTTTCCTTTGCCCATGCTCAGGACTGCACATGGATTCACTATGAAAATGCTCTAAAATTTCTAGGTCATTTCAAAAAGAAACAATTGGTCTCCAGCCTGTATGTTTAATCTGTAAGAAAGCCACGTGTACAAGCTGCAAGTAAAAACCATATAAGAAAAGGTCCTGTAAGGATATCCATATATCCACATACATAGCCATATACACACATTTATTAATCTATTTCACCACAAGACAGAAAGCAACCATAGCGTAGTCAGCCACAGAAATCATCCTGTGGTCGGTCTCCACTCTGTCATGGCCTGACAATCAAGCACCAGGGTTTCCCCAGTGAGGAGCTTCTTTTGCTGCTGCGAATACTGCACCAGAGATGGAAACGCTCACAGCTTGTCTCAGCTGTACCTAGTGAGCAGCCACAGTACCCCAGGGAGGGATTTGCCAGCAGCAGTACAGATCTGGCGTGGCAGCTGCAGAGTCTTCAAACTCTAGGAAGCTGTTAGCTGTTATGGGCGGTCTCAGAGCAGACACGAGATACACTCACCTACTAAACATTTGCAGATTTGTAATTTGATCCATAATTTATTTACATTGTTTCCCTTCATCTTTCTTTACTTGATACTGTGGGTTCACAACTATGAAATTAAAAAAAAAGACAAAAATCAAAGTAAGATATTTATGAGAACTTTGCAAATTTCCATGTGCTATACAGAAACCTAGACTGAGCCACAATGATCACAGCAGTCAAAGCCTTTCCACTGAAAGGTTTCTAAGTAGAGTGAACAAAAGAAACAAACGTATTCTTCCTAGTTTCAGTGAGCTAAACCCACATTTTTTCTTCTCTACAACATACAGGTGAAAACAATAGATAATTAAACACAAACCTGATATCGTTTAGGAAAAAGTGGTACACTGAATGGGAAGGGGGGAGGGGTGTGTGGAATAAAAATCAAAACTGCAGCTTCATAACAAGCATTCCTTTTTCTGAGATTTGAGACCTCATCCTCTTCTCACCTTAAAGCAGTAAAAAACCCCTTAAATTTTGCCAAAATATCAGTATATTATATAGACCAAAAAAAGTTCTGATCCATTCCGTCCACATATTTAGTAACTGTAAAAAGAATTAGCCTTCAAATCTGACTGGAAACTTAATTTTATAGTGAATTCTCTTTTCAATCAAAGAAAAAAAAGAACTTTTTATCCAGAAAACATCAAAGTAAGTCATTACATGGGTTTAATAAGAGTTAGTTTTAAAGAACTGTCTATTCCAAAAGCCTTTGCAACTTTTTGAAAAAAAAAAAAAATTAAAAAAATCTTGTCAAATTTTCTCTGGCTATATTTGACCAGCGTAGAAAGGCTGTCACCTATAATCTTTACTCAGACTTTTACAGCAGCACAGCCTATGTTTACTTTAAAGTTGACATCATTATTAGATTATTTCTCAATATATGACATATTGCATTATAAAAGTAAATTCAATTAAAAATCTTATTTCAAATCAAAATTAGATGAAGCTTAAAAAGCACATTTAAAACAAATAAATATGAATAAGCTTACTTTTTATATAGAATGGATATTATTTAGACTTTACCATTACTTCGGTTTTAGCTAATGAATATCTATGTGTATACATGTGTATGAATATATGCACACCTCCCTCACACTATATCCGCATAACTATACAGGAAATTAAGAAAGTGGTAATTGAGAAACTTTCTTACAAAAATTCTTACAAATGACAACAAACCAAATAATTTCACAACTGACAATTTTTTTCCTTCTTTTTATTCTAGTAACCACTATGTCAATAAACCTGATTCAGCAAATCTCTAATTCATTAACTAAAACAATTTATTGCTACCACTGTTATTTTTCAAGGACATCAAAACCACATTCCAAATGAAAACAGCAGAGATTATCAGTTTATAGATGTGCAAAGCATGCTTTACTCTCATAGCAACCTCACAATTAAAACACAACTTAAATGAAAAAGAGCTGTTTGCCTTAAGGTCTCTTCACAGAGGTACATCCAGAACAACACATTTTGTATAGCACAATTGAAGAGCAACATTTTTATATCAAACTTATAATGGGGGGAAAAAAAGCCTATGAAAAGTTAACAGTTTCCAAGGAAAAAACCCTATAAGTTGTGCAGCAACATTTTTGTAGCCTTCATTTTCTCAACATGCTTCCTGCTGACTAAATAAAACAATTGACTAAAAAAAAAACCCAAACAAAAAAAACAAAAAACCCCCCACAAACAAAAAAAACCAACAAAAAAACCAAACCACCCAACCAAAAAAAAAAAAACCAAACAGAAGGAAGTGAAGAATTTCTATTGCCCATCCTCTTTCACAAAGGCCAACAGCAACTACATCACCATTTAAAAATTGTTTTGGAAAACATGTGAGATGATTAAATATCCACATGGTCCCCAGCAAACTCTTTCACTGAGCTACTCTTAGAATGCCATTGTCTGAACTAACTTGTGCATTTTGCTGTTCACAGTTTGCCTCTGGTCCTATTTGCCATATGTGGCCTTGGTAAAAGCAGCGCTATCTAGACAGAACACAGTAGGCACAGCAGGCCGAGTTCTCCCAATCTGTTCCAGTGTCATGTGTTTAAAAGTTCTGATCATGCTCATTGACCCTTCTCTAGGCCTCCAGTTGGCTGGCATTTTTCTCAAAATGTAGTCCCAAAAATCAGTCGCAGACAGTTATTTCTGTTTTAGCACTGCACTCAGTGCAGTAGCAGGATTATTTCAGTAGACACGTTAAAAACCCACGGAAGAAACGTTCCCATACCACAGAAAACACCACTAGACCCATAACCACTATGACTTTGAGGTGATGGCTATCCAGAGGAATACATACATGTTTCCTGGACATGCAGGATGGGGGATGGAGAAGCCAAAGCTCAACCACAGTTGAGAAGCCCTTCCACTGTTAGACACCACATCTGCAAGATTGTCATACACAAGCCCAGGGGCTCGGAGAGGAGGCACCCACAGCTGGCAGAGCTGACCAACGTAACTGGAACACCACTGTCTGATTCCTTGAAATGGCATGGCAGTGGAGGAAGGCTTCTGATGACTATATAGAACATAAAGGTATGTTATCTTCAAGATGGGTAAGGAGTACCTGTGGAAGTAGAGGCAGTCAGCCTCACCCCAGTCTCCCAGGGAAGTTTATGAAACAAATACTGCTGGAGTTATTCTTCATATGCTGGGAGAGGCTCCAGGAAAAGAAAGTGAATGAGAACAGCTAACATGTACTTACCAAAGGCAAATCACACCCAAACAACCTGACTGCTAATTAGCTAACAAGCAGCTAGTTGTCTCAGGAGACTAATGGAAAAGAGCAGATATTGTTTGCCTTGACTTTAGCAAGATTTTCAACACGGTCTCCCATAGTACTCTGGCAGCCAAAGTGGAGAAGGATGGACTGACGGGGTGAGCTACAAAGTACAGTTTGTGAAAAATTGCTTGTATGAAGAGGCTGAAAGAATAGTATTTTGTAGTGCAAAGAGCAACTATTGGCCCACGTTACTGGCATTCCTCAGGGGCTAATATTGGGATTGATACTGTTTTATGTCTGTACTACATTTAACATATTGAGAATTAATAGGGTGGAATGTGCCCTTAGCAAATTTGTGGATGACACCAATCTGGAAAGAGCGATCAACACACTGCAGGGCAGGACTGCCTTTCAGAGAGATCTCAACAGGCTGTAAGAATCGGCTGGAAAAACCTCATGAATTCCAAAGGCAGAATAACCACATCTAACAGTACTAGCTGCAAGCCTGCTGGAAAGCAGTTTTCTAGTAAAGGACCTGGGGAGTCACTGTGGACAAGTTCAGCAGTGTGCCCTTTCAACAGTAAGGCCTAACCACATACTGGGTTGCATTCAGAAGAATGGAGCCAGCATACCCTGGGAAGAGACTAATCCCTTTTAGTCAGCATTTGAAGACTTCATCTAGAGTACAATATTCTGTTTGGGGCTTGCCAGTACAACACTGATAAATTGGAATGAATTCAGTGAAGGCTGCCCATGATGACTGGAGTACTGAAGCGTGCAACTTGAGGAGAAGCTCAGTGAGCCTGGAAAAGGCAAAAGGTGGAAATCTAACTTTGGCCTTCCACTATCCAATGCAGTGGTCACAACTGCAGCAAGGTGAACTATAATTATACATAAAGGGGAAAAAAATTCACAACGAAGTTGGTTAAGCACCAGAACAGCTGCCCTGAAATTATGTGGAATCTCCCTTGTAGATTTTCAAAATTCTACTAAACAAGACCTTGAGCAAGCGCATCTAAATTTTGCGCTTGTCTTTGTACTTGTCTTTACTGAACTGCATTTTTTCTCGTGGAATTATTTCTCCAGCTTACATCCTGTCCTACAAAGTGTATGTGATTCTTTCTGAATTACAACATTCCATTGGCATTATCTAAGTCAGTAAGAAAAATCCCAACATGTCATGTGGCAGACTATTTAATTCAACTTGCCAGTTCATGAAATAATGATAATCATTCCTTGTGGACTTTTCCATTAAGTTGTACGTTTGTCTTGTAATACTGAACCTAGACCTCATCTTCCTATCCATGAGCATGTCAGGAGTGAGGCAGTGTCAGAAGTCCCACCAATACCAAAATACCTTTTACTGCTAGCATCTGCTCCTTTTTTCCTATCAAGGAGTGGCTTACACTATTGCAGAAGGAAAATATTACAGCTTGACAAGACTTGTTTAGTACAAACATACTTATTATTATAAAGCATAAACTTCTTAGATTTTTTTTCTAGGGTGTTTCCCATCTAACTGATTAGGCAGGTTCCTCCTTTTCTTTGCCCCTTCTGAAGTTGTCTTGTTTGTTTTTACTTTCCAGAATCATATCCATCATCAATGGTTTCTCACACATGAATCATAAAAAGCCCAGGGGCTATAGACACTCTATACATGCAGGACAAAAATTATTTACCTAAGTAACCTCTAATCCTTTATTTAAGAGTATAAATATTAGCTCTGTGATTAGTTACTCAGGTAGCAAATGCTGAAACAAAAACAACCAGAAAAAACAACAAAAAAAACCATATCAGCAATATGGTCTTCCTTCACTGTTAATGAATAAATCAACTCCATCTTTCTCTTTTTCTTAGCATTTATATTTCTGTACAACTCTCTACTTTTTTACTGATTGTGTCTCAACTTTATTTGTATGCCTGAACCTCCCCAAAGTCCTCTGAAGGATCTTTGTAAAATCCTCCGCACAAATCTGACCTTCCTTCCTTTTTCTGTATAGTTTTTTTTCTTAAAATTCAGATATGTGGAGAAATCCTGAGCTATGAGAGTTGATCTTTAGACACTTCTTCCACCACTCCTTAACATTAGAAGAAATTACAAGCTTAACAGCCAAGAGTAAATTCTCTGAAATTTTCTGATTTGATTTGCTTTTTCTTACAAACCCCAATTCTAATTCTCTTGCTGTCAGCTGTTGTTAAGCCTAGAGTTCTTGCACATCAGATTTATGTGTGTTGCCAAAGAGCCTCTTCCTCTGGCCTGATGTTCTCTACCAGGCTCTCATGATGAAAGCATAATTAAGATGGTCCTTTGGAATCTCATGCTTTTTCTCATCAACAGGTTTAGCAACACTTAAACCTCTGAAATCCAGGAGATCCCAAAAATTTACTGCAAAAAGGTCAGTCCAGCTGCTGCCTCTTTGGCTACCACCAGCCAAAAGAATTATGAACATGATTTTCAACTGCATTAACAGCAGATGCTAAGAAGATAATGAATTAAAATATATCCACAGAACTACAATCATAATAGATTCTGAAAACTGGCATAACTATAGAAAACTTATGATAATATTGCAGAAAACCAGATGACTACTTTTGTTTATGGATTTCTGTTCCACATCTCTGTAACCAAAGAAAAATTTGTATGTCTATTTATATATTAAATATTATTGCAGAGCTAACTTCTGTCAACAATAAAACAGACTAATTTCCTGGTCTTGAAATTTCTTGGCAGCAAAGTGAGATTTAAGAGATTTTGGCATGCTTAATGAGGAGTAGACAATTTCTAGATGGAATACTGTGGGAAGAGTGAAGAAGCCCTATTTGGTGATATGTCAGTAAGATGAGGATTAATTCATCACCTATGAGGCTGGTTTTGATCCATAGGCTTAGCATTTGGTTGGCATGTACCAAGCAGCTCCTATTCAATAGGATTTATTTAAATCAAGTTTTGTGCCTTAGCATAAAGAGAGATGTTACATGGTTGAAAACATGTAACACAACTTCCTGAATTAAGTGCATTATTTAAGAATGCAGAGTTCAGGTATATGTTACAGAGGAACTGTATTAGAGAGAACAGATTTAAAATATCTTGACAAGTATCTTACCAATGTATTTCTTGGTTTTCAGAGATCTGAATGCCAGTAAATTCATCATTCTGGAAGGATAAGAGAGTATTAGGTTCACAAGAATGCTATCTTCAGAAGCTGTCTGAAGTTGGAGAGGGAGCAAGCAAACGTCCACACAGCTGATATTTTCTCTTTACAGAAGCTCTCAGCAATGAACATTCTACCAGCAATATCTACTTTTCTGTATCCACGAAAAATCGGTCCGAGTTTCAAACCACTTACCTAACCAATTCAGAATGATCGCCTGAGACCATGGACTTAGACTAGTTAAAAATTCTTTTTATTTTGCTACTTCCTGATCTCTTCTGGTCTTCTAGCAAACACGCATCAGTGTAAAACTCTACCTAATAAAAAAATTAATCCCCATATTGTAGTGCCATCAGAACTACTTTCTCTGTGCCCAGGTAGTCTTTGTGGCAGTCAGCTATGTGGCATGCGTGTCACTGGAGAGCCCAACTCTTTTTCAGAGGCACCATCCCTACTGCATCCAAAGCAGTAGAAGGTGATGTGGACTTCGCATAAGTCTTAAGTCTTATATGAATGACTTTCCAATCAGAATCACTGCCATAGCCTGACTTTCAGGCCAGCATGAAACATGTATCCAAAACTGGTCATACAGCGTTAGAGGGACAAATAAATAATAACGTGCTGCACTTTTGGAGTAACTTGCTCAATTAGCTTTCCTATTTTGCTTATTAACCTTCTGATGTCTCACTAAGTCAGGGATTGCAGTTTAATGGATTTAAAAAAGAATTTAAACATATAAGTGGATTCTAAGATACCTTAAAAATATATTGCCCCTTTAAGCAAATGGGCCATTTGAAGCCTAACTACAACTTCTAGCTCATACTCTGCTGGAATATTTATCCAGCTTAAAAGACAAGCTTTAATAATCTTAGAACATCTTAACAACATAAAGTAACTGGCAAGCGTGTAAAAGAGAGGCTGCTTGTATTTCAAAGCGACAGCTCCTAGAACAATTACCAACATAAATTTCTACATGCAGCATTTATGAAATAACTTGCAATGGGAATGGAGAAGAAAGCCTGAAGAAGCATGTGCATGCTCAGTGTGCTCCAACTCACACATCATACTGTACGTGACACTGGTAGGCTGCCCAGATTAACAGATGCAGGCCCTCCTTCAGGGAGGCTGACATGACAAATCTCTCAGAATATGATGCCAAGAGTCGTATATGGAACTTGAATGAAGTCAAAGAAAAATATTTCTCTTCAGAATTATTTACTGATCAGTAACCTAAAACTTTGATGTGACAATACATCTATAAATCCTATGTTTGATAAAAGTTGCATTGTTTTTTAAAAAAAAAATCTGCTGGTATTCACAGTGTGTTCTTAGTATATTTAAAATTTTGCAGCTTGCTCATGTGCAATGTTATTTGTTTAAAGAAACTTCTAAACCTTCCGATATTATTTACAAATCCGAGTCACTTTTTTAGGTTCTTAGAAATATATTGTTAAGACCTCTACAAGTAAAAGTATTTCCAACAAACTGTTTCCACTTACTTACTGCAATTATGCAACAGAACTGCAAGTTTTGCCTTCCTGAGGGATATGTAATCCACAGCTATTTCAGAGGAGCAAATATACACAATGGTTACAAGGAAGGAAAGGAAATGGTAATTTAATGCCAAGTTTCTCTTCTTCCCTAATTTGCAAGATAGAAAACCCCAAGTACATTCATCAAATTGTTAATTCTGAGGTCATAAACCTGTAGGATACGTCAAAGTTCTCATCATCCTGACAAGCCCAATTAACTCCAATAAGGTCTGCTTATAGAAACGGACTGTTTAAACAGTGAATAGTTTTACTGGGTGAACAGTGGGATCCCTCAACCACTGAGGCCTTTAGGTGAGGAAAGTACAACCTGGTGGTGTTGTGTTTTGCTCATCATAACCAGTTGCTTCTTATTTACCTTAGAGGTAAACATGCTACATAGAAATGCATTTACCTGTAAAACAGCTCCATCAAAATTCAGTCAGGAATCTTTCACACACAACAAAGGGGGATGCGGTGCAGAGGACTTGTCGCAACTCTAACTTTGGTTTCACAGCCTTATCAGATTTGTCAGATTTTAACAGTATACTGGCACAGCTGTTAACTTTAGGCCATAAATTAACAAAACTCACACCTGCAGTTTAGTCCTTTGATTAGAGCACCTGCTCCTGCCAGGGCCATACAGCTTCCCTGGCTTTAAATGATTTTTTTTTAATATATTCTACTGTGAGCATTAAACGTACTGAGTTCCAAGTACATATATAAAATGATTTCTCAGCCAAGTCTACCATGTTCAGTGGGAACAAAAATTCAGAGAAAAAAATATTCAAGAAGATCAAGCTTTTCACCACTCTAACATCGCCACTGAAACGGTGACCTATGACATGGTCCACGTTATATATGTTTCATAACCCTAGGGGACTCTCGAGCCATCAAAATTTCATTAGCCTCACAGCAGTCCCAGTACATTTTTAAGTTGGACTGCTGGCCTTCCTATTAATAAATAAATCAACTGTAATCCTTTGGAGTGGCTAAAGTTGTATCAAACGCCAGACGTTCCTTGCATGATTTTAACCACTGCAGAGTAATGTATTTTCTAACATACTGATAGTCTTCTCACACATGAAAAAAACAAAACACTCTAAACTGATGAAGGAAGTTTTGGCATATTGTAATCGACAATTTCCTGTTTTAAAAATTATAAATATAAAATCTGTTAAAAAGCATACCGAACCTATGGTACTTGTGAAGCAGTCACCTCTTTGGTAATGTAAAGATATGACTTTCTATGGAAATAGTGCGTGTGCGTGCACATGTATATAAATATGTATTTTCAGGATCATTAACCTAAGGTTTTACAAAAGCCTCAAGAGAATCTGTTTCAGAATAGACCTTTCAAAAGAAAATCACAGGACTGCTCAGCAATTTGTTCTGGGTTGCTTTGCAGCCGAAATATCAAGCATTACCCCTCAGAAACTTCACTGCTAGAAGGCAGTAGGCGAGTACTCCTGCCCTCCTCTTTCAGAACGTGCCTTTGACTCAAAACAAATTTTCCAAGCGTGACACAAGACACCTGTGAGCACTGAGAGCTGCTCAGGTACCGTGCAGCATTCAGTCCAACACAAAAAGGAGGGTCCCATTTGAGACAGCTGTTTTGCACAGGCACCTTCAGGTAGAACCAGCCACCAGAGGAAAAACAAGTATGAATACTACCAAAATACAGCTTTGGTTTTGTTTTCTCAAACTGAAGTTAAAATAATAAACAGGAAGGTCTATTCTTTATTGCTTGTAGTTTAAAATAAAACAGCATAATTTTTTTAAGGATTACCATACATACACACCCACGTTGCTATTTCCCACAATGTGTTACAGCTATTGCCAGAGGATAGCAATAAAATGGCTCTGACTTTTGTACAGCTGAACAGACAGGTTTAATAAATTAATAAAATTACAAGTAGACATGCAGGCAATAGCCATCACTAATTTTCATTGTTACTCATTTTTCTTTATTCCTCTTGAATTTGTCATATAGACAGTCACGAAGGTAATAGAACAATCATTTTAAGTCTAGTAAAGCTGAAAAATCTTCTGCAAATAAAAAGAAGTTAAAGATAAAATGTTTTCAAGATTTGTGCATTTAGCATTTAACAACACATTAGATTCTGTTCATAATCTCAAGAGGAGGTAAATAAACTTTGAAAAGGTTTAAAAAATGAATTAGTCAATTGTATTAACCTATTTTCATTTAACCACTAAGACTTAATATACAATGGTCGTATCCCACATCCTACAAAGCCGCTGTTAAGATTTTTGTTACAGATTTTAATTGCACAGTAATCCAGTCCCACTAGCACATCAAAGGCCCCATGTCCCTCTTCACCACAATTCCAATTGCTCTCATCAGCAAAGAAGTTTAAAGCACAATCAAATTTCTTTTCCAATCACATGAGCCCTGTTAATAGGCTATTCTTTGTGTTCATTCATCCATTTTAGATTCTACAACTTCTCCAAGATGTCTTGAAGAACAGTTTACAATGAAACTTTTGAATGCAAGCTGGCCTGGGGAACACCTTTATCACCATTTAGCTGTTCCCCAGAGGCTAACAGGTAACATGGCCGGAGATAAGACAGAACTAATCTTTTTGGTGATTAAACTCTTTCAAAATTACAGTGAAAACATCACACCCAAAGGTTGGATTAGTCAGGACTGATACTGAATATTGACTTTTCAGGGAAGAGGAGAAGAAAAAAGAAAGAAAGTGGTAAATAATTCGATGCCATTCTTTAATGATTTAAAATTACTGAGTGTCAACCAAAACAGCAAATAACACATTACTTTATATATTGGGCATATGCATAAGAACTTACCATTTTCACTGTCGGACTTGTTTTCGTGTTCGGTATCAGTCAGAGTGAGGGCTGAGTTGGAACGGCTCGACAGACAGGAACTGCGCCCTGATTTGACCCCCCTGCCCCAAAGTCTCATGGCATGCTCTGGAGACATCACTCCTTCATTTTCAGTATCAGCATCTGACCCTGCACTGATAGAGTAACCTCTGTGGGGGAGCCCCATTTCCGCACAAAATGCCAGTCCTCGACGAGCTGCTGGTTCACAAACTCCTAACTGCCTTAGGGTAAAATTCTGTCCTGATTAGGGGAAAAAAAGATAACAAAAAGTGAGAATTTTTATTAATTATTTTGTTTTAAGAATCTAAAAGTTAAAACTCTTCATGTGTGTAATTGTCTCAGATATCACATAAGGTGTTTTGTCAAAACTCTGCCTGTATTACAATCAGGTGGATTCTTTTGTCTCTGCAGCGCCTGTTTTCATTCACAGGACACCTCAGCACTGTTTTATCAACTGCCTAAACACATCAGAAGTGCTCCTGGGTAGCAAATAAACAAACCAGAACCTACCAACTAAGACAAGCCAATTCAGCACATGAAAGGATTAAATAATAAATTATAAACTTTTTCTTTCTTTTTTTTTTTTTTTAAAATTATCTTTCAAAGCATAAAAGCACTTATCAAAGTATTTGCCAGGATTTTTAGTTGGTTGGTTTTGAAGTTGTTGGGTTTGGGTTTTTTTGCTTGCCCTGGTTAGAGGCCAAAGCAGCAGGCTCTTTTCCCCATACATTTGTCCCCCAGTGTGGCAATGGAAGAGCTACATAGGAACCAAACTCACTTGGTTTTTATTTGATCTCCCTGCCCTACTTTAATACACAAATAAATACAAATAAACAGGACCACGGCCACCTGTTACCTGCAGGTACTGCAGTAAAGTTGTTATTTTTTGTGTCATCATATTTTGAGAAGCATTTTAAGCTTTTACTGCTAAAGCAGAGTCTCTGCATTTTAACAGACTTTTAGCCTCTGTTCCGGGGCAGAGCAAGAGACATAAGTGAATCCCAAGTGATTGTATTAATAAATTTAGTGCAATAAACTTGTGACACTTCAATAACTTAGAGTGTCTAAATCATGCGACACTCAAAAATGACTGCGTTTTTAATGGCTGTGTCTTCATCCTACTTTTATGTCTGTAAATTTAAGACATTTTATGATATATAGACACTTGGCAAGCTCCTTTGCATGCCTCTACCCATAATGCTTTTCCACCCTAGCCCACAACTATTTCATAGCTCTGAGAACAAATTAGGGCACACATTCAATTTTTGAATCTGACAGGCATCCTAATTTCTCCAAAATTAGTCATTTAACATAAAAACACACTAGCAAGAAAATTAAAGCAAGAACAGAATCCTATCAATGAGAAAGTAATATAATTGCAGAAGTGTGAATACAGAAGTGTAAATAATTCCTGAAATATTAAGAGTTAACATACTGGTCATTAAGGTTTTTTAAGTCATCTATTATTTTATAGCTGCAGTTCCATGAAGTTGTTGCTATAAGCTTCTTAACAGCCAGAACCATAAATGAATCCTGACAATGACTTTCATAAATAATGAAAGTCAGTTACTACAATTAGGTACAAATCAAACTATTTATTATGCAGCTGTGAATAGATTATTTTAATGAAAATATAGCTGGAGAGGTAAATATAAAGGAGTAAGCATATCTATGACCATGTCTGAACAGTATGAAGGGTGTAAGAAAGGGGATTATCATGCACACTGATATTATCTTGTAATTTTTTTAAGCTGTCATGCCGTGTGAATTTTCTGGGTTTATGAGAGCTGAAACTAATCAGCACAGGAAACAGGCCAAAAAAACCACCCAGCGGTAAAAGGTCAGAGCTGAAAGTAGTAAAGTGCCTAAAATGCTTATTATTTTGTATTTTGGTATATATATGCTAAGGGTGACAGTATAGAACACTAGTTTATGCATTTGGTACATTATTATGTGAATCTACATTTTCAAACAGTTCCCCAAAGTCAGAAAAAAATACAGGAGAAGCCTATGTTATGTGCACTTGTGTACGTATACAGGTGTCTCTACCCATAGAGTAGCTATGATGTGTACACAACTGCACATAGAGCATCTCATTTGTTCTAAAAACAGGGGGGGTTTAGAAGAAAAATGGAACGGAAAGAAGTATTTTTGACCAAAGATTACTTGAATCAGTAACAAAACTGCTGTTGACTTCAGTGCTACAAGGTGTTATTCCTACGGTCCCCACGTCACAGTGCTGAGATGGGAAGGCGAGGAGGGATGCAGGCAGACACAGACGGTGCCTCTTGAGCCACAACAGCCCCAGCTGCAGCGGGCGAGCATCACAACCTGCAGCCCTTCGCCAGCCTGCACCACACACCCCAGGCTCCCCCCGTGGCCAAAGCAGCCTCTTGGCACTCATGGAGACATCTGTGCAGACACAGCGATTTGAAGAGACTATTCCACACACACACACACACTTTTATTTTCCTCTTAAACACTTGTTTCTAAGAGAAACTACTTCAGGCATTTTATAACATCTTCCCTGATCTTTCTCTAGGAGAGTCAGTCTCAGGCACAACATACTACTTACCATCTATTAATGGATTTTATCTTTTACTTTAAAATTACAACAGCCTACCTCCATGTAAAATATTTTCTTCCCTCCCCCCCTTTAAGAATTTTTTAAAAACCCCACGGCCAAGATGGCACGTCATAAGGCCAAAACAGAAAAGGGAGGCAGGTTTGAATATTGATCTCTTATCCCATTCAATATATTAGAGCTTTTCACTACACTGAGAAGTTTTACAATACAGCCCAGAAATGCTGTAAACAGTTTTACAATCATCAAGCTACATAATCTTCTGAATTAAAGCTTTCCTAAGAGCTTCACTAAGAGGATTGTACTCCATGTAAGTTGCATACACAAATGAAAAAAACAAAACAAAAAACCCCCCAAAAATCCACAAAAGCCAAACTGAAAAGTTGACATAGAAAAATAAAAATATTTATTTGTGTAGGAATTTATGTCCCAAAGGAAATCTTATATGCAACAGAAAAATCTTACATCATCTTAAGATTCCTGAACAATGAGAAGAGGAAATCTTCCAGGATCCAGGGGAAGATGAACACAGCTGGGACCCAGACCTAGTGGGTAGCAGAGTAGTTGGGAGCTTTTATCTGATAATGAACAATACTACGAAATCAAAATAAAAGCTGAAAAGGAGGTTGTAGGAGCTTAATGGGAAAAAAACAGTATGAAAAGAGAATGTTCTTCTTGCGTTTGTAGAGTTTCTAATTAACCTTTCCAGAATGACTTCCACGTGAGGGATTTAACCATCAGTTTCCTATACTATACGCACATTCGCAATTTCTCCCATTGACAGTAAGTGCCTCAAGAGTTCATAAAGACGTAAAAACAGCTTGCCCATTGTAATGAACTAATTCCTGAGAAGAAAATGTAGGCACAGAATAAACAGGCAAAGTGCTTTGCGGGTTTTTAAACTTTCCTTTAAAAAAGTATGAAGCGTAAAGTGAAAACAAAATTAGACACAATATTTCAAGGAGACTTATTCTGGAGACACCTTTGGGGGTTTTGGACTATTTGGAATGATGTGTCATGAAGTTACATTTTAAAAACTGACAATAATGCTGTTTACTACCATCCAACCATTAGATACTGCATTTCTCTTGGCTGGGAATATCAATTTATTGGTATTGTAAGTAATGCTGATGTCCTCCATTTGTTCAGACAAGAACAAAATTAATTAATAACTCTAAAATAACTTGCAGAAACTTGCGCAGCAATCACTTTTAAAAACACAGCATTTGCCAACAGTGACCATACAAGCCTACCTGTTGTGTTGCTGTGTAAGCAATGATCCACACATGACTGGTGTACCTGCTTAACTACATCGGTTAAATATGTACTAAAAAGTATACTAGAATACTTTTAATATATATGGTCAATATTTATAATTATTTTTCTTAAAAGATAATGTTTAAAAAATATATATTTCTATGCCAGAATCACACAGGTTATATTGTCTAGAAATGCACATTTTTTTTCTTTTTTTTTTTTTTTAGTTTAAACAAATACTGCTATAAACAAGTTTGATGTATTCAGAAATTATGTATTACTTTAGAAAGACAGAAGTTAAAAGCTGGAATTAAATAGAAACCTGCTGCACTTGTGCCATATTTGTTTTCCTTGCCTGAACTGGAGAAGTCATTCAAAGATATCCATTACAACTTAACCTTCAGGTTGGAAATGTTATTTGTGGAAATGGGTTTTTGAAGAGGACTACTAACCAAAAGAAAAGGTCCCATGGTTCTTCAATTATCAGTCTTTTCTCTAAGTTGGATCTATACACAGAGATGTTATCTTAAAAATCATGAAAAGGTGAAAGAAGCAAACAGAAAGAATGAGCAAAAAATTGCCACAGAAAATTTGGCACCATCTCCAGACATCAGCATTTTCCTTACTAATTCATTAACTACTGATAAATTGACAAGTCAGGTTTCAGCGACAACAGACTATCTTGAAAAAGAGGGAAAGAAAAAAAAAATCTGAAAAGCCACTAAAGCACCTGGTTCATTAGCATAAAAATACCCCCATTCTTTTAAACCAGAGGAATTATAGTGTTAGTGCTTTTGCTGACTTCTGTCCTGTCCTAAAAGGACAGGCAATACCAAAAAGGCAGAGGTTCCAAACCTATCCAAGGTCATACTCAAAATTCTGTTTACTTTGGCTCTTGCTAATGTTTCTGATGCTGTATCTGCTGTCTCTATATACCACATTACTTGTCAGTCCCCTTTCTAATCTATTCCTCCTCAGTATCTTGCCTTCTTCTATCTGCCTAGAACTGATTTTTGCCAATCAAAAATCAAGCATATTTTCCCTATAATCACTCTGTGATAATGCATGACAAAAATACTTATACTAAACTTAGAAAAATTATGAAACAACTGAAGTTATACAGATGCAAAACTATGGTCACTGTTCTTTAGGAGAACCAATCTTCTCCCTTACATTTCCTTGATTTACTACTTAATCCGGATTTTTGCGTGTGGTTTTTTTGTTTGTTTGTTTGCTTTTTTTATTAAAGGTAGCTTCATTTACTTAGAAAGCAAATCAGGAAAAAATACCTTTCTCCTGTTTTTATTTTTTGTCTGCATATTACCGGATGCAAATACCTCCTCAAAAACAGAGCACTTCATATAAGCTTATTGTATAAGCAGCACTGCTACCGAAGTGTTACAAGGACCATACTGCTTTCTGCCATTGTGATATGGGCAAAGTACTTACTTCCTTTTCATTTCATATTTAGGGGATATGTTTTTCTATTGAAGCTCTTTATATGGAGCTCATTCTCAATACGTCTGAACACTTTCTATAAAGCAGAAGCCAGCACACAGCTGCATCATATTTGGAACGCTTCATCATGTCTGCACAACCAAGAGCTCAACACTACTGACCTAATTCTACAGTACTTTGCCATCCTAACCCATAGACAAGTATGAAGGAATGGCTCTGTTAACTGCAAATTGGCTGGTCTATTCACTTCACTAATTCCTGAAAAATACAGCATTTAATCCCATCTTTTTATATAGTCATAGGCAGCAAAACTAACTCTTCTATTTGCCGGGCAGTAGGTAGTCACTACAGGACCAATAAAAACTTGGGTAGATATCATCTTCCTGGATCATCAAAGCAGAATTGAACTGGTTTAGCAAGAATTATCATATTTCAAGTGAAAATTCGAGCTGTTTTCTTACGGACAAATATGTAACTTCTTTGTAAATATTATTTTTCATTTACAGGGGCAAATACAGTGTGGCACACCTACTTACTTCCTTACAAGGAGGTCCTTTGTAAGAAAAGTCTTGGGAAGAAGGACACAGAACTGGAAATAAATGTACAGTAGGAATTTGAAACGAAATGAACGAAAATGAAAGGATAGAGGTTTTTTTTTGTAAAAAATAACAAAACTGATATCTTGGATCCTCTAGAAAACTGACAAGAAGCGTACAAATGCTACCTCCAGAAGTCAGAAAGTTAGGTGGGTAGAATGCAATTACACAAAAGAGAGAATGACTAATAGATGTGATACATCCATTCTGTCACACCAGCTTCACAATATATTTAGTTAGGAGGAGTTTTCAAAGCTGTACTTGCAGAATTCTGTTTGCTAGGATGCAAGAAATTGCAATGAAGATTGATAAGTAATGAGCTTTGCCTATGTTAATATTTTCTTTCTGATTTGGTGTAGTATTTTGTTGTTATTTTTTCAGTCTGATTTTTTTTTCTTTTGCTTTTGTTGAAATTATCTGTGAAATTTAAACCATTCTGATGCACTGTATCACATTTCCTTCTGTTCTTAATTGTGTTTTTCTTTTCACTCATCACAACCATTTTCCTTGTCACCCCTTAATCTCTCTTTCTTGACCTTTCCGCTCTATTCACTCTTCCATCTTAACCTCCTTTTCTTGTCATTATCTGATTTGGAGTGGAACTGTAAGATTCCTAGGAAATACAGTTGCTTCTCTAATATATCCAGTAAGCTACATAATAACAAAGAGCATTAAAATATATTAAATTTCACTGAGTGTACATATAATTTTGAAATGCTCATTATTCTCAAAAAATATCAACCACACAGTTCTCTCATTCTTCATGAACTTTCAAAAGTATTTGGAGCCATAAGTCATGGTGTTGGCAACTTTTGAAAAGGTTATTGCCAGATACTGTAAGTTCTCTGAGCTGTACTTACTGTACAGCTCTTGATAAAAGAGCTTTATGCAAGACTCAAAACTCAAGTTAACTCTTGGGGGGAAAAAGAAGTATAAATCAGACACATATATTTGTGGGATATAAAGTATGTCAAACCTGTTATTTAAACGAGCCATGTATTTTTATTACTATAGAATCACAAGGAGACATTGATTGAAAAGATAGCCTGGGAAAGTTATTATTTTTGGATATAGAGCAGAACTGATGTGAACAATCTTGCCACTGGTTTTCCAAATTATGGTTCAAATGTGCAGACCCTCCTGTGCAGAATGGGAAACTCATAACTTTATTCCCTGTTAGGCTTGAGGTGGCCTTCAAGGGATCTTCAGTACTAATCCACAGACTAGAACACAAGAAACACTTCTTAAACCAGTATTAAGAATAAAGGCTGTTTGTCAAGCCCTTCTGAAGTTACCACAGAGCAAGATTAAAGTCAGCTGAAGATAATTTCACAACTGCACAGTTCAGGGCTTCGAAGCTCCAGAAAACATGAACATGTTCCAGTAAGGGAATTAATAATTCATACATTATGGTTCCAAATTTGGGGATTTTATATAAAAATCTGATTTTATGACTATGATTTTATATTGTACAAACTAAATTAAGAGAAACTAGCACAGCTGTTCTGATCATGGGCTGCAAAAGAGACCAAAAAAAAAGAAAAAAAGGATTTGTGGATTTAGAAAAGAAACTCCATGAGTAGCAAAGAACACAAAGTCTTGATCATGAGCAGAGTGACAGTACAGACCCTTTAGGCCTCTGTCTTCATCTTAGGATCCTAAGACCAAATCATTTATTACAAGATAAGAATAAAGCCTAAATTTGATAGATATGACGAAAATATGACCCAAGGGTAAGCCATGTAGAGATGATGGATATCCAGTATGCAAAGAGCCCACAATCACAGATCTGACAGGCATGAACTGCCACATTCAGGTCAGTATGATGTTAATGACATGACATACATGTGAAGTGGAGAAAGAAGGTGAGGAGGAAGGAGGCAGCATGAAGAGCAGTACACAAACCAGAGCTCAGGCTTACTGCTATTCCTCCCCATGGGAAGGAGAGAAAATTCTAGTCACTTATGCCTTTCCATTAGGGAAAAGCATGTCTGCCACCACAAAGTGAGTAGACAGACCCACAGAGGTATATGCCTCTTATCCTGGTAGAACACTTGATTAGTTCTACAGGCTATGAACTGGTACAAAGGAAAACCCAACACACCTACTGAAAGTAGTGTATACATTGCAGTTTGTGGAATTTCATGAAGAAGTAACCACATGTATGGGAACTGACTCTTCAATGCATGGACAGACGGAGGTGCTCAAACCATTGCTATAGCTAAATGCAAGAAACAACACAGAATACGGACCCAAATATTTCTGCAGAAATGAAAGCCTCTTATTCCCTCTATTACACTACCTGTCACAACTGCCCAAGAGGTTTTCCACTCTGTAAACCCCCATAATAAATGTAGTGCCTTAATTTAGATGTTCTAGCAAAACATCTATTATGTTGAAGATGAGAGAGGATTTATGACTCAGAGATATTTATGGCACTACAAAACAAAAAAGCAGAAAAACAAAGCTTGAAGCAAATGTGTTCCCTTGGCTTTGCCATTTCCTCTTTTGGCTTTAATAAGCTCAGTAACACCGAGTACTGTCTCTCAAGCAAGTAAGTTGTGACACTTTACAAACTAATTTCAGAAAGTATCATGGAAGTTTCTGAGGAATTACTCCTATTTTACATCTCTGCTTCACTTTATGCATTTATGTGCCAGTGATGGAATAAGCAATCTTTCACAGCTTGGCCTCCAGCCCTGACTCTCAGCCCTAAGCTCTAAATCAATGGACAGTAGAGACAAGACACTTCAGCCTCTTTCTACCCTTAGCCCACATCTAACCACACACTTTTCTAGCTTTATTCTGTCCATAGATGTTAACATGCTGAAGTCATCTTTCACAGCCATGCATGTGATCCATTTATCTCCCTAGTCCTCAGTTTAGTTTTTATTATGAAAAGAAGCATCACATACATCCCAGTATATGAGCTACAGAAAGATATAAGAGCAATTACAGACCTTCTACAGTATCTGCATTTCCATGAGGTTGAAAATCCTTGTGCAGGTCCCTTGCTCACCTTATAGATCCTTAATCATTATGATCAAAAACTTAACTTTCCTATTTGCAACTGGACTATTGGAAGACAAGATTTTTACTCTATAGACCTGGAGAAGCTGTGTAGAAATGCCTGATCAAGCAGTCTACCTCCAATAACCAAGGTTGATTTCTCCCTGGAGAATTACAATTGCCCTTTGTCTCCAGATCTGTAGCTCATATACAGGCCATGACCCACAAGGGACCAATTTCAACTAGGCGAGTACCTTAGAGCATGTGTACATATCACTGAGGGTGAGCTAAATATACTTCTAATCAAATAAAAGAGAAATGTTTTTCTTAGTATCACTTTGTAGCTAATAGAATAACTTTAAAAGTCAACAGATCCTTATCACCTGGAACCTGAAAACCAATTAACTTCTTATTGTTGCTTTAAGGAGTAACTATGATAGAAATGTGAGATTATAATAGTACTTAGCACTTACAGTGCTTTTCATCTTCAAAGCATTTTGCAAACATAAACTAATTAATCTTCCCAACATGCCTGTGAGGTGGGTAGGTGTTATTATTCCTGTATTACAGAGGGTAAAAAAAGAAAAAAACACCTCTGGCAGAAGGTTATATGCTTAGCTCAAGGCCATAAAATTATGCAGAACATACTGGCACTGTATGCTGCTTACAGAAGTTACCCACTGAAATCAGGCAGGCACTGCATGTGGCCATGTTTTAGCATAACAAAAAGGGATCTGTCATGATGACAGTTGGACATATCTTGCACTGTAGCCAGGAAACAAAACACTAATTCCACTATCTGCCTTAGATTTTGAGAGACAGTGTCACTGAATGGTGACACTGAATGGTAATTTGCTCATTGCAAGATCACAAATCACCAATACAATATTTCATTCCTTTGTGTAAACAACCCGCAAAGCAAGCTAATTCAGTTCTATTGAGGATCGCTCAATAGTCAAAATCGGCTCATCAATAAGGCAAAGGTAGTGGAAAGCCAAAAATGGTCTTATGCTCTCTGCTTCAGAGAGGTAGGCTTAAAGCATTCAAGCTTTAGGTTTAAAAACATGACCATTTAAATCCTTTAATCCTACAGTTGACATTTATGGTGACTAAAAAGATTAAACATTTTGCTATCCAAATAATTCATTTTGAGCAGCTAGTATTTAAAAGCAATAGACTTTGGAGTAATATTACATTAGGATAGAAGTTGCAATTAAGGTTCAGGTTTCTGAAGTCTTAAAATGTATCTTTGACAGGGTTTAATACCTTATATGATAAAATAAAATTGTCATATATATCACTGTTTCAGGTTCCTCTTTTGCTGAATGGTGATATTTTTCTAGCACCTTAACCTCACTGCCATGGGAATAGCAGCTGAACAATAGCTGCGATATGTCCACACACTGTAATGTACTGTACGTGGCTTTGCTTTTTAGCACCCTGGTATCTGATCCAGCATATTGTGAAGGGAAGGAGTTCTTTTTCTTTACTTGTTTGGTACGTTCAGCCTCTCTTTTAGCAGCTTCAAGGAGTTCTTAGGTCATTTAATGTCATTAAGGCACTTAAGTATTCCGGAAGAGTAAAGGTACCAAACTGTGCATAGGAGTAGTTTCTTCTGCAAAGCTGAAAGGGATAGCATGAAAATAAATTCCCAGTGAGGCTTGGCTGACAATAAGTTGTTTAACTGATAAACACAGTGAACTCATTCTCACAGCCATCTAAAAAGACCAAATAACTTTACCTGCAGTCTAAACCATATTTGATTCAAGCTCCCAAAAAGCAAAAAAATTAACAAAACCTGCACTGCCTCATTGGTTTGTCTAATAGAAAAAGGTGCCCTGCAGCTCAGCTTTTCAATTCCCAGTTTGCAAAAAATGCTCCGATTATTTTGTAAGGAATGATGAACACTCACAAATCTGCACTGCATCCTGACACCTATGCTTGTGGTTCAGCCTCTTGCTCCTGTGCAGAAATTCACTAACACAATACATGAACCACTCTATAGGACCACTACGCTGTTCTGCAATGACAAAAATCTTTGAAATGGAATAATGACTGTTTGATATACTGAATATTTCTTGCCTTTAACATCTATCTGATGGTAAATAAAACACAGTTTTTGCCTGCCTGCATTTTTCTTACTGATAATATAAAGATTTTCAGTTCTTCTGAGTCCAGGTATGACTCATGATCTCTTTCCAGTTAGTTTCATATTGTTATATTATTATTTCTAATTATTTTTTCCAAATGACATTTCAAAAATACTGCTTTCTGTATTTCTACAATCCTTCCCATCCACACTATAGTCATGTCATACTTTGAGATACTTTTGCATAGCAGTCTCATGTACTTTCTATCACTTCACACAGTAGCTTAATTTTCTAAACACAGGAATTTTTCTCTGTACTACAGAGAAATTCAATTTTATACAGTCAGCTTTAATCCTGAATTCAGCAAGAGTTGGGCATAATGCAATATACAATCATAGAATCAATCACAGAATGCTTTGGGTTGGAAGGGGCCTTAAAGATCGTCTAGTTTAAACACCCCAGCCATGGGCAGAGACTCCTGATCAATTACAAGCGTTTAGGTTGCTAAATTCAATTAGAAAAGTTGTACATTTAAATCAGGCTGCTTTTTATAGTTGGATAGTTCAAAGTATAAGAAAATAGATGTCTTCTTCCTCCCTAACTCATAAACAGCAAACAATCAAATCATCACATTTTGAAAAGTAAGTAGTCTTTCATGGAGCTTCATCCATTGTCAAGCATGAGAGTAGGTATTTTCTCAAACATGGAATATAGAACTGAGTATCTATCTTAAAACTTCTTGTAAGATAAAAAGCTCATGGCCCCTCCATTTACATGGAGGGGTGCTGAGTTTACGTATTCACCAATTATTTTTTCACTCTTATGTAAGCTTTATAAACAAAGTGAAACAAACTAACTAATTTAGAAGTTCTACAAAGAGTAGGCTAAATAATCCTCATCTAAAGCTTTTAAAACAAAAGCAGTTTTGCAACAAATGCAGAGGCTTGAGAGAAACGGAAGGACACCACGGGAGGTCTTACCTCTGACTGAGGTTAACTGAAAGCATGTCACCTACAATTTCCTAAACAAGCACACCTGCTCTTCCAATCTTGTCAACTGGGTTTCAAAAGTGACCAGATAATCCCAGTTATATGACAATTTCATGTTTAAATATTGTACAATAGGTTTTAAATGATGTTTTAGAATTCTAATGACAAGCAAAAATATTTTTAGACTCTTATTTCTATTTATGCAATTAATCTAAAGCAACAGAAATTCAACAGAAGAGGAGAAAGATCCTGTGACTGAAACTGGCAATAAGACAATCTCTTCTCCACAAGAAAAGATTTCATGGGATAAAGGTACCACTAAATAAAGCACACTGATCTCCAACAGCAGTATCCCTTTCAGAATTCCTATCTTTGGATTTTGGGAAGCAGGAGCACAAAGACATGTACTGAGTCAACTCAGGAAGAAGAGGTGGCAAAGTCCTGATTCATTAGCAGAAAGCTTTGAAAGACTTTACCCTAAAATATCAGTCATAAAAAAAGACAGTGACATTTTCAGTTGTGCCACATTGGAGAGACCTGAAAAACTCACGTAACTGCTCCAGTAACTTTCCCGACACAGCAAATTTCATATGGCTATTTTACACAGTCTGGGCAAAAAAAGTGAAACACTGATCACGATTAATTTTTAAAATAAATTTCCAATTATATTTATTTATTAAAGCTTGTTTCTTTTGCTTACAGATTTATTTCCTGTTGATTTAGCAGGCTGTCAACAAAGCCACATATCTGCACTCTATTTCTAGACAGAGTGGAGAATAAAAACAAAACCACAGGGAAGCATGTTTTATATATTATTGAAAATCCTCTTGAATGACCTTGAAGACCTTTTCCACAAAACACCTCCCATGCCAGAAGCTGTAAATTCTTGGTCAAAAATGAATCAAAGGAATACACCACCTCGGACCACAAAACAAGCCCTTTATTACCTGACCCTATCAAACCTGCAGGCAGTCCCGAGAGGTGCCAAACCAGCATGCATTACAGGAAGCCAGTAAGTGATACAAAAAGATTTGAAAGGATAATGAGGGAAATCAAATGGGCACAGATGACAGTGCTGAAACCACTGAAAGGTGAAGAGGACATTATAAATACCAGACTACCACTTGAGGCCCAGAGACATGCAATTTATTGCATATTGGGCAATAAGTATTGGCTAAATACTATGTGCTTCTCTAAAGAAAGTGAAGAGGAAAAGAAATCCAAGGCCCAGTACACCATCATATGTCACATGCCAGACCACATAACTTCTTCCAATTTGTTATCATTTAAAAAAGAATAGTATTCCATTTCGTCGATACTTTATGAATTCATTAAATAAATGGTGCCTGTTTTGATATAATTTCGTCACTAGTACTAAGAAAGTGCCTACAGTACAGGTCTTAGAAAACTTCCTCTTGATTTTACCTCATAATAATAATCATGTGTGATTATTAGGTGGCTACGGACATAAAACTAGAAAACAATGATGACCTGAAGTTTCAACACATCACAGAAACCAAAAATAAACAGCAGAAAGTAGACTACAGTAGCAGCAAGCCTCAGTTACACGAGCCTAAGAGAAATATTTTTATTTCCCTTACAAACATTTGTAGGCAAAAAAGTCAACACCATCTGCCCAGCTCTAATTGTAATGTACAGTTATTCTACAAGGAACAAAGAAATACACCAATGGGGAAAGTAATTTTAAACACTCTAAAAGTAAAACTAAGGACTTCCTCACAAGGGGAGAAATTTATCTTTCCATACCTAAATCTATTCTTGTTTCTGTATGAAAGAGAAGACAGATTTAAACAGAAGACTGAGGCTTAGGTTCACACAGCCCTTGGCCTAGCTGTGTCCTTTTAGATAGCTGGACTGCAGTACTCTACACATTTTCTAACTGGTTTTCTTTTTTCTTAGTATAATAAGTAGCTTAGCTGTGGACATGTGAAAATGCTGATTCCAGACACTACAGTTTTGAATCTAAAAGCAATGCATAAGTGCCGAACGCTATGTGGAGCCAAGTTCAATCTCTCAGAATCACTGAGGTCCGAAGGGACCTCTGGAGATCATCTAGTCTAAACCCTCTGCTCAAGTACAGTCAGTTACAGCAAGATGCTCGGGATCATGGCATTTCCTTGGGTATTTAGACTTCTTATGTCTCTCCAGTCATAGACTCAAAAATTTGACAGTGAGCTTTAGCAACCTGTTACCATCATAGATACGCACAAAAAAAATTCTCCAACACACCCAAATGTGCAAATTGTGAACTAATTCACCTTACTCACTGTACGGTACTTTGTTACTGCCCTTGTGAAGACAAGAGCACTGAGTTAATGCCTGATTTATATGCTCATCCACACATACTATGTTTCCACAAACCTATTCATAGGGCGTGGCCTTCTTGAAACAGCTGTATTTGCTTTTTTTTTATTAATTTTCAGGCTATTTACATTTTAGATATACAGGAGTGTCAAACTTTTGGGCAATCTGTTAATGAGCTGGATAACTGGGGGTTTAGTTTTTAAATTTTAAGGCCTGCATGTTTCACACTTGACTCTGCAATATTGTCACTGACCCATTGCCCGATACGGGCCATTTATTTCCTGTGCATCACATATTATTTTCAAAGGTGGTACACGATGCTTCCCCGTCTTTGTAAAACATTTAGGGAGATACAAGTGAAGTGCACTATGTGTGTAGAATATTACCAAAACTGATGAAACTGATATACTAACATATTCTTCCTGAAGCAGGAATGCCTTGGAACTAATGAATTTAAACACTCTGAATTAAAACATCTTGCCTACCTTGTCTGGTATACTCATCTGCTTCTCTGTGGACCAAATCTTTTACCCGGTTTCCATACAGCAACCTAGAGGAATCATGATCAAAAGCTTTCAAGGTTTCACTGGAGCTGTAAGACTTCTGCGTAGGCACTCTGCACTCCTCATTTTCCGCAGAAGAGTTTGTATAGCGCCGTTCCTTGTCCCGTCTGCTCTTTGTCAGGGAGCAATAAGGCCTACGTTCCTTCACATCCATACTTCATTCCTTCTCTGTGCACATCAGTCCAGCTTATTTGGAAGTCTTCTCTACATTCAGCTTACATTCACCTATAATAAAATTAGAAAGACAACCACTGATGTGTTACAATGATCTCTAATTGCTGTAATTGCTCCCTAACTGTCCGGAAGAGAAAGAAAGGAAGATCTGCTCAGCAATGAGTGAGAAGCACTTCTGTGCGTGTCTGCAAGAATTCCCAGAGCTCCAGGCACAAGCCGTCCTGATCTACACCACTAGCAAAGAAATTCTTGAGAACAACAACGCAATAATACTCATTTTTATAAAACAGATTAGAAGATCAAAAGCAGACTGAGAACATGGTGGGGAAAAAAAGGAGGTTTTCAGCTTTAGGAATGTGTTACTTGCCTAAAATCTATTTGTAGGTAATCTGTTTTCTGTTTCTCTGAGAAGAATGTATGCTTTAATGACAAAACTGACTTTCTTCTGCTTGTCAAAAATTTGTGGGTTTAATGTTTGGTTTTTTAATGTACTTCTTTTTAAACTTATAGACTTCTATAACTTTTTTATTGCAATTTCTATTCTAAGAAAATTGTTCTCATCAAAGAACATGCACATATGATTTCACAGCAAGCTACAAAACCATTTTAGGTCATGTCCAGGAAGGTTTCTCCAAGCCAGCATGTTCTGTGTAAGTTGTGCTAGAGAGTAAGAAAATATTTCATTTGTAAATGACAGTCAGAAATATTGTTTCTTTCCCTCAAGTGTTTAAGGAATATTACAGTAAGAATCTTAGTTCTATGACTATTTATTTTTCTTTAATATTTCATTACATTTATTTTTCAAACCCAGACTTGTCAGTTTGATTTCTTGGGTCCTGCACCCTTAACCAAAATATCTACATTTTTGACAGACACTGTCTGTCAATTTTGGTTTTGTTTTTCAAAGAGAAGTGCTAAAATAAAATAAATAATATAATTTGTATCTTTAAACAGCTGACAAAACAACTAAATGAAGCACAGTTCAGATGACTTTAATACTTTGCAACTGCACTTCTTAACTGGAACCTTCATATTTCTTGTTTAATACCTTAACAGACTAGGGTTTCTTCCTTTGTCTCAAAGAGAACTTTCTCCTCAGTGCTCCCCTCAATTTCAAGCACTTAAATGTAAAAAAATACAACTAAGAAAAACTGATTACTTTACAAAGTACTATCAGTCAAGTTTGCAACAGCAAACTCCATTTGCACTCTTTTGAGCAAAAACAAGATTGCTTTATAACTCTTTACTTGTTTAAACAATATCAAACAAATTAGCTGTCATTCCTTAGAAGACTTTTAGAGAGTATTCAATTTACTACAGAACTACAATTCAAGCTTAGGAATGGCAGCCAGTCCTATATCACTCTATTTTCAAATTTTCCAAAAAGGTTCTTGTATTTCTTGACCTATGTGAATCTTAATTTAGACTAAAAGAGTAAGAAAACCTTCAATTTGAGCAAATTCTCTTCTATTTTTATTATACTTTCAAATGTTAAGTGTTTAAAAAGAAACAGAAATTTTTACATGATCAGAAAAAACAAAGTTTTAGAATAGAACAATATATTAAATTTATGACTGTTTAGGTATCTGCATGCCTACATAGCACACCTTTTTAGGTTAAATGAAACACTCAGTTAGTAAAATATTTCATTGACTAATGAATGTAAGCTCTTTCCACGTGAAAACTATTTTCTAGACATTTTATAAACTTTGCTTTTTATTAACACTAAACTAAATTGTAAATGTAAAAATAATTACTAACAAATACACACAGGAATTCTTTTGCAGTGTAAAGACTTTGTGGAAGCCTATCTCCCCTTTCATCTAAGCCTTTCAAGACTTTAAAGGGCCACTAATTCCTAATGTTTCTAAACTGCACCACAGGAAAACTGATGTATGCACCATCGAAGATGAAATAATTCCGATTTTTTTCCAAGTTTTCAAAATACTTGGTGTTAAAAACAAACAAACAAAACCCACAACAAAACCCAAACCAATAAAGCTAACTCTTCTTTGCACAATAGCATGTTACTATACCAAGTTAAAATCCTCAAAGATTTAATCCTTGCTGCAGCATGAGGAAGTACTGATCTGCTTCCCGCAGTTGTCAATGCATACAATAAAACTTCAAAAAGCACTTATCTGTGTTATGTATTGCCTCTCCAGGCAAAGAATGAAAAGGTTAAAAACATCCACACTGTTTAATAGCACCACATTATGGAGATACTTTAGCTCCTGCCATCATAATGAGGACTAGTGCATTTTTTTTGTGGGCATTTAAAAAAAAAAATTTTCTTTGAGATTTAAGAACCTGATCTTTTTTGAATCTGGCATTATACAAAACACCTGCTTAATTTCAGTAACCTTTAACTTTAAAAATTAAGAGTATCTCTCAGCAAGTCTTAGGAAACGGTTAACATCCCCAGGCTCCTGTCTCTGAAATTACTTACCAGTGAATTCATACACATATCCAAAAGAAGGCAGAATAAAAGCTACCTTAAAGATCTGTCTACAGATAAATGTTCTCTGCCGTGATCAGACAACAAGCAGAAAAAGAGAACACAAACGTATTTGCAGAACACAAAACCAAATCTCTGTTAATGTTTAAGTAGAGTAAGTCAGCAGTGACAAGTCAAACAAAAGACTTGCACATGGCTTTACAAGATCTTAATTTGTCCCATTATGAATCACTTTTTATTTTTTCCTAGAAAACACCCCTCACCTCCAAATAAGAAAAGTATCTAAGTATCTTCAAATATTGAGAAACCTATTTTAATTAAAAAATAAATAAATAAAAATCCGAACTGGTACTTAGTGCATCTGCTCAGCTTCTTTCTTGTAAAGACCACTGTAGCTAAAATATTAACAAGTTTTTCCACTCAAATCTTCAGATTGAAATGAACCACTGCTGCACAGTTTTTAACATATTTCCTCTTTTTCTTCTCCTCTGTTTCATGTAATATAAAAACAGCATCTCTGGGGCAGTTACCCAAATGCAGAGCAACTAATTTAAAAAATGAGATTAAAATTTTAAAGCACATAAAATTAAATTTATTTTGTGTGGTTATAAAAACACTTGCCTTCATCTGCAAGGAATTTTTTGCCCATATGTCAATATTTATGGTCTATCGGATAGCTTCATTCCAACTAAATTAAGGAATTTTCATAGAGCAACATTTACAAAGCTATTGAACTACTAACTCACACGCTCACAACAGCAAGTCAAAACAGCCGTGCTATATGCTGCTGCATGTTATATTGCAGAGCTAACCTAAAATGGCCTGCATATACTGGAGAAAATCAAAAAAGATTTAACTGTGCATGAAGGAGTGGCGCATGCCACTCCTTCACGTTTCTGTTTAATACTTTTCAAACTATAAAAACCGAGGATGCTCATCTGTGTCACTGAGCACCGGGCTCCCCCATGACCTTTTCAGTGATCTGCCAATGTGACGGGCTCCAGGCTGAATTACACAGGAGGGTGTACACTAATCACCAGACTGACAGGTCAGCTCCGATATGGTCACGCTCATCCCATTTCTGTACATAGCTGAGCTGATTGCAGACTCAGACTGTACTTTCCCAGTGTCACTTGAAATTTTAAAAACACTTCAAAACCATAAAGAGGAGCTGCCCATTTAAAAATTCGTACTTAAATATTTCTTTCTACTTAATTTAGAAGGCAAGCAGAAGATCCAGAGGAGCAATTCCTGTCATGACCAGATCATTAGGACCAGAGAACTCATTTTCTTATGTGTCAGAGTATGTTTTAGACCTCTGACATCATTAGCACATACAGCACAATATTTAATTACCAAGTCAAATAAGTTACAAAAAATAAATAATTAAAATGAATAAATTATCAAAATTCTTTCTTTTCCTCTAAGTGTTGTAGAGACACCAAGTGCAAACACAAAAACTGAGCACAAGGCATATTCACACACACGTGTCAAAGCTACCATGGGAGTTTCAATGACTGAAGTCTCAGACTCAGCCAAAGCTGACTGATGCCCGTTAGAAGTTTTATACTGCATTTCAAATCCCCCAGAAAGCCTTTCATCAGTTCCTTTTAATCACCTACTGCAACACAAAATAAAGTCAGTGTAGTGAAACGGGAAAAAAAAACCAACCTAAACCAAACCACAGTTACCCACCCTTTTTACAAGAAAAAAGTCTCAACAATTAAGTTCTACACTGCAATATGGAAAAGTATAACGGACATAAAACATAGTGTATATTTTAATTGCCAAGATGTATAAAAGGCATTAGGGTCATGCTACACTGTGATGCAAAACAACCAGGTACAACTTTAGTCTGCCTTTCAAAGTGTTATGGAAAATGATTGCATTTCATTCAGCAGCTTCAACTCTGAGTACCTCAAAGGGTTATTACAGTTTAGCAACAGGATGGCAATCGTGCCTAACATACACAGCACTCCCTCCCCATCTTTTACTCAGAGAGCCTTCTTCCAGCATTACACCTGATTCAATGAACATCAAGGTACCTGACGAAGAAGTCTAAACATACCTCAATATTTTATGTCCCTTGATATCTAAAAATCTGCACAGGCATGAACTAGGAAAGAGGTAAGAAATAAAATATTTGTTACCAAAATGAAGAGATAATTTTATAGAAAATATTAGGTCATTGCTTGGGTTGATTTATGGACCTACTATCACTGTTTTAGACATCTCAAAACACAGAAAACAAAATTGGAGTCATTAATATATACAGTACTGGAATAGAAAATATTTCAAAAATGGGAAGCTAAAACTTGTACATTTCCTTATTATAGAGGAACAGTAATAGAGCTTGAAATACTGTTATAAGGAAGGCCAAACAACATCTCTCCTACTCAGTCTCACAAGAAGCAGCAGCAGTAAGGCAAGCAGCATGCTCTTTGGAGCAGAGCCCTTCTTTCCTCCGGGAGGTGAGCACAACAGAGCCAGGCAAGGAGCTTAAACATTACATATCACAAACTTTCCCAACACCTAAATCTAAGAATTTATGCATTTCAAAGATTCACAGCACTCCCAGCTGCAAAGGCCTTCAATATTATTGAATTACTATTATTTTTGGTTTTAATTACCATTATTACAAATTAAGAATAATCACCCTTTTCACACTGACCCCTTACTACAAGCCCAGTCTGAAAACTTGCTTAGATGGGGACCAAACATCCTTTCATGATGCACTACTACATAAACACAGGTAGTACAAGAACCCTGACATTTTTGAGAGAAGAAGCAGGCTTGAACTTCTGTCTGGAATGAGAGCAGAGGATTTTACAGGCTGCAAGTCAAGACAGTGCCTATTCTCAGCACTGACAACAGTTGCTGAAAATAGCATCTAAGTAGTGCTGTTCAAGAGATACGTGACTGCAAATGCCATTATTTTAATGTAATAATAATTTCCTTTGAATCTGTAATTGTTTACAGATTAAACTAATGTAAATATTACATTAGCTACAAATTGCATTAGGTATAGAACTTGGATGCCTCTTAAAAGAACAAAGCGAATTCAACTGATACATGTAAACAAGCTGATTAAAAAGCCAAAGTGCAATATGCAAAAATTAAGAAAATCTTCTGCCCACAAAAAACCCTTCACAATTCCACAACTAATCACCCATAAAACCTATTACAAACAAATACTAAGAAAAACTCAAAAAGCATAAAAGAGTGATGAAATTTCCACTTCAATGGCTGATAAAGTGAGATATGTCAGAAATCAACTGAGCTGGAAAAATGACACTTTGAAGAGGTGCTTAGGATGATCTGTAGCCATGGTGTGCCATTAGTCAAACTGATGACTCTTAATACATGGACATTTCAGGTCATCATATCTAGAAACTCACTTCTTAATATAAAAAGTCTGTCTTCCAGCACAGAAACTAAGAGAGGATGCATCCCAAGTCAGCTTTCTTAAGGAGGATTGGGAAGCAGATGGCCTGTCACATAGGCAGTTCACAAACTAAGATTTAAAAGCCTCCTTAAGCCACTAAATAACCCTATATTTTAGAATCAGATTTAAAACAAACAAACAAAAACCCAAACAAACACACACACACAAGAATAATAAGGAAGACCAGTAAAAATATTTTGTATTTTTCTGCATGTCAGGGGAACAGGACATTCATATCTACCATCACTACAGAATGTAATGTTAATATAAAAGTTACTTTACATAGCCTATCTAAAAATTTTAACTCCATTAGAGACAGAATAAACAACCAATAGATGTACTTTATGTTCATTTCAGAAGTTTCTTGCAATAAGAGTCAGGAAAACCAGCAAGATAAAGAGTTCTGCAGGATCCTGGTTAGTCACAGAGGTTGATGTTTATATAACAATTTTGCTGCTGTTACTCAAAACTGAAATCCTTGGGGGTGGGGGAGAAGAGGGGATGTCGGGGTACGAGACACCAGATATGTTAAATGGAGAAAGAGGCAGAAGACCAGCTCTAGAGAAACACCTAAGGACAATATATGGATTGCTGAGCGGCCCACAGTGGATTAGAAGGACTATCTGTTTTTCCCCAGTTATTTAGGATAGTTTTTATATATGTTAGAATAGGACTTGTTACAACTGTTATTACAACTGTTACCATTGGCTCGCTGTACCCCAGTTTGCCCCAGTTACTGTTACCCCATTGGCCATCCCTTTCCCTGCTCCCCATTGGCCAGCCAGTGGTGCACTGCAGGACCACCATATATGGCTGGCCGACCCCTCTCTCCTCCCCAGTTCGCCCTAAATGTGAAGACCCTACCCCTTTTTTCCTTTCTTGTCGCGGACCTGACCTAACCACTCCCCGAACTCCTCCCTGTTTCTAGTCCCTTCTCTACCGACCCTATTTAAGCCGGACCCCCATTTTAATAAATTGGCCATTTTGCACCCCACCTTCGCAGAGTGGCTCGTCCCTCCTCCCTACAGGTTCGCGTCAAGGGAAAGAACACCTCATGCTTTCCCTCATATGGGCAGAAAGAGATAACGCACCCTCTGTAATGATGGGAATCAAGGGAGTACTTCTCTGGATGGCATTTTCCTGTGAGGCTACAGAGGCTATACAGCAACACTGGAGATAGAGCTACAGCTATTCCTGTGCTCTGGAAGCCCTCCCAACAGCAAGGCTACAAACCTTCTGAAGAGAAGACTGAGACCAACCAGGAGCTGGCCATGTTCACACACAGCCTGAAGCTGTGCTGGCTATTACGTCGCCAAGAAGGCTCTGCACAAAATCCATAACTTGGAAGGAGGAAGGGTTGAGAGAATGGAGCAACTGTTCTGTGAACAAGAACAGCCTCTTGGCAGGAACTCGGTGCAGGGTTACACCAATTTCTGCTCCTCCTTCAGAGGAATGGTTTGCAGGAACTGTCGTGAACTCTGATCTTTAGAGGAGGTGTCTGCCTCTGATTTGGGGGATTTGTGTAAGATGTGTTTTATCTCGAAGGGCTGAGAGAGCTAAGTGATAAAGAGAACACGAAGAGGGAAAGAGTGCAACAATGTGGTGTGCTCCTGTAAAAAGAACGGGGATGAAAAAATGTGCTGAAAAGACAGAGAGGCAAAGGAAGTTAAGAGAGCAGAAATGCTGCGGTATAAAGAAAAAATGAATAACAAAACAAGGTCAGGACAGAAGATGGAGGAAAACAGAATCAGTAGCGCTCATTATAGAAACACTTGGGGGGAAGAGAAGTAAGACTGCAAACCTAGAAAGGGAGAAGAGTTTAAGACAAAAGAGCAAGTGGAGGAAGGGAACAAAGAAAAGTTCAGAAGGGGGAAACTTTGTGACTCATTTACTTCAGAGAAAAGTAATAAACTCAGAGAGACTCAGCACTGGGCAATTCATTACTCAGCAGCAACCAAAAAGGCCTAAATACTTCCCTCTACTCATTTAAACTTAAAATTCCACCTTTACACCATCATCTCCTTCCCTTCCCATCTTTTACACATTATTTTTCCCTCACAATGTTCTCACTCAATCTGTCTTGATGGTCTTCTAATTTATGCAAGTATAGTTTCTTCTTGAATGGTGTCTCACAAATTTACACCTGCTCAGAGTTCTTTTTTTGTTGCAGAACAAAGACACAAAAATCCAGGGACTTTTAAAACTAAAACAAGTGGGATGGAGACCCTGACACAAGAACAACATATCAGCTATCATGAACATCAGCTAAGGTGCTACAGTCCTTGAATCCCCAAGCAGAGCACAGCACAACCATTTCTGCATTTCTGTTTGGAGAACAAAGCTATCAGTATGTCAGCTTCACCATCTGAACAGCCTGTCGATCATTCAACTCCCCCTCCAACAACTCAGAGTTAATTTCAAACAATTTGACAGTAGTGAGGCTTCAAAAACAATACATCTCTCAAGTCACTATAAGGGAAATGAAGTATATTACATGTGACATTCAAGAGCTGGGCATACAGTCACAAGGCTGAGCTGAAAATATTATTGTGAAGGTGTCTGGAAATGAAAGGAGGACCTGAGGAAACTGCAATAAAGATGTCATTGAGGATACACAGAAGAGGGAAGAAAAAAATAGCTAAGTGTAGGTGCTGAAGCTATTGCTGTGGTGGCATGAGATGGGAGACACATGCAGCATCAGCCTTGGCTTCCAAGTACAGCTTCTCACAGTGAAAACTGAGAGACATTCACAAGATTTTTCTATTCATAATGATCTGACAGGTAACCAGATTTTTCAGTCCCAGTCACATTATAATTAGGATACTGTTGCAGCCTGGTAATCTGAAGAATTATTTAGTGACTCATCTTAATAAAGAGTGACAAGTAAGATTGATAAGACACACTGCCAATTTTTTTAATGCTCAAGAACTCTGTCTTGTTCAAACTGATCCCCTTGCCCCCTCCTTCTCAAAACAGCAACAAATCAAAACCACGCAGATAACAGACAAGAAAAGTCCAGAACATGAAAAATTCCCACAGAAATGTAAGTACTCAATATTCATACTGTCACAACATTCATTTACTACTCCTAACACAGTAGTGTGAAAAATTACTAGTTAATAGTTTAGTACATAACATGTACTAAAGCAGTGTTTAGCTTGATTATGTTCACACTACTACTGTACTTAACTCTCCTGTCTATTCAGACTGTATAAGCTGTCATGTGTTCTACACTCCCCAGGTTCCTGCTTCCCTCTCTGCACAAGTTGTGTCCCCTTGTCACAACCTCTAATTGTCTCTTCTTCAGCGTGATCCAACATCAGCCGACAGTAAAGGCTGGAGGCTGTTTGCCCTGCTGGATCTCTTCCTTTCTGCAATCCCCGTTCTAACTCTCTTCCAGACTATCCTTTTCATTGCACCAGATTTTTAGCCTTACCTTAAAGGTCACACAAAAACTTTTTGTCCTCTAATCACCCCATTCTATTCTTACCTCCCAGGTTTTGTCTCCAATTTCACAGAACTAAAATTTGATTAGGGCAAACAAAAGAATAATGCATTTTTAAACTTCTTTCACTAACTATGTGAGACACAAATTTTCCCACAGTAATTAGCAATTGTGTTTAAAGGACCGTGTTTCTCTCTGAAAGCGTCTACAAAGCCTACTCTACTGTGGCCCTTCCTGACTACCAACCAAGATTCTCTTTGGTAACAGTACTTAAAGAACAATTAACCTTTAATAATTCAAAATCTCCTTCAGAAAGCTGGGGAAGTAGGACAAAGAACTATGAACAACTACTGCTGCTTCTGTGTATTACCTGCAGGTAAGGCACCTGGCTGTCCTTCCACATGCCACCAAATTTTGACCATGGGGATGCAGCTGACCTGCTGCTGGCAGAGCCCAGTGACAGCACCTGATCCACTGCACTCACATCTCAGAGAAACCAGTCTCAGCTTGTAAAAAATGCTTCACTGACAAATGACCCCAATTTTCCAAAACAAGCACAAGCTTCTATGGTAAGTACTGAGCAGCTTAACATTATGCTTTTTGGGGGAAGGGGAGTTGCTTCTTCAAGTCCTTTAAATTATCACTTAATATAATGCTCAGAATTTCTTAGTACAATCATTGAATAAAAATCCTCCTAGTTAAAGTAACAGTTCACTTCAGCAACAGATGTGAAGGTGATCTTTAAAGGATGGGTAATTTCTATCCTTTAAAAATCTCTCTTAATAACATAAATGAAAATTTGGTCTCCAAACACATGGATAATTATCAATAACTGAATTATGAAAATATTTCACAATTACCAACTAAATCCTTTTAGACCCAATAGGAGTTTGTAGAGAAGTTCCACAGTTCAGTTACACCACACCTAAACAATATGTAATTGTAGTTTTTACCAAGTAAGTTCAGCAAGCATAGGTGCAAAACTGAAAGCCGGGAACACTGCAGGCTTCCACTCACTTACGGGACATGGAAAGCACAAGCAGAACAAGGAAGAGAATCTTTCCCACAGCGACAATCAAAATGCCTCAAACAAGTCCATATGGACTACATAGATGGATGAGCAGGCAGTTTAATTTCCATCCCTTTTCAAATATTTCTAATTATTTTTTAATATGAAATACAGAGTGCAACATTCATTTTTTGCACAGTCTTATACCTAATATTAAACTATTACTGATTTTCTTATTGTATATTCAAGGACAGAAGCTTCATTGAAGTATAGGCACTTCCAAGCATGAACTTTTTGCTAAATTGTCTAGATACTTGAGATAGTTTTTGTGGAAACAGAAAAAGAGCATGGGATGCATGAAAAGGTAGGATCTGAAAATTTTCTTGAGCTACACAATGCAGTAGAGAGGCTCGTGTCCCTCCTAAAGTGAAGAACTCTATAGCATAAAAGAAGGCCTAAGTTAAAGTTCTTTCAACTACGTTCAGAAACATTTAACTTTCAGAAAAAAAGTTCATCATTTTCTCCTGCTCCGGAGAGGTGGTCCAGGACTGAAGAAATGTAGGCATTAGAAAAATGAGAAAACACCTGACACCTGTACTTGAACTTCATGGCATCAAAATCATGTCTTTGTATTGGCACGGATGAAGAACATGTGTAAGAACACAATACTGAGAGATCCAGTCTGTACTGAAAAGTTCTGCCAGCACAGTTGAATTTATTAGAAGTCACAGCTTAAGCTAGCAAAATTTATTGTGCAGATGCAATGATGCTGACAGAAGAGTGCACTTTTAAAACCACTGATGTAGATAAGCTCTGAGACTGGAGCCATTCTGATTAATATCATAGGCTCTTAACGCATCCAGGTGAAAGGATGAGCACAGGCAGCAGGGTGAATGAAGGGGTTCAGACTGCTCAGCTATCATTTCTGGACACACTCATCTTCTGGGGAGGTCTCATTCAGCTGTGAACAATGAATGTGCTACAGCACACCTCCAATTCATACACAGACTGCCTTGTACAGCTCGTGCTGCTCATACTGCCTCATACACAGCTGCATAAAGCTGTCCGGTAGGATTAGCAATATAAGTTTTTGTGTGTAAGTTAATCAAGGTTTCCAAGATGCGGGTGTCAGAAAGAAGAAGATTTAACATAGGTTATTTGCTGGTATTGGAGGAGTTTATCTTTCATATGAGGGAACAGGAGAGATAAAGGCAATCTTAATATACCTTTGTGTCATTTAGGGTCTCCATATAACTTAAGTGTATGCAATCAAAGAATCCTCACACACACATTCAGCAAGCGGTGCAAACAAAATTCAGAAAAAAGACTAAACAAACCCAAAAACACCAAGCACAGCTGTAACAGAGAAAGACAGACTTGCACAGAGAGTTTGAAATATACTGATGGAGACTAGAGCAAAGCAAGTAAAAAAGGGATTGGAAAGGTAAAGAAACATTTTTATGATCTGTGGAATGACTAGACACATAACCATCAGATCATAACCCATGCGCAGCTCTTGTTTCCTTAATGCCAAAAAAGCTTAATTGAACATTACAAAGCTAGTGAAATGTGATTTTTTTTTATATATATATACAAATAAAAACAACCCACGAAATATATGCCATGCGTAAAGTTTTATATTTAAGAAAAGAATACTTCTAATAAAGTAAAACCAACTATGTAGTAATCTAAGTCAAGCCAGCTTGGGAAATGCATGTAACTAATCTGATTCCACAATTCCTTCAGCAATTGCATATTCCAAACCATCTAGATGCTGATAATTTGTCTCTTCACAAAATTATGGTAAAAGTGACTAAATTAAGACAACCAGAGAGTGCTGGAGGAAGGGGCAAAGCAGGAGTGTTCTTATAACTATGCAAGTTGAGTTTTTAAATAGTCTCTCTTCCATCTTCCCTGAAGAATAACAGGGGATCCTTCCACATAATAATAAAAAAAATGGCTTGAAGTTTTTAAATGTAGGTTACAAAGCAATTAGTCAGATGTGCAAAGTACCACTGTGGACTTGGAAGCTAGAAAAACAAAAGACCGTAATTGCCTCCAAATTCCTTGTACCTATTTATTCAACTAAAATGAAATTTATTATGGAAACAAAATCAGCATCACTAAAAACAGTGAAATATTGCTAACTATGTATTGCTCCGTATTTCCTTACCTGTTATTGCCTCGGGGATATGTTCCTGTGTACATGAGCGAGAAATTAGTAGTTTTTGGCACAGGTGCCAGATTTATCTGGAGCTGCTGCATGAGAAATACTGTCTATCAACAAGTCAAAAACATTGCTGGGAGGCTGCATCTTCCACCTCCTATTTAAGCATTTATTTACCTTTCACAAAAACGTGTCATCAACAACAAAACCACTATGGGCTGGTACATGTCACTGATTTAAGGGCATCGACTGTCCTGCAGAATTGTTAAATTAGAGATTGTGTCACAGTGATTCAGTAACAGGTACAACATAAGGAACTAATGAAGTAGTACGTTACCTCACCAGGATGTCAGTCCTGAACACTTACGCATACCAGCTCAGTCTGTGCCATCCTTGTGATAGGACTCAATACAGTTTCCTTAGAAAGCAATCTGTCACTCTCCATTTCTGAATCGAACTGAATTTCTGAACGCATTATCCATAAATCATGAAGCAGCTTGGCTTCCTCAGATGACACATAGTTCAGAGTCACAAAGTACCATTTGCCAGAATCCTGGTGATAAAATTCTAGAGTCTGCATTTTCATGCAACAACCAGAAAAAAAGACTTGGGAGTCTTGTGAGGGAGTTTATGTTCTCCCTATTGACTGAAGAGGAAGGAAACTGGATTTGGCAGATGCTTCCCCGAAATTAAGTTTTAAACTTACTTAAAAATAAATAAATAAATAATACATCGAATAGAACATCTTTTCCTGTTTTTTAAAAAAGCAAGATGAAGAGCAATAGCAACTGTAAGAGACCCCTTCCCTCCTCTCCCCCTTGCAGATGCCCTCATTTAAATACTCTTCCAAGGGGACCAACTCTGTGCTCCAGGACTCTACAGCTGGATAGGCCTGAGCAGTCCCAAGATCATCCCATACCTCTGCTGCTGAAGCTGGGCCTCGGTGCAGCACACTGGAGAATCATGAGGCTGGGGGAGCAACAAAGAGGAGTCTGATAGGGTTTGGAGAAAACAGGCAGCACAATTGGCATATTGCTTGTATCTTCTTGGCTTTATCATTAAAGGAAAAAAAAAGTACCTTTTTAACCATATTTAAATAAGAAGTTTCTGACCTGCAACTATGACTTCAGTCTGGTTTTGAGTGCACCTGGTAGTATTGACTGACACAATTCCCTCAGACAGAAAATAAAACTAAGAAGCACATGATTTCAGAAAGCTTTAATCTAATTGTATTCCTATATAAGAAGTAGCCCAATAAATATGATTCTTGTCAATGCTGGTGAAAGGCCAAAGGCTTTGCACTGACCAGACAACACAGGGTCTCAAGAGGGGTGTGGGCTTGTCTTGACCTGAGCTGGTTTTAACAGCTGCCAGGTGGTCGAGCGATTATTGCCTGGCCTGAACCTGAAAACACAGAGGGAATGTCTGACACTCTGCAGGAATCACTGGCTAACAAGGAGAACCCTTTGTGTCACCTGAAGCTGGCAAGGGCTTCAGAGCAACCCTCAAAACCCAGGCTGGAAACCGATGCGAACAAAGCAGGCTACAATAAAACACATAGAACTAGCCCCAAGTGGGCCAAGATTACGTAAGATGCCAGACCCACCATGAACACTCCATGGTGGAAAACAGGGAATGCTGGTGACTTCATGGAAACAGCCCCCACCATTTTATTTCCACCCTCACAACCCTCACAAGGGGAAAAAGTAACACCAAAAATGGCAGACACGTGGAAGTTCTGTTTAAAAATCTTAAATCACCATAAAAGATGCTTTTCTATGTTCTATGGACTAGTAGACTGTTAAAACATTAACTGGACAACTAGGAAAATCTTAGTTCTTTATCTCTGGCATATGTCCTTTTAAGTTAAGAAGATTCTGAGTGTATAAACAAAGCACACCTTCCCGTCCATGAGGAACAGTTTTTAAAAGCAAAGACAACTATAAAAGCTTTGGAAGATTTTAAAAACGTGGTTTCCTGAGATCTGCAGACATTAACTCTCCAGTCACTTTGTACTTTTCCCTTACTCTCTCCATATGCAAACCCCTTGTCTTTAGTAACAGGCAGCAGAGAGCAATGACGATAATGGATGCTGCCACACAAGCTCTCATTTGGGCAATAGCATCTGACTGATGAGTGTTCGTCATAGGACACTAATAACCATGGCATAATTATTACACACTGCATCCAAGTGCCTGTTTTCCAGATTCATAATAATAAGCATCAATTCAGGTTTTAAAAAGGAGAAGAAACTTTAAAGAATATAGTATTAAATTTGACCTATGGAAACAAAAGATCTTTAAACACTGTATCATTAGGAGCTAACTACTTCAAGCAAACAATAAACAGTCTGTATTTTAAGCAGGCAAAACTATGCACGACATCAAGAAAAGCCTTACTTTCCACCACATATCAACAAAGACAGTCTTACAGTCTGTTTGAAGTACATTTTGTTACTATGGGAATTGGTTAATTCGTTTAGGTGGATGGGTAATTTATATATCTAGCAATTATATTATGGGTTAAAAGATCTGCATTTTGACTAACACTGTAACCAACTCATGGAGATTACTCACTGAAACAGCAAACCCTTTTCACAGAAATTCTTTGTTCCATTACTGCATAAGACCTGTGATTAATATTAACTTTTATTTCAACATAGATCCTTACAAAATTAAGAAGAAAATATTCTCTTTCTTGATTCTTTGTAAGAAACTGCCCTTGCTCCCACAGCTCTTAAATACCCAAAGTCCCAGAGACTGTTTTGTGAAATGAATCCTTTGATGAGCTTCAGACTCAGGCATTTTAACAAAAAACCCAACCCCTGTCTTGATACTCTGCTGCTGCCACCATTGCTAATGATTATAATCTTCCAGTACTGTGAATAATTCAGAAACTCATCTGTTCCTTTCAGTGTAAAGACAATGTTGAGAGAAAAAGGTCACTTTTTTTCCTTTTCCAACCACTGACTTTTCCATCCCAGCGCTGGTCTGATCGCATGATACACCTAGTGTTTGACATGCATCCCCTGACAGCTTCTTAGCAGCAGTTAGTCTGTTTAACTTAGACTCCAGAAATAATAGGAGCACAAAGGAATGACAAGTTTCAGCGGTTATACACACAGTACCAGCACTCACGTTTGCTGTAGCTATTTCAGATACTTGATGTACAGGCCTATGTTTAATTATAAAATAGACAGATGCCAGCATACGTATTGTAACCAGGCAATCTGGTACTGATGCACAGAAACAGTGGTACTTGAGAAACATTTCTTAATCATAAATATGAGCAGTATAATCACCTGTTTCCCAAAGACTAACACTCGAGAACACATCGCTCCAAGCCTTTTTGACAAGCCTGTACATTCAATGCCACTTCCTCTTTAATCTTGTGATTAACAAGTGCACTAGAAGGCTGTCAATATATACACATATAATATGCAGTTTTATTCAAAAATGGGATTTCTCAGAGCAAGACACACTTATGCAATATTGTGTTTAAGGGATTAATTACTATTTACTTGAATCTTCACTTAAATTATAACCATTTTTTTTTGCCAAGAAAACTTATTTTAAATACATATGCAAATGATTTATATTATAGTGAATACTTCATCTTCAAAAAAAAAAAAAAAAGATGAGTTAAAACTTGAACTTGGCATTGTATTGAACTCTTACATGCACCCAATTGAAGGTTGCTGCACAGACCCACAGGTTTGTGTTTAACTATGAGGAAAGCTAGAGTACTCTTTGATACTAAAAAAAAAAAAAATTCCAGTTAATACAGCAGAATATAGCACCAAAGTATTTTTGCCCATCTGTTTCCTCTGGCTGAAAGTAACTCAATAACCAAGCAAGATGACCACCTAATGGCACATGATACTTTCCCTCTCAAATAAAAAGTAAAACTTATAAAAATAAACCCAAACCCCTGCTGCGGGGAACAAACTAAACCCCTTGCAAAATCCCTAGTGTTCAAATAAGGTCTAGCAGGTTGTGGTTTGTTACCTAACATCTCCCTGTTTCCTTCTTTCTCACCAAATAACTTTAGATATATCACAATGTCCAATTTGGTCTCCCTGGCTTTGCTGAAGGACTTTTCAATGTCTTCATTATTGAGATCAATGAACTCCTCTCTCAGGCTTCAGCAGAAAGAAGAGCAGCACTCTATCCTGAGGAAGGTAACCTTCCTCCCAAGTGTCCTTCACTCACAACCACTATCAATTTCACAAAAATTAAAAGAAAACCAGCCAACTAACCAAAACCCAACAAAAACCCTTGTGTGTGCACTTAGTTGTCTGCCATAAATTTTGTTTTAATACTTTCTTGAAAGGAAAACCCACAAACAGATATTTGTCATTCTAACAGCAGGACAAAGTCTCTGTTTTTTAATTTCAAAGCTCCCTAAACATCTTGATTCTATACAGACTGTCAAAAGCATGCTGAAGAGTCAAAAGTGGTTATAAACTTCCCACCTTTCAAATGCTGCATGTTTGCAATTTCCCACTACACATATCCTGCACAAAACAGAGTAATCCAGGCAGGTATAGTGCATTCTGAGTTCTTGATTATTTTGTATGATCACCTCTGCATCTCTCGAAACAATTCCGTTACTACCACCTGTAGTTTTAGATTATATCAAGTACTAAAAGATTCTAATAAACATGCAGGCTCTTTTACAGAACTCTAGAGTAACAACATATTCTTTGCTGTCTCCTAAAGGGAGCAATTCTCGTTCTTATGGCAGAATTTACATATACTGCATATATTCTAAATGATACAATAATTTTAAGAAAAGGAAGTTTTCTTTCCCTTCAGGCAGCTATGCTGCCTGTATATTTGTCAGACATGGAGAATACTGGGGACCCTTAGGCTACTCTCCTCCCAATTAATGGAGCAGCCATTGCACTTAGAAATGGGAGTAATAGGAGCTGCTGTTCATGATGGGCAGCTGCAGGGTCTCCTTAGCCACACAACCTACAGAAGCATAGAATCATTTAGGTTCAAGAAAACTTCTAAGATCACCAAGTCCAACTGTTAACCTACTGCCAAGTCCACGACAAAAACATGTCCTTAAAAGTGCCACATCTACATGTCTTTTAAACACCTCTAGCAATGGTGACTCAACCAATTTCCCAGAAGCCTGTTCCTGTTCTTAACAATCCTTTTGTTGAAGAAATTTGTCCTAATACCCAATTTAAACGCCACCTCCGCCAGCACCACTTGAGACTCGACGCTGCTCTTTCTCAAATAAATACTGAAGTCTTAGAAACCAGCCTGACTCTTCAGGACAAAAGAGCCACCCCAAAAGGCCATGACAGAGTAAGACCACCGGCACACAGGAGACATACCCAGAAATTCATACTGTAAGTTCGGCAAATTACTGCAGTTATTTAACTTTTATAAACAAAAGTCAAAAAAGCACAGTGCAAGCTCAATATAGACTGCATTCAATGGGCACAGTAACTTCCATTTAGACCAAAATTTTAAACTAAGAAATTGAAATAATTGTTATCCCCCTGTTTTGTCTCAAGCCAGTAATAACGAATAACATCACTGTGCTCTATAAAACTTTTGGTGATTTTCCATGTTGGAAAGAGCATCAAATGATTCAGTTTCTTGCACTTCTACTGGTGAAGAGTGAAAGAAAAGTGAACAGCAGAGCAAAAGAGACACTTCATCTAATTAATTCAAATAAATTTGTACCACCAGGTTTTACTGTCCAGTTCAGAAACCTGTTCTCTGGGCTGCTGTGATGAACACTGATAACCAGTGCTCGTGAACATAATATTTTTTGCTGGACTTGCTTACCACCAGTAATCTTCATGGCATACCATATTGAGAAAGGAAGGCAAACAAAAATGGAGAGCTAGGAACTTATCTTCAGCTGTAAACAAGAAATTGGTATAATGACTACCATGTACAATTCATTTATTTGTGTTATATGCCTCACAAGCACCAATGCAAACTATACTAAGAAAAAACCAATCAACTATTTCTAATTTGCTGTTAAAAGACAGCCAGTGCATGTGAAAGAAATATTAATGTGAGACATTACCGATTTTGATACAGTTTTTAGTTTTTATATTCAAATTATTGCATGATTGTAAGAAACATCTATTAAATATCCACAGCTGTCAGTAATGAATCAAACCCCTTAAAGCATCTCAGTTTAAGGTTCTTTCCTAAATTTTGAAGTAATGTGGAAACACTGCTAAATGATGATGCCTACATGAAAAATTTGCACTGTTACTTGTTTTAAAGTTTGTAAATTCAGTGAATGCATTATCGACATGAAATCTTAAGATCATTAAACATTACTAGCAGCAGTAAAAAACACTGTTCATTAATTTTTATTGGAGGGTGGAGAAGGGAGGAAGAGAGCACTATGGTCTGGGCTCAAAGAAAAACAGGCATTTAATAAAAAATGATAACAAATGGATTTTTTTAGTGTGTACACAGCCATATGCCACTAAACCTGCTAATACTTACATATATGCTTAATCTTACTACTTTGAAGACTCTAATGTCTGGAACAAAATCACACATACAGATTTCAAGGTCACACACATGTACAGATGAGTCTATCACTGTGAAAAATGTCTTGCTGGTCAAATGATTTACATTCCAGCAGTCCAGTTTTAAATAAGCTTTGACAACTCACCTGAGCGTGATTAGTCAGAATCTCAGAATTTGTGATGAGTATTTAAAAAAGCATTGTTTCTAACATAGTGTATGGACTCTATCTGTAATTACCATACCTGTTTCTTTCATGGCTATTTAATTGCCTCCCATAATAACTGACAATCCACATGCAGCTGTGCATTCCGTACAAAAAAAGTCTTAAATCGGATTGTATGAAAATGTCCGAAACCCCTAATATTTTCATATCTGGTTGTTTAAGTTCATATGCTGCCTCTCAAGAGTTTTCCAAGTACACTTTTTCACAACAACAAAACAGACTTAACAAACAACACTGATTAAGATTTATGGCAAATTTTCCTTTGTTTTTTTTTTAGCAGCTATATTACAAACTACATAAAGAACACATAATAGCAAGCTTACTTAGCGTAAAAAATACTTTTCAGTGAAGCTCCACTGGTGCGTAATGCTTTGAAACCCGTGTTTCAAACAGAGAAAACAATCACAAATCACAACCTTCACTAAAAGATACAATGTGTAAAGTATGGCTAGAAGCACTCTCTTGGGAAATGTAAACTATTTAAATATAGAAAAAAGTTACCTTTATGTGCCAAAATAAGCCTATCTCTCTGTCTTGGAATCTTTACCAATTTATGTACCTTCTTCACTGATTTTTCTCCCAGCAGGAGCCAGCAGCAGTTGTTAGAGGAAGCAAAGGGTTTCCCTCCCTTCCTCTATAGCAGGTCAAGGTTTGCTGCAACCCCAAAACCCCAAATCCAAGCTCAGAGCAAAGGGGCTACAAATATTCTCTCTTCCTGCAGCTCTTCCCACACCATGTACTCTTCAGGTTTCACTGCTAACCACTGAATTTAACTCAGGTAAAGAGGATAAAGATTTCAGGCAGACATCACAGACATAGATCCCAATGGATTCGTTAAGAAGGTGTCTTTCATTTAAGGGCTGCTGAATTCAATCTCTCTCTCTACTTCTCATATAAAGCTTGCTCAGTTTACAAAAATGGTTTCCAAACTTTCCCTGCAAGACAAAAGATCTGAATAATCCCCTTTTGATCATAATCTGAAACTAGTAACACCATGGATGTATAGCTACCACGTGTCATATTGGGGGGAAAAGGTGACTTCTAAGGTTTTCTATCAGCTTGCTGAAAATAGACTTGAAGACAAGACCACCTACCTGGCCCTTAGTATGCTTGGTAAATAAAAAAATTTAAAACATTTTCCCTTCATTCAAAACATTGTGATAAACATTGTAAAATATTTGTTGTTGATGTTAGAAGATCTTTTAAGATCATAATATTACCTTAGGAAAATCTATTTGCTCATTACACACAACAAGACTCCTTAAAAAAAACAATGATAAAAAACAGGAACAATAAAATAATTTCAAGAGGGCACAGGACTTTTTTCACCTCTTGTTTTACAGATGTTCTCTTCTAACCCCTCCAAACTGACAACTATTTAAAAATATTAGGAAGTCATAAAAATGTAAATGCAATAAAAGCACAAGCATAAAGAGCAACTAATGGGAAAGTCTGAATTCATCCTGTGGAAGAATGTTTTTTTTCATTGACCCAACAATTTTAAAACATTTGAAAACAAAGGTCTTAGACTTCCAAGTAGCTCTTTGAATTACAATAATCAAACTCAGATTTTTCAAGAGTAGTTGTCAAGAAATGTTAAAGGTGTGGTTTGCTTATCTATACATACACACAAGATATATATATATATAATATTCCATTGATGCAGCGAAGAATTCTCAAACTACTATTTTTACACATTTTTACAGTTCTCTCTTTTTTAGATCTTTCAAATTTCTAAAAGAATTTTTTTAACAGAAGTAAAATGAACACAACAAAAGATATATTTGATAAGGTTCCCTGAAAGACAGGATCAAAAAAAATCTAAGTTCTCTCCTGAAGAGAAACCAACAGACAGGTGATAGCAAAATAGTATACAAATAAATGTTTCCTCTATGGAGGAAGGTCCCACAGAGAGTTGTGCTGAAAAACTCATGAACGATGGGGAAAAAATTAACTGAGACTCAAGATACAACTATTCACTGTCTCTTACAACTAACGAAATAGAGATTTTGTCATATCTTTTCACGTGTGTGCAGAGAAAGAAGCAGGATAATAAACCAGCTGAATGCTTGGCCTGACCAATACATTTGTTCTTACGCTTTTATTTTAGAAATTCCCAGTAACACAAACTGAAGCATTCTTAATTCAAACTACCAAGAGGCCCCTGCCAAAATTGGTGCCCACTCCTTTCTACCCAACCATACATTTGCAGTGCTTTATCTAATAGCTGTACATCAGGATGAGCTAGAAAAATCAGCCAGCTAATTTTGCTGGATGTGTTTTTCATGAGTCCACAGAGGCAGTATGTGGGGGAAAAAAACCCTAGTGATTTCACACATTCACTTAAAATAAGGTTCTATCTTATGGAGAGTTGTAAATTATGCAAGTAGCAAGAAGGTGGTTGGGAAAAAACATTTGGAAAATGGAAAATTTCATAACTTTGACTGTACTGTAAGTAGATTACAAACTCCCTATTTGCAAGTTCCTCAATTCATACAGGTTTGTACTGGGTCAGTGAGCTGAAGCATCTCACGATGCCGAACACCAGAGCTGGTGACAGAGGTGAAAGAAATGGCACAGCTCAGTGAAGGGCATCTTCTGGTGATGACAAGTTATTTAGTTCAGCTCCATTCTCTTACACACCAGTGTATACAAAAGAACAAACAGGGTCAAATATTCTATTAACGACTAATAATAACCATTGCAATATACTCATTTTTCTGGATAAACTCAGGAAAACTAATCAAGACTCAGGATATAACTGAAGAAAATTTTAAAACCTATAGGTAAGTGAAGATTATTCACATGCAGAAAGTGTCTTCTTTAGCTTGAAAAGCATATTTACCTAACACACAATGTTGCTAGTTTACAATTGCGTACTGCTCATTATTTGAGACACGCAAAGTAAAAATAGCTATCATACTCACTGAAAAAAAATTCCATCTCCACACTTCCAAAACAAAATCTACTGCTTGCAACTTCTTCATAATAGCTGACTCTTCAAATCTGTTTTGTTTCAAATATTGTATATTTATCAAATCTTATGTTCACAAATATTGTCCTAAAGAAATCACTTCCACATTATACATTTTTATTTACAGCAACCTCTGTAAAGTAGAGAATTTTACAAGCAATGTATTGATTCCAAGATAATAATAAATGGGAGCTGTGTTATCTACGTAGATTTTCCTCACAAAAAGGAACAAGTGATAAAGTAGTGTTGTGATTTGTAAAGGTCACATGCTGGCAGATCAAATCAATCTTAATTTTGAGAATGGTGTAAGAATAAAAAAAAAAAAGCAATTTCTAAGTGCTGGATTCTTATGAATGCCTAGCTTGAAAGAGCCAATCATAACCGTAGCTCTAAGTAAGATATTTTGATGAATTCCTTGTATTAATTCCTACTTCTAAGATAGAAAACAGTGTTGTGAACAGTGTGTTTGCAGCAAGGTTAACTTTCTGCTCAAATACATTCTATCTCCCCATCTACCCTAGCTCCAATATTTTTTTCAGTATTGTATTATTTTTACTACTAATAGAAAAATTGCACTTACCTAACAATTCAACAAAAAATCTATTTGCATTTGGATTAAATCTATTTAATAATATTCTGCAAAGTGCATCTTGAGCTTTGGAGAGAGCTTTTAAAACCAAATCTTTAAGCTTAAAAGAGAAATCCAGTGCAAGATAACTAAAGGACAGAGGACTGGTCTATCTTATTTGCCCTGCCTAAATACGTTTCAAGTAGAAATGTCATTGAAATGGACATAAAGAGGACTACAGTTTAAGAGAAATACATGTGTTCTGTTCCTCTGAAATAAACAGTTCCTAGATTTGGGGAGCCAAGTAGAATTTTACCAGCATGAAAAGTGTTATTTCTAGTTTCTTCATTTCATGAGTACTCAGAAGAACATCATCTCAACTCATCTGAAGCAACACTTCTTCAGAGATGTCTATTTTGTATGAACAATCTAGCAAAATACATTACTGCAGTCTTTAGGCAAAGGAAACATAGGCTAAGTGAGAAACATTGCATATTTATTTTTCCAACTTCCCCAAGCTTACAGACTGTTCCATTAGTTTAATAAAAATATTTTGTTGTTCTTTATTAATAAATATACTAGAAATACTACATCACTAGAAATATTGCTACATTCGTATTCTGTATGTAGCTTGTTGTGGAGTCTTTTTGAGTCTCTTGCATGAAGACTTACACAAGGTATGGTGGCAAGTGAGCACAAAGAAAAGCAAAAACTGCTGATGAATGTCTAACAGCATAAGTATGAAAAATAATTATCTTCCAGGTCCCTTACCCTTTAATAAAAGTTTTATGCCTTCCAGGTAAATACTAGATTTAAAAAAAAGAAAATAATCTTCTCGATATCAACACAAAGTGCTTGGTAGTCACTGAGCCTGGTCACAAGAAGGCAGCAAGGACACTAGGATTACTGGCATGCTCTTGCCCAGACTGGAGAAGGTTTATCCCTCTTGCTTACTTGCAGATCGCAGATGGCCAGGTGTGGATGCCAGCCACATCAGCCTCCACCAGTATGTCACAGCCATTTAGCACGTTTAACTCTGTGAATGTGAAAAACATTGAGGTGTCTTTAGCTAAGAGTGCTCCAAGTAACACCTGCCAAAGCCTGAGCATTGTTGGGAGCGCAGCTGCTGGCCACTTCTACAGTGATACTGTTTATGACAGCATCTTCCAGCAGATGGAAACACATGCAACACACACAGCTGCTGGCTGTAAGAAAATCTCTCGCCCATGTAGTAGAAAGTGAAGCACTACAGTGGCTCCTCTAGAGCTGAGAAGACTGCTTACGCTATTGATGGCAAAGTGATGGCAAGTAGAAAAGCTTGGTACTTGAAACCCTGCCACCTAGAAACCAGGAGGAGGGAGAATGTGTTCGAATGTGTTCCCAAGGACAGAGCAGACAAGGGGTATGAGCAAGGCAAGTAGCCAAGGACGCTGAGCATTGTGCACTATTATTTAAGTCCCACAGTAAGAGGGGGGGCTGCCTTGGTGAGTATGATGTACCACCTTGACTGTCAGAGCAACCAACTTAGGGAAAGAGGAAGAATGAAAAACGAGGAGAGAAAAGAACTTGTGCTTCCACAAATACAACACAGAAACTCAGCAACGGGGGAAGGGGGGCGGGGAAGAAGAGGGGAGGGTGGATCTAGTTCAGACAAAACAGGGCTGGCACTGAGCAACAGGAATCAATTTCCACAAAAGAATAAGGGAAATGTTCAGCTAACAACTGTCTGCTTCCTCTAGGCCAGTATTCATGAGTATAACATCCCATTCTAAACCAATCATAAGAACAGAATAAAATTAATATTTTTCCCTTACCCCAAAATGTAAAGTCAACATAAACCAAATATTCCAGATTACAATAAGACACTAACTTAGTCATATATAAAACCTAACATTTCATTTCTACTACAAGTCATTGTTAAGGTATGTTTAATGAAAAAAATAACTATATGCCTACCCTGACAGAGGCATCACAACTTCATACTCTTACTATGCCATAAATTTTTGATCCCCAACTACTATTCCAAGACAGTTCTTAAGGGTGTCTTATTACTCTTGCCTTTATGTCTAAATGATAAAGAAATTATCATCAGAGCCTTGCAGAATCTCTGTTAAAGATGCTTAAAATACTTTTCTGCTTAAAAGGAGAACATTCATTCTGCAAGTTAGAAGACTAGTCCCAACAATAACTTCTCCTAATAAATTACTTGCCTGCACTGTGACTGCTAAGAAGATACCAAAGTACATCTGAAAAAAATACTCCAGATCTCCTAAAATATTGAGATACTCTATACGATAGGCTAAATATCAAAGGGGAAAAATGTTTCAACAAAAAAAATGAAATTTTAAAGTTTCAAACAAAGTAAGAGACTTAAGGTCTCTCTGAAGCTTCTGGGTAAAATTCGTCTCTTGTGCTTGAAAATTTGCTAACATTTTGTAACTGTTTAGACAGAATTAACTTCAAAACATAATACCTTTCAGAGCAACTCTCTGGTCAGTCAGTGAAGTCTAAATGAATTTGTCACAACGTGTGAACACTAATTTGGACGGAACTGGTTTCCCTTAGTTCACATTTGAAGTTAAAACATTTTGACTGAAACAAACACAAGCCTCCAAATAGGCTCTGACCTTTGCATAACTGATCACCTCTTCTCAAGTTCTGCAGCTGTAGCCAGCAACAACACACTAATGAACAATTTGCCTGCATTCAACAATCTCCAAAATGCTTCAACCCTTGACATTTAGAAAAAAAACCCACACTTTCTTTGGCCAGAATCCAATGGTAGGAACATTATAGCAGCTCTACAGATGATGAGATATGGTGAGAGCTGATACAGTGTCAATATAGGTAAGACTCAAGCTCAGAGCTAGAGTTGTTATTGCCATTCAGCTCTATGGGTATCACAGCAACACAGCTTGGGAATTGTCCCCCTGCCTCTTGCACCTCACTTGTGGTGCAAGCCTACATCTTCCACTGCACTGCATACAGGCAAGGTCTTGTTTCCACAGAAAGCATCAACTTCTAGCTCCCACCAGTCCCATATAAATACCTCTTGGTCAGGCAGACTGACTCTTTGAATACAAATGCAAGCTGGGAATTAATTTTAAATTAGCAAAGACACTGAAAGAGATTCAAACCAGTGAACAAGGCAGTCAGGAGCAGGGTGCAGACTGGATCTCAAATAGTTTCTTTTGATACTGGAACAAGTCAAAGATTTTTACAAAATGTTTGTTTTTTTCTCTTAGGTCTGAAAGATACCTGCAAGCAGTAATGCAGAGATCATTCTGAGCAAAGAAACTTCAGGGGTGAAAACATGTGGAGTAAACATTGATTTACAGTCAATGTAAATCAGCTGCAGGCTTAATTGTGAATAGTCACTGCAGTCTTCCTAGGCTGTCCAGAAAGCAAAACCTGTAAGTCTTACAAGACTGTTCCAGCAAAACATCTATAGCTTCAGAAGTGCTTATACAGAATAGAATGACAAAGGACGCTTGTATCCAGCCCAAAGCGGATTCAGGCATCTTGAAACTATATAGAGAGAAATGTAGAACCAGCAGGTAAAAAGTGCTTTATATCACCCACTAGATCTCTAGAACTGACATTTTTCTAAGTCTGCCTAAATCAGTCAACAAGGAAAGGACCTCAGTGTCGGACTTGGTAATACAGAAACACTCTAAATATTTTTTGTTATTCTCCAAAAGCTGAAGGACTGTATGAAATGTCACGTATGAATCACAGTAAATGTACTTACATTTTAAAATCTAAGCTATGAAAACAACTGCAAACGACTTCAAAATTAAGTTTTAAGAAAATTATTCACCCAAATAACATGACAATCTAAAAATTATTTTCAAGTAATACGTATGACTCGAGAGCTCCTATAAAAATACCCTTTATTCGTGTAACTAAGATCTGTGCTAAAATGAAAGGAAAACACTGACAAGCAAAATAAAAGAGACGGCATATTGATCTCTCAAATTAACTGGAAGCCAGCCAAGCTATAGAACAGTCAGAAAAAGAACGAATGCTTCTTTCATATGCTGCAAATACAGAGAAGAGATGGAGAGAAATGAAACTGCCAAGACAGGAAATTCAGACCACAAGGTACTAAATAAGATGCCAATGTTATATATATAGTAAGTAATATTTGCAGGCAGAGGAAAAGTATCAGTTGAGAAGTTCAGCATCAAACATGCTCCCAAGGTTATTCACAGAAAGTCTAAATAGCAACTATACAAGAAGAACAGTTGATTTGTCCCCAGGAGAAACACATCCATGCGAAGTATTTAGAGGGAAAGTCAACACCAGCAGGCAAAGAGAACAGAGAAGAGTCATTAAAGGTGTCAAGAAATACGTACAGCTGAAAATCACAAGCATAGAACTGTCAGTTAGCAGCATAATTTAGACACAATATATAAGAAAGAGCAAATGGCCAAGAAGTGACCCTTGTGAGAGGGACTTGAGAGAGCAAGGGTCTTGTCACATATGAAATGAACAAATAGACACCTTCTTCTATTTTTTTAGAGATGTGTAGAAAAACATCCACAATAAAAGAACAGGGCAAGTCAGTTGGATGAGAGATTTGTAGAAATATAGTTGTTACATAAGGAGGAGAAAATGAAAGAAATGATACCTGCACACAGAGACTGCACAGAGTTCCTCACAACAGTCATCATTACTATGAGTTAGGTTAATCTTAAATATACTTTTTTAACAAGTATTATGGAAAAGACTATGAGTAAGTTCTAAAACTGGATATCTTCTCTTTTCACTACCAAGCAATTCATGATAAAAATGTTTCTTAGCTGGAGACTTTATATCAGGCCTCTCACAGACATGGCATTTAAAACTTTCATGAACTGAACAATCTAAGCTAACTCAGCAAGCAAAGCAGCAGGCAGGCTAGCTCACTCCAGGTACTGTGTACATTTACCCATTTATTTAAATTACCTAACTAGATAGAATTGTGAAGCGAAAATATCACTTGTCAGCACATATGAGCTGTACTCAGTACTGCACATTTCATGAATAAACCAAAATTGAAGATTCCATAAGCATCTGACTACCAACTCACTCTATGCTTAAGTTTCTTCTCAGAGTCAGAACAGTTTGTAGATCATCTCCTTGCTTCTCTCAAGCTGAAGATTTGACAGAGTATGCATACCATCTGAAATCATCCTGTGATGACTAAATTGTCATCACAGGAAACACGCTAAAAATGGTTAATAAACATATATTAGTGTAATGATATAACAGTAAAAAATGGCTAATGAGAAAACAGAATGACATTTATCAACTTGCTGAAAGCTGAAACAGTAAGACATTATTAACTGTTCTGTTAAAGAAATCTTAAGTAATTGCAAATTTTTGTCACTTTTTTAATTAAAAAAAAAACCTATGTAGATATTGGTTGAATATTAGGGGATGCTTAACTCCACTGCCTGCAAAACAGATCTATGTTCTAAGCTTCATGTTCCTTATATGACCTCTATTTATGGCCTACAAATGTCCATTATGTCCTTCACACCAGTTGGAGGTGAAAAGGGGAGAGTTCTCTCCAGTCTGGCAGATCTTACATGAATTAAGCAGAGTCTATCTTAACAAATGGGCATGTAAATCTGAAGACTCCTACATTCTTTTGCCAAAATTTTGTCTTCCAGAAAAAACCAAGACCAAACCAAACCAAACCAACAAACAGAAACAAGTAGCAGAACCTACCTTTTATTACTATGATAAGGAAAATACGAAAATTGGAATAAAAAAGGAAACATAGGAAAAGATTAAATGAAGATTCAAATGTTTTAAGTCACAACAATGCTTCATATGCATATCATTACTAAGCACATAAAAACATAAGATCCTAATATGATTACATTTAAGTGTTCTATAAGGATATGCACAGAATATCTTGTGATTGAAAACATTTTATTCCATTGAAGTAGCTCTACAGCTTTAAAACCTGCTGCAATTTTACATGCCTCTTACATTCTTGAACATCAAATGACAGAGTCTACTGCATATTTACTTACAAGAAACTTGGTAGAGCTTGCAGGCCCTGATTTTATTATAGGATTGTAACTCTATATGCAAGTTACCAGACCTTCTGCTTAGAATCATGGCATCAAGAACTACAGTCATCTGAAGCAAAGGTTTTCTTCAATTGATTTGTCTCTGTCGAAACTCCTCTGCTTAAAAATCTTGATGCTTTGAAGCATCCAAAATTTGCTAAAGTTCAGCACACAAAAGACATCTCTGCTGCATTGTCAGACCAAGACTCAGTGGACAAATCATAAATACAAATGTTGCCCAAATACAGATGTTTATATTTTACAGGACAGATTTCTAGTCCTGCTTCAACTAGTAAAGACAAACACATGCTGAGTACTGACGCAAGAATGTAACATATAAATAAACGTTCAAGTACATACACTGTATACATACCTACAAGTTACATATGTAGCTATGCAGAAATAATACTCTAAGACACCTTGCAGTACAAACAGATAAAAAACCCAAGATGCATGAATGAATATTACTTATTTTCAAGTTTTCAACAGCACAGGTTTCAAAGCCAAGCATGAAACTGGGAGTATAACATATTGCTCTGAAAACACTGAATAAACCAGCAAAAGGAGGAAAGTTTGTCAAAAACATAGTGTCATATGCCACAAGTGGGGAAGTAGCTTTGCCAGTGTTTGAAAACGAGTGGCACAACAACCAAAAAAACCCCAACCCTGCAAAAACCCAGAAGTTTCTTTTTGTCAAACACTATTTCAAGTAAGCTGATCTTGAGAAATCAAAAGAATAGCTCAATTATCTCATATTTCATTTCCAATCACAATGGAGAAAGACATTTAGTAAGCACAGGATCAGTTTCTGTGTTGCTAGCAATAACTCAGCAAAACTTCTTTATCCATTATAAGTGCCTAGCGTTAACAACTGTTTCATATTCAAATTGAAAAGGTTACTCTAAGGGTTGAAGACCCTTTCAGAAGATTTATTACTAGAAGATCAGGGAAGTCGTACTTTCGCTTAGGAAGAGGCTGCCTGGAAGAGGCATCTTTCTCAGAGTTTTAGATGTGTTCTCCTATGGCATTGCAGAGAAACTCTCCCTGGCATGAGAAAAAGATAAGTCCTTGTAGACATGTTTGAAAGCCTCTGCAGATGGGAGGGGAAGGCAAAGATTATAAAAGCCCTGAGAAGAACAGGGGGTGTGTCTTTCCCCAGGCCTGGTGTTTGAAACACTGTTAAGGTTGATAATGTTCTTTAAGTCCAGTGCTCTCAACTTTGGAAATAATCCTTCCACTGCCTGACATTTTGGGGGTACCTGCGCATTATCTTACTTCACAGTTACTGTTAAACAGAAGAAAGAATATATCTAGCATTTTTGCACTGGTTTTATTTACAGTACTTCTTGGTAGTGAAAATGTCTCTATAACTTATACAACCTTGCTATTAATATACCACAGTTCTCCAGTTTCCTTTCAAGCATAGTAATGTTTGTCTCAAAAAAATCCAATCTTCCTATTACATACCAAATCTCAACAGGTTCCACAGTCAAAGGCATTGAAGATTCTCCTTTTCCATGAAAAGGGCTTGAGGAAGACTAGGAATAGCAGAGAAATCTCTCTCCCATCTTCTCTTCATCTCTGATACTGATTTTTATGAAGCCATGCTACTAATTAAATGACCTGTCCAGACGGGCATTCCCTGTTTTCTGGGCAACTGACCTGTGTAACAGCTCTGCTGTAAAATGGCCTGGTGCTAAACCCTTTCCTGCTTCCTCCACATCAGGTCCTGTGGTTGCAGCATTCCATCCATGCTGCAGGACCAGAAGAGGCCCAGCCCAGCTCTCCCAAACAAGGTGGCTCACTCCACTCTCACAACATGCAGCAAATGGAGTGGTAATGTGAATTAAGAACTGGTAGTGTCAGACTACAAACATGTGGATTTCAACAGCTGATATAAAGAAGTCAGGTTTGCGGAAAACTGAAGAAACTGAAGCCCATGATCTTCCATCCTTCCCAATGAAAGTGTGTGCATCAATATGGGAAGGACAACTAAGCAGTCATCTGAAATACAACTCAGCTTTCACTGCTCCCTGCAGAAGAAAAGCAGGTTATACTTCAGTCCTGAAAGTTTTAATTGAGGGATTTTACAGATATTTGTATTCTTTTAGTTTATTTAGTATTTATTTTTAATAAAATTTTCCATCAAAACAAACTGGTAAGCTGATGGCAGGATATTTCTCTTTGAATATCACAACATTATTTAGTTGGTAGACTGTCTGCCTTCACAAATTAATGTTATTCAAAGAGACGATAACTATCTTGAAAAGTAAATACAGTGGTAAGAAACAAACTATCAATCAATCGCGGAGAAATAAAGCAGAGGCTAAGCGGAGGATGGTACTTTCAAGGGAGGCAAGTAATGCTCAGAAAGAATCTCCTCTAATTCTCCTTTAATAACTACATTTGCTAGAAAACATGGAACCAATTATTGTTCCAATATACATAATGTATTCAGAGACCTCAAATAACAGACATTACTACCTGGGATTTTGAGCCCAGTTGTTGAAGTATACTGATTGTAAGCATAAATGTTCATATTATGAAACAGGCAGATGGTCTGCTTCACCAGAAACACTACAATCTGACATTTGTTATCAATTGTACTGATTTAATACTAATGAGAGTAAATGGAGACAGATTTGCAAAAATCTGTCTCAGGAAGCTGTATTTGTGCCTTGAAAAATGTTTTACTTCAGATATATCATGCTATGGTACCAAGAGGAGTAATGATATATTTTAATATATAGCACTGCTCTGACATTTGCATAGTTTTCAGGCCAGGAACCAAAACCTATGAGAGAATAAATTTATTCAGGAAAAGAAGCAGAGGTGATGTTTCAGGAACTCTGCCACAGCAGCAAACAAATCAAGATTAAACTTGGTTTTATGATATTATAAAATACCGTTATAAGCATTTCTGAGACTTCTGTTCACAAGTACAGTGATTTTAAGATAAGCACAGAAAGGGTAAGTTACACATGTTTTCCAAAGGCCAAAGTGCTCTGTCCTTAGACAGTGTGCCCTTGCTGACAACATGCTCACTGCAGGCAGGGGAAAGAAGGAGGAGCCACCAGGCTCCTCCCAGCACAATGAACTATCAAAAAAATCCAAGACTGGTTAAGCAGCACAGCCTGCCCTATCACAGTCACTGGCTGCGTTATGGACGACGGTATAAATCTGAAATCCAAACAGACAAACATTAAACAAGAGACATAAATTACCTGTGCTTTCTCAAGGCTAACATTTCTGCTTAGACTTACTCTTCTCCGTGCAATTGCTTCAGGCCTTAAGAATCGTATAAAAACAATCATTCCATAATCATGACATAGTGAAAGTGTTCCCTTAAGTTAGAATCTGGTCATCAGCATTTCTGTGAAGTGACCACATTAGTATTGTTCAGATTTGTGCTATTACGAATTATGATAAAGGATACTGAATCTTAAAAGCATCTTTTCAAATACAAATTAACAACAAATATTGTGCTCATGCGAAAAGGTCCTGAAAGATGGTCGAGGCCCTATTTTAAAATTCATTCCTATAGGTTAATATGGTGCTGTCTTACTGGCAAAGCACTGAGGCAGGCCATTCAGCAAACTCCTGACCCTCAACTAAATGCAAAAAATTGACTAAAACTGCAAGGGTTCTCCACAGCACTTGCATTCCTCATCTAGCAGCACATGCCAACGCAGGGACGCAGAGCCTCTGCAACAAACCAACACCACAGAAGATCCTCGCTTGTTTTGATCCCTTCAGATACTTGCCTTTCTGTTTTGTTTCTTTGGTGACACCACAGTGGGATCAATTATACAGCAATTTGTTACTCTCATTAATTACACAGCATCAGTTCCACGAAGACTTCCAAGTTTATTGAAATGACTCTGAGCACAAGCACATTTTAAGACTGAGGTGTAGCAACACAGCACTAGGTTACAATTCGATTGCTCCATTTCAATTGATGTCAGACACCAAAACTTGAGAACTGATTTGGAGACACTAATAGTGAACAACTGGATTTCCACTTTTATAGTCAGAACTGTAACTATGATTATTCACTCATTTACTATTTCATTGAAAACAAATGTCTGTTTATTATCCAAGGATAGACTATTAGGGCCTTTATTATGAAGAAGAATTTTGTTTCTAATCATCCATATACTATAATGAATTAATATAGCTGATAAAAAGGTGTTTTAAATAAACCTTTTAACCTAATGTGTCTATAGGCTACTGATAGAAAATATATTTAATTGTATTTTTCATTGCTTGGAAAAACTGATTCAGCTATGATTTCCAGACCCTATGAATTGAAGGTTGGACATTAAATATTACATTTTCCAAATTTTGTAACATTTTATAGCAAAGACATGGTCATTGCCAGTAACTTCTAAAGTAACATTAAACCCAAGATTCTATTCCTTGCACAGATTGCTGTATTAGCATACTGCAAAAAAGATGTACTGTACTCCAAGCTGAGATAAAAATGCCTCTGGTATAAAGTAAAGAAAATTTAAAGTAAAGTCAGCTGTACATGCTGTAACACACTTTCTCTGAAGCTGCTACACTGAAACACAAAACGTAAATTAACTGTCATGTTTAAGCAATTATCTTCTATCAAAACGATCAAAAAACTAATTTACACAAGAGATACAGTAGATGCATTTCCAATTCCCCCTCTAGCTTTTTCAAGACAGTGTAACTGATCTAAACAAATACAGTCAATTATTTGCAGGGTGGGAAAAGCACTTTTTTAAAATTATTATTTATTCTTAAGTAAATAGAAGAAGTGTGATCTTGCCTGTAAGGAATAGACTGAAAATACACAAGACATGTTAGTGAATGTTTTACGTATAGGGATGTCATCCAGATCAATATCCTACTTTATTATTCTTTACAAGAAACTGATAGCACAAATGGATACTGCTCTATTTTCCAGGCAAGCTTTTCACAAGATAAAGAGGGAACTTTCAAGTGGAGAGAATAAATTTTGGATTTAGCATCCTGAAACAGAATTTGACTGTGATGAGGTAAATGTCTGCTCCTACCTCACCAACACTAGCATCTAGAACACGAGCAGCATCAGGCACCCAGGTTCCTCATCAAAATGTATATATACACAAATCAGTGCCATTGGGCAAGGGGAGAGGGGACTGGACACCAAGAATGACACAGACAGAGGGGAAACAACAACTTCCCCCCCCTTCATTCTTTCTAGATACTCTTGTGCATCTACAGCAGTGGAAATTTCTACTCCATTTGGTTTTTTAAAGTACAGGACTGGATCTTATTTGTACAATTTTAATACTTGAAAGTGATTTGCTGTAATAAAATTAATAAACCTAAACACATATACTTCATATATGCTCTCTCTCTTCTGCATGCAATATGCAAATTCCACTAAAATCTGTTGCAAATACCAGAGCCTAATTTTGAAGAGTGACTGAAAAAACACAATATACAAAAGAACAAAGTCTTTTTGTTACTAAAAATATCTCTCCTGGTGATATGAACTACTTTTCCTCCTGGTTTTTTTGTTTGTTTTCCCTCATCCCTTAATGCATACAATCACCTAGCCTTGTATTAGCCTGGTATTGAACCCAGGGCTATTTGACTAAGGAACAGTATACAACGCATAATTTCTATTCCAAAAATCAGAAAATTAAACTATTTGTAAATTATTTATTTTAAATGGAATTGGGCATTTAAACACTGTCATATGAAAGACAGTAAATATATACTTTTTAAAACACTAAAGATATACAACAGGTTTTTGCCCTTTTTTTTTTAATCAAAATAAAACTCATCAATTCCACCACCTCCCCAAAACTGCTGTCACTGTCCTTATAAAGCAGTGATTTGCAAATCTGAAGAGCAATCATCCTGGATCAAACAGAAGCGACTGATACAGTGATGTATGAAACCAATGATGGACCAGTGTACCATTTTATATCCTTCACCTTTAGTTTTGGTTAGAAGCTAAAGCATGCTCACTGGCACAAAGACAATAATAAAATAGGTTGTCTTCTCTGGAAACTAAAGTAAAAACAAAAATCCCCAAGAGCCATCACAAATTTTACTTATATCAGTTAGTAAACAGTTAAGAGACAAAAATCTTTACTATGAAACCCATTTTCCTTTCTACAGAGACACAAAATCTATTGCTAAAACCTGAATGGTAGACACTTCTTGTCAGAAAACCTGACTCCATTTGTTCTAATACTGAGATACACTTGAACCACCTTCCTTGGAGACACACGCTAGCAGCATACAAATTTGCAGCATGCAGGTACTTGAACCAATGCTTGTAAATCTGGGTACAAGCATGCACAGTAGCTTTTGCTTTGCACAGACAACAGCACTTCCCTTTACAGTCTCTAAGAACTTCTCTTGGCTCTTGAGGCTGTTTGAAGAAAGATGTATTCGGAAGCAGATGGTTCTGGGAAAACAACAGTTAAAAGTTCTGAAACATAAAATAAGAAGTTTCCATAGGCTTCTTAGACTCCTTTACACTTCACTGACTAAATACATAGCAAATCAGTTATGACCATCTGTGGTTAACTTTCACTACATTCCCAAAATACAGAGGTTCAATTTTGAAATTTGATCAACACTTACACCATATTACATACCAAGTTAATTGGTAAAAACGCTGCAAGACATTCTTTGAGACTGCTCTGAGGAACAATTTAAGTATTTGTTACCCAATGTGAATAAATCTTCTGTTTACAAATACTGATGATGGTTAATGGAAGCATTACATTGTTAGGAGAGTTTCAAAGTGACTTACATGAACATGTAAACAGGATAAAAATAGAACTAAAAATAACGTAATGAAACCATGAAGGCATAATCTAGATACACTCACAAAATGCAAAGTCCTTTTCCCTCTCAATAAGAGAAATATTAAAACACATCAGTCACATACAAAAAAGCAGCTTTAACAATGAAGTGACTACTGTGTAGGTTTGCAGCAGTAAGAGAGATGTCACAAGCACAGACTCTAAAAAGGCCACTATTTAAAGTTTTGCTACATAATTTTACAAAGGAGAGATCTAGCAGTCTACCGACTACACGCATAAATAAGAATCAATTTTGCAAACAAAAAGCTAAAAAAATCTGAACAAAGACAACTGAAGTCAATTGTACATTTCATATATTCTTTAATTAAGACCTATTGCCTACTTTATCGTCTATGATCCTGGCAAAACTCTGGGATTTGTATACTAACAGTACCTGCACATCAATCACTATCATCTTCCAAAGCAGAAATGTGCATATGTATTTCTATAATAGGATTAAGATTAGTTTTAATGAAACTTTATGCAAGTATAAGTCCACAGCAGTTTTAAAAGCAGCAACCCTGTGTTCTGTTGCTTCTGCCCAGGCCTGTGTACCCCTGCCCCTTGTCTCATCCCAAAGTTTGGGGTGTTCCTGTTACCAAAGCTCACCTCACTTAGATACTCAGTTCTAACTTGGACCCATTCCCCTGCCTTTATTGGCATCCAGCCACTCTAACATGCAGGCAGGTGGAGGCAGAGGCAGGGACTCCTATACTGTTAATGAAATTATGGTCCTCACCCTATAACGTGGCTTCATCATTTGAATCTGGCAAGCATTACACAGTGAATCCAGACCTGAAAACTGTTTTTGATGTAAGTCACTTTTTGCTGAGACACTCATCTTCTCCCAGCAAGAGCACCATAAAAACTTAAGGAGGCCAGACAAGCTCTGCTCTTTCTCCTCATGTCTACTCCTGGTCTTCTGTACTGCTGACCTCAAGCATTTACCAGTGGCATTCAGGTGCATAATACAGGTTTCCATATAAAATCAATCTGGAGTCTTGGTAGCTAGATTTCTGGTGTTTATTTCTCATTCTCTTCTTTACAACCAAAGCTAGGCATCACTACCAAAGGCATTTCATCTTTACTCATACAAACTAGAAAATGTCATATTATCATATTGGTCTGAAACTTGGATCTTGTGGAGAACGCAAAAAAAAAGATTGCCAGGATAGGGAAGCTGAACAAGACAGTAATTGTTGACACACATATACATACAGATTTGCCACCCAAATCTGAATGCAGTGGTGAAAAGCAGATGAAGGAATTAGAAAATAAATCAATTACTGCACAGGAAAAAAGTACACCTTGGGAATAGGGACTGTGGAAAACAAGCTCACTAAAGCTGCCAGCATCTGTCTGAATATATTTTTGCCTTTTCACATTACAAAAGGTGAGACAATATCATAGGCTTCCTCCCTGCTGAAAGGCCACTTGCAGTTTGGAGTGATGAAAACCCTTTGAGAGTAGTTGCAAAGTGGAATTACAGAGACTTGGTGGATCTGTGATTGATATAAAACTAAACATACTAATAATAATGTATTTTCAGGTCTCATGTGGGTGAATTCATAAAAGAAATTTAAGGGACAGTTTTAAACAGACTCCATACTTCTATTAGAAATCAGATATCTATGTTATGAAGCATCCTCTGGCTAAAAGGCAAAAGTCTTCTTATCTGAAAAAAAATCTCAAGTTATGCTTTATCCTGTCCAGTCACAGTAATTATTGCAATGATTGCCCTTCCTCTTTTACTAAGGGGGGAAAATCTTATTGGATTCTTTAAGGAGAAACGACATTCTGGTGCCCTCTGATTGTTTTAACCCCATTTTTCCAGAAAAATAATGCTATCATGAGAAGACAAAACAGAAAATCATAAAATTTGAACCATGTTGTCCAAGTTCCATCAAATTTTGCAAGATACTAGATGCCTTAGATATAGATTTCACAGAAGTTAGAAACCTTACAGAAAAAAACTCAACAAAGCAACCGCAGCTTGAAGGCAATCTACTAGCTAATCAGAATTCAGTTTCCATTTGTTGAAACCACAAGCACAATGCTCCTAATAAAGCAAAAAACCATTGAGACTGAAATGAATGACACACTTGAGGGACATGGCAGGAACCTGGAGTACCTGACACTGGATACTAAAATACGTAGGGAATGAACCTAGAAAAAAAATTCAGGTTTTAGGTCTACTAATCATGAAACAACTCCATAGTTATGAAGTATTCTCAAGCCATAGCACCTAAGAAAGGAAAACAAAGAAAACAACACTTGAAGAGCAGATACATACAAAACATACTCATGGATAATTTGAGTAAGTCAATACCAATAAACAAAAGGGATGAAAACCACTGCATTATTATTGTGACAGGATAGCTTTAACTACCTTGGTAGCATGCAATATAGCAACGTAGATTTGTGCTGAGGTGCCTAAACAAAAGACAGAGCATATCTCTTTTCATCAAAATGTCCAAGTAATGTGATAAACATTAAAATAGAACAGTAGAAAAAACTCCCCCATTTATTCTTCATACAAATAGATTTTATTTTTATATGTGGTCTGTAAGCACACGCATCCTTTCAAAAGCCTAGTTTTCAAAGAAGATTTCATTTTTTCCCCCTTCCTCTAAGAGGAAATTATCATTGAAAGATGTAAAGAAGTCCAATAAAATAAGAAACAGAATAACTGATGTCCCCCAAAATCTAGGGCAGATACAAATTATTGTTGACTCATATTGTAAATTGCCTGTCCACTACAAGCTTTCAGAGTAATGCAACAAGGAAAAAATGTTTTTCAATCACTGCCATCCATCAACTTGGTAAACAAGTAAAATGTATACTCTGCCATCTGCTAGCTATTAGTCTGTGTAATCATAAAATATCATGTAATGTAATCATAAAAAACACTATTATTACCTACTCTTTCAATTTATAAGCAAATATTTCTATCTGTCAAATGATTTTATGCTAGCATGAGACTTGAACCTTTTGCACTGCTTACCATCAATCTAGTCGTCAGCCTGAGATAAGTCTGTCTCTTTTTCGGTCCTCCTACGTTTGGGAAATGCTCAGCATGGCAGTACTCTATTTGATCCCAGAAGAAATCACATGAAGAGAAGGGTCAGTAAATGATCCAGCTGTCAAGGACCTGAACTGTTTAACAACAATGGCTACGAGAGTCACTGCTTTTGGTGAGACTGACTTGGATACTGCCAAGAAAGAACAGAAATCCTCAGTTCTAAGATTTTTTTTTTTCTGCACTATATTCTATTTATTCTTGATACTCATCTTTAAACATATTTGTATGAGAAAGAACCCTAGAAAATTTACAATTTTCTCAAATTACATATTTGAAAGATACAGCAGAAACAGCTTTAGTTTAAAATGCTTAAGTCAGAGGAATAGTGCTTTTTTCATAGATTTCCGACGAAAACTATCCATTAGAAAGCAAACATTAATGAGCAACTCTGTGCAGGGAAACTGGTAATATTTTACAGTGTATTATATATTCATGTATTACTAAAATATGTTTAGGCAATGGTACTGATCTGATCCCTAGAAATTTCTTAATAAACTGAAAAGTCATCACATAGAATGACATTCACTGTTTTCACCAGCTCACAGAACTTGCCAGTTATTATAACTTCAGATCAACAGGAGGTCAAGTTGTCTAGAGCTCAGACATGTGTTCCCTACTAAGTACTCTGAATCTACGGCAGAAAAAAATTAGGTTTATGACAGGGAAGACTCTGCTCAAGCAGATTCTTTTTCTGACCAGCTAAACGCCAAAACCTAAGGTAATAGTGTGAGACACAAGTCACTATTTCAGCTGTATATAACTCCCATTTGTTCTCGTAGGCAATTCTCTTCTAACTTTAGGGTTAGAATCTACTCCTGCAGTGACTGAATGAAGTTGAGGGGAACACCTGGGGTTTTGGTGGCCTCCCAGGTGTCATTGTAAACTAAAATACTAACTTTTAGATCCACTGAGCAAAGATTGACTTTGAAACTCTGAATGAATATGTGTCTCAAGCTATAGAAGTATCTTTCCTTTCTTGAGATCAGCTGTTTCAGGAGCAACTTCCTTATAACCCATCAGAAACCTCAATTTTCTTTCATGTCTTGGTAACAAAACTCTGTCATATTCCATGAACATATCAGTATACCTTCAAAGTATGGTCCAGGGTCTCAAATCAAATAAGAGTAAGAACACAGCCAAAAGCATACGAGAGAGATTATGCTCTTAAAACACAAGTATGAAGTCCATGCTACTGGAAACAGCAACTCTCATGCCACCTCATGGCTTCTTGGGGTAAACACCTGAATCCCTGCAGCAATCAGGATTTTGTTTGAGGCAACTGCCACAGTCTGGCGTATGGTGCTGCCAATCCAGTTCAATGAGCCCTTTAAACAACAGAGATCATCCAAACCACTGAAATAAGGAGGAAACTCAAGAACATCTCTCAAACACATTTGTCTCCTAAATCTAATCTTGTCATCTTCTTCAGAGGTTAAATTAAATAGTTCTGCAGTTTGTATGGCAAACTCTGCTGTGATAGAGGAGAGTTAAGGGTTCAAGAACGGCACTTAAAAACTACACTACCTATGCTGCAAGGTGATAATTTACAACTTACGGAATGAAACACATATGATGGTGAGATTTCCCATTTAAAGTTAGATACCCATAAACAGAGACATGTTCTTTGAGTTTTAGGCATTTTGATGCAATCTTTAATTATATAATCACATATTTGCTACACGGTCCATGAGTAACACCACAGGAAAACAGTAGCAAGATTGTATCTGCAAGCATCAACCTCTTATTTTCTCAACTTCCTAAATTTTGTGTGTCTATTGCACTTGACAATTTGTGTGTCTATTGTACTTGACTTTGATATATAAATAGATGATATAGAGGATTTATGAAATTTAGCAATTAATGCTATCACAAAAAGATGCACATGAATAACAGAAATGAGACAGTGATAGCAGTTTTCAGTCTGGAAGAGGTTTCGTTTCCTAGGATGCATCCTGTAAGTCTACTCAACTTGACCACTAATAGCACTATCTTTACATCACTGCCAGGGAAAATTTAAAGTCTCCAAAAGCAAAGGCATTTCCTTTTTCCTGGATCAATTTTGTAGTCAGGCCATGTAGTTTATGACATAAAGGAATTTAGGGATTCACAGAAACTGAAGACTTCAGTAAAGTGTTATGCAATATTTTTCAGTTGGGCACAGGCACAAGGAGAGAAATAAGGGGGCTGAGGAGACGACAAAACCAAACCAAACCAAAACCCACAACACACAAAAATAATGACCCAACAACAAACCAAACCTCCTGGAATACCCTAGTTTTCTTTTGTAAAATTTGAAAATGGGGTCTTTTCCTAACTATTAGAGCAACATGCCTTTCTCACCCTTGTAATACATGAGGAAGAGGGAATGTCCCAAGAGAGAAAAATACAATGGATAGGTTCTATGCCAACCCAAACATACATTAGAGAATTGGTGTGAGAACTAAAGAACATTTTAGTTTTATTTCAGGCTTCTCTCTGTTAAGAAATAGAGTTAAAAATTTTATTCAACCACGGAAGTTTGACTTACTTACATTAACCTTATGGTGTATGGTAAAGTCATAAAACAGCTTGCTATGACTAATTCTATACTTTTTCAGAAAAAAGGTGTCTTTCAGTATTTTACAGTACCTCTTGTTTAGTCTATCTAGGTATGTTTCCAGAATTCGTAACCTCTGACCACTTCAGAATTTCTAACACCAGCTCTACAGAATCAAGCCCAAAAGACTAACTCTGTTCATAGCCTTCACTGGTGGCTGTAAAAAGAATTTAGAAAAATGCTTGCTTGACCTCTTTCCCACTGCATTAATACAGGGAGAAATTTACTTCTGTCAATGGCTGACACAATAAACTGTCAGCACTCAAACTAAAAATGCTGACTAGGCTAACAAGGCAGTGATTCTATGAACAGTGGCGGCTGAGAGGAGCCCTGCTCCATCATCTAATGGTACAAATTTGACCTGGAGGATTGGGTCTCAACAAAAAAGACTATTATAACTGCCAAACTAGCCTGTCTTATTGGAGTTTATGCATATTTAAGCAACACCCAGTTCTGCACCAACTCAGAATGGTATAGATAGGTGAAATGTGAGTCAACATAAAAACTGCTTGTATGAAGTAAAAACCACTTGAAACAAAACAGATCAGAGGATTGAATTAACATCAAGTCAGAATTTGCATTTTGATCTTGTACTGGAGTCCTGGATACTCCAGGGATTGATTTACTGCACTGTTAAAACAAGAAAACCTTAAAGACAAGGAAACAGAGGTACTTGACTGAAGAGGTGGAAAGTGAGATGTGGCATGCAAAGCCCATGACCACTCAGGGCTGGAGCTGGGGTGAAGTCACAGCAGCAAAGTGGAGGGCAAGTCAGTGACACCACAGCTGAAAAGCAGGAGATGGAGTTGAGATAAAGTAGCTAGAACTCTGCTTTCTCCCTCCCACACTGCTAAGTGAATCGCCAGTTAATTAATGACTTTTCACACACGAAAAGAAAAGCATACATGTTGTCAAGCGGCAATGAAGTTATCTGCAATAAAAATCACAGTAGTGTTTTCTGAGAAAGACAAGGCAGCATAACCAAAAAGTAAATTATAGATACTAATTCCCCCCAAACTTTCTGATGATTATATGCAATTCTATTACGGCTATAAGTTTGTGACAGTCAGGTATTGCTAGAGCAGCCCACTACTTTCAACTGACAGTTCTCTCACTAGAGATATCATTCGGGGAAAAAATTAATAATACAAGTAGATTTCCATTTCTTACATTGGAGTCAAAATTTTAACTCTCCATAACAAGTGGCTAAATATGATTTTAACTCTATAGCAAAAGACTATGCAGCATTTTAATAATCTGTAACAAATGACTATGGAACACAACAATAAAGTATCTTCCCCACTTTTAGAAGAATAAATAAGGAAGATGAATATTGAAGAGACTTAGATGCAAGATCAGCACACCTATTCATACTTTCAGTAAACAACTGATTGTAAGACAAAAAATATGCATAAATTGAGGATTTATTTGCATTTCTAATGTATATCTTTAAGATACAAATAATACTGTATTATCAGGAAAAAGTGTTGATATTCGGCATTTCAGATTCAATTAGGTATTTAGTAAAATTTTAGGTAATAGTGTGCTTACTATGACTAACTAAAGGAAAAGAACAGCTAAATGTTAAAATCATGAGCTGGTTTTGGTAAAACATACTCCACTTTCCTTAGCCAGCTGGATGGAGGACTTCATGTGTTAGATGTACCTTTAACACTATGTATTCCTAAGGCAAGGACTACCATGTTCATCTCTGTGCAACACGCAGTGCTGTACAGCTCCCTCCAACAAGGGTCTATTGACAAATAAACAGGCTAACTAGAAATGCCGAAGCATTAAGGCTGAGGTCACTGAGGAGCATAACTCTGGGGAACAATTAGACAACAGATCCACCACGACTCTAAATCAGCGTAACAAGTTCTTCAGCAATCTTGAAATAATTGAAATGCTAATAAAATACATTGTATATTATTCAGTCTCAAGGAACAGATATATACTTACATACCTGACAAAAAAAATAAAAATCAATAGGAGACTAGCAAAAGGATTATTACAAATACAGAGGGTACTGAAGATATCAGGAGGGTGTATCCAGGGATTCTCAAAAGTCCAAATGCCTAATTCCTACCTAATTCCATACATATAAATAGGGTCTTAACCCTTGTCTCTTGACAGGAGATTACTACTGAAACTCAGAATAGGGGCTGTGCTCCCATTTTCCAAGGCAGGGTCCAGGCTTCGCAATTCACTTCAAGTGCTTTGAGTTCAAGTGGCTTTTAACAGTATGAGAGACCATTATAAAAATATAAGTGTAGCAGGTACATAGCTGTTATTTGTTTTTCCCCTTGCAATGATGAACCAGTGACCTACCAAGTTAACCATAGGTGAACAGAAGTGCTGTAATATTCCACTAAATCAGTACACAGTCCAAATTCTAGGTTTATATTAGAGAAAAGACTTAATTTATACTTCTAGCATGAGCAGGTATCAAGGGATCTTAATAAAGAGTCTTTGAAAAATCCAACACAAAATCTTCTCTAAAAAGCTATGAAATCAGTAACAGCAAAATTAGAATATTGTTTAAAATATTTTTATAACGGGTTCTCAGTCAAGTGGTCAAAACTTCCAGAGCACGGTGTATGGATGGGTTTTTTTGACACACACTTGGAATGACAGGCATATTCACCAGCTGCCAGTTCCCTTAACTCAGGGAACAGAAGTGCACCAAACACACTGGTTTTGCTTTAAAAATATGTTCCCAAAATATGTACCCAGATGTATTTTGGAAATACCAGATAGACTATATAAACACCTCCTCTCTCAATGCTTTCATCATAATTTACACAGACAGCACCTTAGATTGTCGAAGACATTTGCTATGAGGCATCAAGTAAACTAACTTCTCATTCCTGAAAATATCATCGGCAGCAGTGACAGCTTTAGCTCCCTTACACTTCATTAGCACTGCAGGTGAGTCCCTTTCTTCAGAAGATGGTAGTGTTCATACAGAAAAAGCATGACATGAAAAGTGATAAAATCTTATGGATAACTTGATCTTCGACCTATGTAATTTTTGAAGCCCCTGATTAGTTAGAGAAAAACTCTACACCTTTCCACTTTTATTTGCCCTTCAAGAAAAGGTTTTAGCTAGGTTATCAACTACCTTCAGATCCTTGTTCTCTTGGGAATATTGCCATTCTCAAGCTACGCAGTTTGATGCACACACCACAACACTACTTTTTCTGAAGCCAGCAGAAAATAATGGCACTCTCTATGGAAATAGGCCCAAAACCCAGACAGGTGCAAGCTCCTCATCTCAGCATTAGCTCTGAAAGAAGACACACTTCAGAAACAAAAAAACAAACGTATGTAAACTATTTTATATGGTGACAGAACAAAACGTTTCAGGAATTACAAAACAATCCCTGGTAGATCCAATATATCAAAAGAGATGTCAACAAGTGAAATCCTCACACTAATTTAAAAGCAATTAAGTATTCTTAAAGGGCATCACTTAAATCTTTAGCTCAAAACCAAACAGGCTTGATACATTCGATTAATCTGCATCTTACCCAGAAGTAAAAAAATGAGACACTCAAGTCAACATCAGAATCCAAAATCTGTAAAATACACTGAAAATGTCTTCCTGCAGTTTCAAAACGAGAATGGTCAAGTGCTTGAACTGCCTGCCAAGAGACACTGTAAAACCTTCATCCTTGTGGATTATCTGAGCTTGGCTTAAAAAACACCCTGAGCCACTTGACCACACTTTGAAGGGTAGCCCTGTTCTGAGCAAGGGGCTGGACTAGATGACCTGAAGAATACCCTTACAACTGTAATTATTCCCTGATTTACCTTACTGCACGCTGGAGAACCCCTTAATGAGACACTAACAAAAGCTGTTAGAACTACAAAATATACATTCAGGACCCGAATAATGAGTTTCACAAACAAACAAAAAATTGTTATACTACACTGAAAAGGTGATTCTGGTGAAAAATCTATTGGGATGTCTTCTAGTGAAGTAATAGAGATGTACTACTTCGACAAACTTAACAAGAAGGGACTGCAGGTCCCAGGAGCTTAAGGCTCTGAAGAGACTTTGGCACAGTCCCTCTCCTTGGCCTCGCTGGCAAACATCCACATCCTTCCCATAAATTAGGCATTGCAGTTGAGATGATTAAGACTTCTAGTAAGAGTCTGACCTCATGAAATCCTATTCATGGTGTGTGCAATGCTCCACAGGGCTCTAAAACTCGAAGGCATTCTAGATTAACAGTTCAAATCTCCAGGAAAATAAGTGAGAAGGGTAGCACCAAAACATGCAGTTGACCCCGTATTTGGTTTGTAACTTCAAGATAATGTTAAAACAAACACATGGACAGGCAAACAGAACTGTAAAAGCACACTCATTTCCCTGCCTCAGTTTCCTCACCAGAAAGAATAAATTGCTGAAGCCTAAGTTGTTTTGCACATCCAAACTTCTCTTAACATAGCTTTTTCTTTCCATCAGGGAATTTCTCAGCTCCCTTGAGACCAGACTGCACATATTCCTCCTTTCTCCAGGTATTTCCCAAATGCTTCAGGAAATACTGTTCCCATTAGAATTCTCAGCTCTCTTTGTATGATGACCTGCAGATCAGACTCACGAATGTCTTCAAAACCTCTTAAAACATGATTAACTGCTTCAGAGTTCAGATGTGAAAAATCAGTTTGCCTAGACAGTAGCTATTTCTCTGCCAAGGATGCTCCCTTTAATAATAATTCCAATTAAAAAAAGCCAAACATTAACATCGTTATTAGGCCTATGCCAGGTGAAAGTTTTGCAATAACAAATTTTTGCACTTGTGGATTTTATTTCCTGTAGTGTTTTCTGCCCAACATTTGTACATTTTCCACAGACCGGTATCAAATAGAATCAATACTCAGAAGACATCAGATTACCTGACACATCACAGCATCCTTTCAGTCACACACGGCTAAGACCCTCAAGTACCTCACAGTCTAATGAAGTTAATGAAATTTTGTAACAATTTAAATCAAAGTCACTACTGTTTCTGTCCTTCCCCATTGCCCTGTCCATAGGGTTACTCCTTTGCTCTGACATTTTAATAAGTGCCAGGTGCACTGTTTTAAGAAAGTAGTAACAATACTGGAGGAAATAAGAGGAGTTTGAGGTTAATATTTGCTCTGAGCAGCTCTCTGAACCAGCCTCGATTTGTTTTATATAAGCACCAGCAACAACACAAAAGAACAGCGCACACCTGCCTTACTTTTGCTTAAACAACAGAACACCAACCTCACAAATGTGAGTTATAGTTAAAACAAAAGCTAGATGTCTTCTTTTTTTTTTTTTTTCTTTTCCCCACAGAAGCAGCACTCAATGCATCTATATCGGCATCTCTTTGCTGAAACACAAAATCATTGAATATACTGTGCCTTCCTGATTTTAAGATTGTAAGTGTTTATTGACTTCCTAAATGACATTTTTTTTTGGCTCAGTTTCAAAGCAGCTGCTCTTTCCAAGCTGAACTGGAAGTTTCTTAGCCCCTTGGTTTACACTTATAATTGGAGGTCAGGAAAAAATAAAATGTAAATTTATTTTATCCGTTACAGAGCCAAATGGAATGATTGCTTACAGTCTAAGACACAAGAGTAGAATTTTTCCTGATACCTCTAATTCTACTGAGGCTTATTTTTTAAATCTTTTCAAATAGATTTTTAAAAAGAAAACTTTAAAAGGTTAATGTCAATCCCATTATTTCAAATAGTCTTTACACAACTTAAAAATGTAAGACATTCTGTGTTGCCCAGGAATCCAATTAGACTACAAATCAGAGTATCCAAATTACAAAAGCACCATAAAACCCACTGTGCTACTAACAGCATGCTAGATGATCATGTTTGTTATGCATTTTAGGAAAAGTTAATTCTCATTTAGTTTATATTGTACTGTAGTCTGATTCTACTTCCCCTGTCCACAACTTAGCTTGTACAGATACTGTTCTTTACAACAGTACAACTGTGAAATCCCAATTAGACTGAGTAAATCCGCATGTGATGTTTTAGCCCATTGAAAATATCGAAGTAATTCTTTGAAGTACTCTGTAGCACCATATGGTATTTTATCCTGCTTCATCGTTTGTACAGAATAGCTTGCAGTGATTTGTTACAAAATATTCTGAAATACTCTGCAGCTGTAGACTGCGGGACTAAAAGCTCTCTCCTTCTCTTCATTACTTATTAGGATCTCAGGAATGCAAAACCCTTAGTAGAGGATCCACTTATAAGGGTATCAGTTTCTGGCCAAAGAAGGTTCTATAACAGAGGGAAACAGATGGGGGAAAAAAATTATAGTAATAAACGTGTACAAAATTAATTTTTCTATTTTTCTTTAGGTTCCTGTAGCTCTTATAATAATAAAAGTCTTGGAATTAAGGAGGTAAGTATCACCTGGAGATATTTACATGGTTGGGACTACGTGCAAACTTACTTAATTTCATTAAAAGCAACGTCTGTTACATTTACCACCACCACCATCTCCATTAAGACGCACAACCAATGACTTGTATTTGTTTTAGCATTCAACGCACATTGGATGCATGAGTTCAACTGCCTCTATTTTTAAAAAAAAAAATCAGCCTAACAGAAGCTCAATGTGATACATCAACAACAGTGGATTCATTAACAGTCTTCATTAAAAAAACCTACTTTTTATGTCCTAACACAACAAAGTGAATCGTTTCTGCTCCAGCCCATTCACTTAGGCTTTCTATTGTTGCCTTTGCAAACAAGTCTGAAATTCCTTTCAGGATTCCTCGGGAGAGGAAAGTGTTTTGTATCGCTATTATCAGCCATTCCTGCATGCTGCTGCATGCCACCTCCAAAATGCTATGCACCTTTTCCCTCAAATACAAACTGAAAATGCTTCGCACCACAGAAAAAAACCTGGTATGTCCTAACCCCAGCTTTTTTACATTTCAGTTATTTTTTTTTCATCTGTCTGTACTGTCAAGGTTTACAATCAAGCTGATTTGCAAGCCAGGAGGACATTGTGGTTTGTGGAGCAGACAGATCTGGGCAGGTTAGCAACTGCAGTTAAAGCAGTACTGCCTGATCTCTCTGCCTCTCACTGTCCTTGATAGTTATTCACAGAAGTAACAGAAGCAAACATACCAAAGTAAAACTACCACCGTTCCCAGCTCAACATATTAATTCACAATGTTAGAAATTTCCCAAAATATCACTGATATACTGGCTTATATCACAGCCTATCAGACAATATACCACAGGCTGTAATTATTAAATCATTCTGTAACCATAGATAAAACTAATTTTTGATGCCTTTATTAATACTTAAACAAAATACATAGATGAAAATGAAGAGTGAATACTAGTGAATATACATGGCTCGAATATGGTTTACAGAAAAGCCACCTAAACACTGCCTATGCAAGTTGCAGATATAGAGCCTTATAAATGAACTGGCAAGGAAGGTGGGAAAATGCTATTCAAAGACAACATAGGCTACTAGAATATTAGAAGTAATAAGATATGTTTATAAACCTTACCAGAGGAATCTGAGGTAAAACAGGAAGGACAGAATGTTATTTCAGGTATTTTTAAGATTTTGTTCAAACTTTACATTCTCTAAATTAAACCAAAACATGCATTCCCTTTTTATTAGTATGCTATACTTGCAGTACCATGTGCTTATTCTAAAACTAACTTAAGTGTGCACATGACAATGTATGTAAGTGTGGTTACATTTTCAAGTAGTATGAGTCCTTTGTGGTTAACAAGCAAGCAATGAATTTTATTACAATAGTGATAAAGCTCATCTTAAAAAAGATGAATGACCTCTTTTTTTCCTCAAAGATGAGTTCCACTGTTACAAAAGCGATGGCTGGCAAAATAATTATGCCATCAAAGACTTAACTAATTTAGCTAGAACTCAAGATCTATCAGTAGTGCTGCTCACAAGCGTTACTGAAAATGCTTATGATTCTGGCAAAAATGGCATTAGAAGGTTCCGACAGTTTTTCAGATAGCTGATACTCGAGAGAAAGCTAAGTGAAGTTAGAAAAAGAATTAGTGAAAAAAATGACTCACTTGTTCCAAACTGAAATTTGAAATTTATGTAAAAGTATACATTTTTATACTAGCATTAAAAACTGTTAAACCACTAAAGACCTACATCTGGAGAAGTATCCAGCAAGCTTTATAAACAGTAGCTATACTTGTTTTAAATGGACTACACACTTAAGTCTCAAAATATAACAGTTAAAATCAGCAAAAAACCCCCATGTTTTAGTTCTTCTAAGACAGAACTTATTATAATGCCAAATTCTACCACGTACCTTGGTTTTGTATACTTGGAATAGTATTCCAAGGAACACTCGTGTATAGATTTAAGTTCCACCCACTGTATCTGAATACCCCTAGATTAAAGAAATGCTTACAATGGTGTTACAAATAATAAACCCACTCAGCAGTTACTTACAATGAAACAAAATATCTCCCCTCTCCCCCTCAGTTTACAAGTGTAAAAAGACCCAGTTATAAGTGAAAATACCACATACAACTAAGGAGAATGCTAAAAAGCTACTTTATATGTATTATTAGCAGCAATATTCAGCTATTTAGCATTAAAGAATAATAACAATAAACCCTCCCTTGGAGGGGATTATTTCCATTGTTGATAGGTCAGTAACTGAGATTTCAGAAGTTAACCTCTGACTAAAAGATATCAAGTCTTTTTAGGTCATGGGGTCCTACAAAAGGTCTCAGAAGACAAGCATAAAAGTCCTAAAATAACAAGCACACACAGAGGTTTCTCTTAATTTGCCCTGTTGGATTCCCATAATAAGTGCTTAACAGCTCCAACCCCAGAGCAACTCTGCAGTCATCAACAAGACTATTTACCACATGATTTAGCAAACGTATTTCCAAGATTTTCACTTACATGTACTACACAGAATTGGAATAGAAATTAATCTAAGGCAATTTACGGGCAGTATCATTCTTGCATTCGCAGTTCTTTGCCTATCAGATCCAAGAGGAGAAAGAAGCTGAATTTCCAGAAGGTATACAGAACTTGTATAGGAGCAGCCTCCTCCCCCATTGACTGTGCTATGGGCAGTCCGTCCAGGATTGGGCCTTTTCTTTCTTCCAGACCAGGATTTGGGTTTGAAGAAAGACAATGAAAAAAAGTCATTCAAAATGTAGTATCATTCACATAAACCAGTGATGAAATCCACACTGTTTGTACTATTCACAATGAAGTATGCTGCCACCTTTCACAAAATAAGGCACTTTGTTTTCTTCACCCCACATTACTCTGTCTAACGGAACCTGAGCACCCTGCAGACTTCTGAGTAACAGCTCAGCTAATTGTCAGCCTGCCTTCTGCTGGAACACCACCAGTTAAACGTTCCCAACAGCACGAGGCACAAATGTAAGGCAGTGCGCTGGTTGCAATCAGAGATAACCAGAAGATTGCAGAGACTATATTGCACCTGATGGATGAGCACTGTTTGCTTGCTGTCTCACTCACACTACCTTTTCCACACACAGTGAGGGCAAGGACCGGAATGCAAACTGGGAGGTGAGAGCAGGAACCCATTTTAATGGCCTCTCTCTCCCCGGCCAGCTTCTCCATGCTTAACAATCCCTATTAATTAAGGCTATCCACATAGCTCTTGTGTGATCATACGATTTCTTTAAGGACTGTGCCCAACAGAGAACACACAACCCTAGCTGAAGTCTTAGCAGTACTGATTAGTTTACAGATCTTGCAACATAAAATTCAGCTCAGCGTCGGAGTTGCTTAAATTTTTTTAACCCCTCTGTCTCAGCTGTAAGGCGATGGAATCTACTCTAACTTTACATATTTTTTCTTAACTGAAATGGCGGTAGTGGTCAGTGTATGCTCACCATCCTGGATTTATTTAGTTTATTCCTCCAGCCCATCAGCAGTAATTTAAATATATCCAATGAAATATATCTGCACACAGAATGATGGCCAACTACTCCAACTAACTGAGTGTTTTCTAAAAAGCAAAATCTTCTCTTTTACCAGACTGAATGTCAATTGACTTTGTTAATATTACTTGATTCTAACCATATAGTAAAGCACTAATGACTAAGCTCAAAAAAGCTTACACACCTTTCCACCATCTCATGTGAAAAAAGAAACAAGCAAAAAAATTCAGTTTCTGCTGGAGAGGAAGGCAGCTGTTTATTTCACATGAGGAGGAGTCAGAAGTCTTTAAAAACCCACACTGTTCAAAAGGATCCAAAATGGAAGGAAGTTAGGTTAGACTGGTGTTGTCTTCCCTCCTCCCTAGAAAACCCACACAAACCTTCAACTCTGATTTGTATTTCAGACATACTCTTACATTCTAGAGACAGAATCTTGACATTCTAGAGACAGAATAAACTAATTTGTCTTAGTTAGATTTTTGTCTTTTGGTACGTCACCTTCCACCACTTCTCAAAGACCCTTCATTTACAGCTCTGAAATATTCATGACTAGGAGGACAAAAGAAAAAGCATCAACACAAATCAGACACGATTTCTATATTTTCCTCTTAAAAACCCCCAACAACAAAACAATAAACAAACAAACAAGAGCTTAACAGCAATTAATTTCAGTTTCCAGAGAAATAATAGAAATAAATAGTGCAGGATGGATAAATGACTGAGCTACCATCTGCTTCTGTTCTCAGCAGCTCTTTGGAAACACAGCTACCTCAGTGAAGTGTTTGCCAAATACTGCAGTAAAGAGGGCAGTAAACTGAGAGGAGTGAGGCAACAAAGCAAAACTGTGATATCCACTCATCTGTAGGAGTTACTTACATATGTCACCTTTCTAATCAGATTCTCTTCAGATAAGTGCCACATGCATCCTGCATTTGTATCTTCCTGTTTGACGCTCCCACATACCTGCTGGTATGCAGAACTACTCAAGGAGAATTTTATTTGTCCAGAAATATTCCTACTACCTCAGTAAAGCAACATAATCCTGCACAGAGAACCATTCACATGTTTGTTTTCAAACTCCTTAATATTCAACTAATCTGATTACAGGCAGACATTATAACAGATTAATTACAGACTGGACAAGAGTAAACTCTAACTTTTTTTCTTTTGTTTTTTTTTTTTTTTGCAGAAGCATTTTTCATCTACTTCTGTGATAGATGATTAGCTAATTTACTACACTCACCATGCAGAGATGTCATTGCAAAAAAGTATCATTCCTGGTACAAATTCCACTTAACTGGCCACTGCCTGAATGACTGAAAGATAGGAAAACTACCAATATTATATTCATCCACTGGTTTCTCACAAATGGCAATTGCCCAAGGAGCAACCTGAATCACTCTTGTAACTTTAAGTACATCACACTTACGCATATTGGCTCGTATTTCTTATTGTTTCTGCTTCCTGCCCCCAAGGTATGACATCAAGAAATCATAATCCCTCAGAAGTTATGAAACACTGCTGAATCAGCAGCTTCATAGTGCAACAAACATAGACAAGTGCACACATGCACACAAATAATAAAGTTGGAGAAAAGAAAAAGAAAGCAGAAAAAAAAGAAAAGTTAGAAGCAGAAAAGGGCTAGGAAAAAATGTCAGCACATACAAGTGTAGCCAGCAGAAATAGTGCAGAACTTCCTTGATTTCTTTTGCCTGTTATAAGTGGTCCGACATGTCTCTACACCTCTCACTCAGAGCTCCTTTTACTTTCACACCACTTCTCAGATTCCAGTGGAACACAACTCTGCTGTTTTGTGTTTGTTTTGGTACAAAACATATAACTACTGGACTTTCAGTCAAACATTCAGATGATTTCTGTAATTTACATCATTAATGATCCACTTTATCTCAAATTTAGACTACCATAAAAATTACAGTTTCTGAATAGTGCTTATTCACTACCTGTGAGGGAGTAGCTTTGGACACTCCCTCTAGTTTTTCCTAAGTAAACTATAAAGAATACTGTTAAAGTGTTCCAGTTCAGAAACAATGACAGAATTTCGAGACAGGAAAAAAATGGTGCACTTTATGCTTTGATGAAAAAACTCTAATACAAGAATTAACTTTCAATTCAAATTATTCTTTCCTGGAAAGAATTAAAATAAAAAGAAACGTCTCTGTCAGACAGTTCAGTCATTGATGATTTAGTGACACATACACAATGTGTACAATTCCTGAAAGCAAAATAGACAGAGAAAATAAATCCATCCAAATAATCTGATGACATAATATTAACTTGTTATGCAAAAAACTCACCAAATGAGTTGTTATCTCAAAGCCTTTCAGTTTAGTTGCAGTTAACAATAGATGAACAGAGTTGTCTTGGACTGTGCTTACCAAAGCTTCTAAAGATATGCTTGAAATTGTCCTGTTACACAAAGTTTTCAAGATAAAACTTTTTGAAATTAACTCAGTACCAGCAGTTTTCTTCATCTGTTTTTAATTTTTACACTAGAGGTAGAGATCTTGTAAAGCAATAGAATATGAAAATGAAATGGGTAACTCCATTGAAATCTGGACCAAAAGGGAACGAGACACATGGGTTGAATGGGTCTCAAATCACCACTGGTAGGCAACTGTCCAGGAGCAGAGACAGGTCCCACAAAAAACCCTGCCACAATCATGAGAAAACTTCTGATCAACACATATCATTTTTTCCCTACCTTTAACTATTTCAACTTAGTCTAGAAGATCAAGATTTTAAGCTCATTTTGTAAAAGTGGCAGATTATATCTTGGATGATATCCAAAAACTATGCTCTTTTTCAAGCTTTGAGAGTACCCAACTTCGGTGTCTTCCTCAATATAATTTCAAATACATCAAAATGTTTATTTCAGTAAAGAAGTTGGCCCCAAATAAAAGCCTCATGACCTCAGAAGCTGTATGCCCTTCTTTCTAAATATAATATATAAAACATAATGTGCAGAATTTCATACGTGACACAGCTGTGCGGAACAGCCTCTGTGAAATAGATGTCACTGCTAAATGTTAGCAAGGACAACTATTAGCCACCTAATAGCACATACATTTTATCTTCTACTGTAACTAAATGTTTAAGGAATTTTGGGTTCAAGAATTGGTACGAGAAAGCATTATTATTAAATCAGAAGTATTTCTCAGGGCATGTCAAGCCTGAAAAAGCTAAATGCTGGAAAGTCAGCTTTAGGTCAATGTACACCTCCTTCTTGATATTGCAACACAGCAGAAACAAAGCTTCCAGACTCTTCTTCCATGAGAGACAGCTAGGGCTATCAAAGAGACATCTGCAGATTTCTTTAGAAAAACACTGATCTAAATCAAACACTCCTGGATGCAAATAGAGCATTAAGTCAGATGACTTATGAAGAAGTTCTAAATTTATCATGGAAAGATAGCAGAAGCTTAATTAAGGCTGTTATCAGCTTCCACTATGAATATTTGCTATCAGCTCTCCAGTTCATGCCTCAGACATCTGACTTGATTTAACAAGTAACACACATTAAAGACAGTTCAATACTTATGGGAAGGTTAGGTACAAATACATATTTGTCAGACTCTAATTTCCATCTCTTTTACCATAAATTACTTATTTCTTCAAGTAGATTTGCACACACAAAAAATGTTTTAAATAAAGCACACTGCTTTTGATAGTTTGAATAACTGGTGCTTCTAGGGATCTAAAACCAGACATTTAGTTCATGAAGTCATTCACCGAGAGCTATACAAGTTTGTTTTATTAATTTAACTCAACCATTGCATTTGTGAATACCTCACCTTTTATAAGGTTAGAAGAGGTCATGAAGATTACTACTATGATCTTTCTGTACAGTCAGTTATGGAAGCTGTTCTTTTGTTCTGCAGATAACTGAGCTCTGTGTGTGAGCAATATACTATCTTGAACATTGGCAGTGCACAGACAATTGCTAACCTGTTTCCTTTAGTTGAGGTTCATTTTATTCTTCTGGTCGTCAGCCTTTCCCCCATCTTTTCTGCTTCATCTTCCTTGCCAAGAAACCAGATGTTTCCAAAAACAGATTACAGTTCAATAAAAATTTACACAATTCCAGCTTGAAAATGACTGAGATTTTTCCTCTTCCTCTTCTATAGCATTTTTGTGCCCACTTTGTGCAACACATGAACTTAGCCTATGAAGAACTAGTCGGCAGCACAAGACAACAAAAAAGATAAGTACTAACAGCCGTTAAGACATTATCATTACTTGGAAACTGGAAATGATGTGCCAAGGTGACACTGAAAGTAAAAAGTCAATGGTGAATGTGGCCTGTTCTATCAAAGCCCTGCCGTCAGCAGATTCTCTCTACCACCAAAGAAAGAAACGAAAGTGATATATTGTTGCAAACAGGGCACTGTAGCTGCCGAATACTTTCCACGTTCCCTACAAAAAGCAAGCCCCAATCCTTCAAAGTGATCTATGAAGCCAGTGACACTTTAGGCAAGTATACAGGTTCTTCTTGCACTGCAAAATTAACACAGGAGGTCACACTGTAGCCATGCGTTTCTTGCAATGTTCTCTGCTGATAATCTTTTAACAATTCTACAGCTTCCAAAAAATATGAGTGTTCATCTGCAAACATAATTAGCTTCATCAACTCTTCATTGCTGTTTTTGCAGTGTAGCAGTTAAAAGCAACAAAACAAGCACGACAGAAGCCATGAGAAGGAAAGGAAGAGCTTTTAGAAAAAAAACCAAACTGAAATACTTTTCAAGAGGCTGCTAGAGCTACCAAGTGAAGATTGAATACTTGCTCATCACATCAGTTACAGATCCCTAAAGGAAAACAATTTGCCACTGTCCAAGAATCCTGAGCAGTTAATGATAACATCTATATTTAGGCTAACTCTTTCAACAATAAAAGATGGTGGCTTTTTTTTCTCCCCCTGAAATGATGTAACAACTTCGTTTTTTGGAGAAGTGTTTTACTATTCAATAGGGAGAAAGAAGTAATGTGCCTTTGCTAAGTGAAATTATCGCCATATTGGTCAAAGTCAGAAACTTCCCAAAACACTCCTCTTCTGTCATCTGCCACACCAGAAAAATTAGTGAGCTAATGATGATACTATCTTAATGTGGTCTTGCCAACACAAGGCAGGTCCCATACTGATTTCAAGGGAAGTAACAGTGGTGTACAGGAAATCTTGAGAGATGACAAATTTCTGAAAGGCAACAATAAGCCCTTGCTATTCTTGGTAACTTTCACAACATCTGACTCATGACATCTATAAATCACCTTTGAGTAAAAAGCCTCACAAACCAGCCTATACCTTAGACCCAGAAGAGCCTATACCATGGAATAACAGCCCTTCCCTATTAGTGCCTAATATATTCAGCCCTACAATGAAAACATTCTTTAAAGCTTCACTGTGATGCCTCATTGTAATCAGAACTGTACAAAACAGAACCTACATTCCATGCTCCCCATCCCACCCATGTCAGAAAAAAGCAAAGACCTAGGGCTTCATATATGCAAAACTACACAGCAAGACACGCCCTGCAGGTTGCAGCCACACACACAGAGAAGTTAGAACGGCCAAAGATTCCTATGCAGTCCTGTCACCTTGAGCATAAATACTATTCATGCCATCCACATTTGTATGTACACAATGTTAAAAAAATAAAAGAAAAGGAACCGAGAAATTCTCAGAAACAAACTTTTACCATGGTTACCCACCCAGCTTGGGAAAACTGCATGTGAGGTTTTATGCTGCATTGCTTTGCACACCCAAAATGAGGATGGATTCAAACCACTTTTCTCTGTCCTGATCTCACTCTTTTTTGAGGCTTAAAGTATAGGCACCACAAACTAGCACTGGAAGTTACAGAATTACACTGAATTTTTACATCTCTGCCTCAAGTAATGTATTTTTTTTCTGCTTTATTTTAAGCTTAGGTAAGTCATAATATAGGTGAAAACTAACAATATATTACTGAAGTATTTAAGAACTTTTAAAAGGACACAAATAAAGAGCCATCCTGAAGAGCCTGAATGATGTGGAAAAAAAATAGATCTCTTCAATGCTTAAAAATCTCTCTAAAGCCTTTGGCTTTTCCATGCAAACAAGGGAAACAAAAGGAAATTATAACACATATTCTACAGAATATTTCAGTAGAGGCCAAAAATACGTATTTCATTTTTGAACTCTGGCATCTTTTGTTACATCCTCAGCAAATACAGGAGATCTCAGCAAGATATTTAACCAGGCTAAAAGACGCAGTGATTGAAGTTTTGAGAACAAAATCAGGCAGAAAACATGTTCCACTTTGTATTAAAAACATTCACTTTCATTATTGTCTTATGCAATTCATACCAGATTAAATAACTCCAAAATTTTTAAGATGCAGGAAATTTTGTATTTCTAAGATTTATTTTTTTTCAAATTAAAACCAGTTGATTTAATTTTTGGTCTGTTCAATGAATCCCATTGGTTATTCATATGTTCTTTATCATTCAGTTTGGCTATCAATCAAAGTTCTGCTCAAGAACAAGGACAAAAAAGCAGGATCAGGAATACAGTTAGATTTCCTTACACTAACAACTATCATAAATTATTTACTAAACTTCAAAGCTTTGAAACTGGTGATGAACATGGTGTGAAAAATAAGATGTGTTTGTTTACTATCAATTATTTATTACATATGTTTTACAGTATAAGATATGCAGAAAATAATACAAATGTATTGTGTTCATTTCATTAAAATTTACTGTTCTTTCTCTCCATTCAGAGATTATGAATGGAATCTTGGGTAACTTTTCAATAATAAGAGATGAAAAAACCTGACATGTTAAGAAAAAAAAAATTATTAAATCCATACTTTGCAGTAAGAAACTTACATCTGTATATGCAAAACATTACTCAAGACTAGGGAAAATGAAGTCTTGAATCAAAATAAACCCCTTACATAAGCCAACTCAAGTAATAAAACATTTACAGCCTAGAATACAAATGATAGCTGAACTAAACTCAGTTCCAAACCAGATAGATCAAAGAATTCACATGTCAGTCCTTCTAAGCAAAGAAGGATATCAAACCACTTGAGCAGTTAAGGGTCCAAATTTTCTTGTGCTTAGAAGTAAGTCTGGGATGCCCGACTGTATGCCAGATAGCTACTGTGTTTAATGTGCCTTAGGTCAAAAGTGGTAAACACTTCTAACCAGTGCTGTTTGTAATAGATTGGATGAAACAAGTTTACAAAAGAATCAATAAATGTAAAGACTGGAAAGAATTAGAGAGGCTTGCAGGCTTGTAGCTATTGTCTGAGGGAATTAGATGTCAGTTTGAGCACTACAACTCCAACAAAGGTTTCCTAGTTTTAATTTACTAGAACACATAATGGGCGATGTAGAAGCTGGGAAACACTAGTCAGTCTGAATACATTACTTAACAAACAGTTTAATGAATGTTACAAACATTATTATAGTCCTGGCATACTGTCTCTGCTCATTCGTTCCTACTTCGCAAACTCATCATCAAAGGACATTTCTTTGTGAGGCTGTTCCAATTCAAGTCTCAGAAGTGAGAAACAATACAACATGCTCAAAACATAGACCTAAATAAATTGCAATAAACAGCAATGCTAAAAGCTATATAAATAACTAGTGATACACAGCTTTCTAGTCCATCTCACACAGACAGCATATATATTTGCATAGCTTAAGCACTTCTTAGCTATACTATATCCTAAATACGTATCTTAAGAAAATCTTCCTTTTATAAGCTATTGTATAAAAACAAATGTATACAAGGAGACAAGTAAATAAATGTAGGCCACAGTGGAAATAAAAAAAAAAAACCCACCACCAGCTCATTCTTTAAAAATCAAAAAGACTGGTTGATATCAGAAAATATACCCCAAGTCTGGTTCACACATTAAAAGGAATAATAATTTCTTTCCTGAGGATGTTTAATTCTTCACCTAGTTCTTGTGAAACAAAAAATCCATACCCTTTTTCCAATTAAATATTTCACAATCATCTGATTCTTAGTCCTCAGTTCAATCTGACTTTAATTCAAATGTACAACCTAAATCAAAGGGACACAATTTTGTGCTCCACTAAAATAATTAAGACATAATGTATAGTTTAACACCATGCTGAGATTCAAGGTTTACCTTTGATATTCACAATATATTTCCTTACATTATCTGATACATAAAGTAGAAAATGAGGAAACAAAGATGAATGGACTATCCATAAGCTTATCCAAATAAACCATATGGTCTAGTGTTCCAACAGACAAAATGAAATTTTAAACACACAATAGGGTTGTTTAATGCTATATTCCAATGGGTAAAATTGGATACAGAAGGTTGGATTTCTCTATCCCAGGTTCCCTCTTCAAACCACAAACTGTTCATGTGCAGCTGATAAGTACAGTATCTCTGAAACTCCCTTTATAACCCACTGCATACAATGAAACAATCACTGGAGTGCATTTTTTTCTCAGGGAAATGTGTAAAGAACCCAATTTCTGAAGACAGAAATGTATTCTATCACAGAATTTTGAATAACAAGTTATCGAGTTCTTGTTCTGTCATGATGGGAAAGTCTCGCTTGGGACTTTTTGGTTCATTTGACAAGAAGTCATTATGACTGAAAAAGAGAAGGTATACATATATCTACATTACAAAGAATGTCCTTGTTGCTGAGAAAGACTTTGTCAATATTCCTACCCCCAGACACAAGTAAGCATAACCTATATTCATTTTCATGTATTACATGCTTACATGTCCTGATAAAAGAATGCTGGTGTATTTGTCCCACTGTGCTGTTGCAAGCCGTTAGTTTTGGTTTCTATCCTGTCAGCAACAACCTGGGTGGTTAATATACTCACATGTGCTTATACTAGTACAAAGTATTGCTACACTAGATCTACAGCAACAAATACAAATATTTGACGTTCTGCTTTCTTCTTCTCATTTAAATCTACTTTAACAACTTGAGAGTCTTGTCACTTCAACAGCCAAGGTCATGATTTTTGAAGAAGGTTCACACTGCAAGCAAATCCCAAAGGGCTCTATGAGTCTCTCTTTGTCTGGTCACATCAAAAGGAAGTTTTAAAAAGGGTTAATCATCCCTTTAAAATAAAAAGGAAGCACACTTCACAACACAAGCTCCTGTTTATGCTCTTTTGGGCTGTTCATTGTGGAAATCTAGTTGACAGAAATTGGAATGAAAAGCTTAGAAACAGCTATTCCTAGAAATAGCTGCCTCAGAAAAAGAGGACACACGATTAACCTTTTGGTACACCCTTAGCTTAGTAAATTGTAGCACTCCACAGTGCAGAAACATATTATGCAGTTCTTTCTCTGAGAGGAAATCTTATTCAAATTTATATTTCAGCATATTCTTTAATTTCTACAATAACACAAGTTTTTGAGATGTCAAAAAAAATAAATAGTTCATTCTTCTAGTAGCTTTCACTCACCATTCCCCAGTAAATTAAGAATTACTACCACCCTTACACAACTGATGTGCAGTTTTTAAACCTGGGGCAGAGGGGCTGGGCATTGCATTATTTTAGAAGCAGGTAAAACACATCTTCAGTCAATAAAGCTTTTTCCCTGAGAAGCTTCAGGGAAATACTGTCCTGGCAAAAAGTGTGATTCACTTTTCTTCAGCCAAAAACTATATTTCTAGATATATGCTCCTATAAAGTGCATTACTGTTGTGGTTAAATAATTGAACAAATGGCTAAATCACTTTTTTACTGCCAGTGAGAGAGGGAGGCAGCATACCTATTCAAAGCACGTATTTGCCAACTGGATGAAGGGTAAGAAGTACGTAACATCAGTAAAGGATGAGCACATATTATTGGTTATAGGCATCCACAGAAACAGGCACACACATACATGGAAACGTCATCTTCCTTAAACACCATTCTTATTTTTTCAGTTTCCTCTCACTTCCCTTCCAATATGATACCAAACAGCACACTTAATGACAGCTTACCTCAAAAGTTAAAAAAAAAAAAGCTGCCTGCTTGTTTGCCAATGTCTCACAGACTTTCTTTCACCTTGCAATAGACTCCTATGGAAAATGGAAAGCTAATTATTGAAGCAGAGTCAGCTAAGAGAAGTGTGCTCTTTCTCAAGAACACACAAAACTACAACACAAACTACATATCTTTTTGAAGTATGGAAACAGGCCTGCTTTGGACTGATGAAGGAGATGAATGAGGCAACCTCTGGAGGTCCCTCCCAACTAAAATAATTATTCACATACAATCAAAGAATAATTTATGACATCAACTCATTTTCCAGTAATACAACCTCTGTATTCAGGTTCACTGTACTCCTGCCATACAAAGTAGCCTGAAGAGTATGGCACCCTTCACGATCCACGGAAAATTAATAAGTGACTGGCACATGGCAGAAATAGTAAATTTTAGAATTTCCGAGATTAAGATCCAGAGAGGTAACAGCCTCCAGGATACCTGGGATATGCTCTTATTTTATTGATATAATAGCCACTTCTCATTTAACTTCAATCCCTAACCTCACTTCATCTCCCACAAAGAAAGGCAGGAAGGGAACCAAAATCAAGGAGGTTATCCAAGAATCCTCAAAGAGCCAGCTGTCATCATTGCAAAACGTCTCTTGATGATTTGAGAAGCGTTGGAAATCTGGGGAGGTCCCAGCTGACTGGTAAATGTTGTCCAGATTTTCAAGAAGGGTGAGAAGGAAGGCCCCAGAAACTACAGGCCTGTCAGTCTCACTTCAGTGCCTGGTACAGTTATGGAGAAGATTGTTCTGGGAGGTATTGAGAAACACCTGAGAGACAACACAATCATCAGTCACAGCCAGCACAGCTTCATGAGGGGAAAGTCCTGCTTATCCAACCTGATTTCCTTTTATGACAAGGTAATAACTCACCTAGCTGATCATGGAAAGCCAGTGGATGCAGTCTTCTTGGATTTCCGTAAAGCTTTCAATACTGTCTCTCACAGGATTTTTCTGGACAAAATGTCCAGCTCACAGCTGAATAAACACATCATGAAGTGGATGAGTAGTTGGCTCAAGGGGCGAGCACAGAGGGTAATAGTGAATGGGGGAACATCAGACTGTTGAGCTGTCATTAGTGGGGTTCCACAGGGCTCCATCTTGGGCCCTGTGCTCTTCAGCATCTTCATCATTGACTTGGACACAGGACTCGAAGGGATAACAAGCAAGTTTGCAGACGACACAAAACTGAGAAGAGCTGTTGACTCCCTTGAACTCAGAAAGCCCTGCAGAGAGACCTTGGCAAATCAGAGGACTGGGCAATCACCAACCACATGAAGTTCAACAAGGGGAAGTGCTGGATTCTGCACCTGGGATGGGACAACCCTGGATGTTCGTACAGACTGGGGAATGAGATGCTGGAAAGCAGTGCCATGGATAAGGACCTGGTCTACGGCAAGTTGAATATGAGTCAGCAGTGCCCTGGCAGCCAGGAGGGCCAGCTGTGTCCTGAGAGGCATCAGGCCGCTGGTTGAGGGAGAGGATTGTCCCATTCGGCTCTAAACTGGAGCAGCCTCACCTTGAATATTGTGGGCAGTTTTGGGCACCACAGTATAAGAAAGATATTAAGCTCTTAGAGACCGTCCAAAGGAAGGCAACAAAGATGGTTAAGGGCGTTGAAAGGAAGCCGTATGAGGAGTGTCTGAGGGCACTTGGTCAGTTCAGCCTGGAGAAGAGGAGACTGAGGGGAGACCTCATTGCAGTTACAACTTCCTTGTGAGGGGAAGAGGAGGGGCAGGCACTGATCTCTTCTCTGTGGTGATCAGTGACAGGAGCCAAGGGAATGGCCTGAAGTTGTGTCAGGGGAGGGTTAGGTTGGATATTAGAAAAAGGTTCTTCACCCGGAGGGAGGTTGGGCACCAGAACAGGCTCCCCAGGGAAGTGGTCACAGCACCAAGCCTGACAGAGTTCAAGAAGCGTTTAGATGATACTCTTAGGCCCATGACTTTTAGGGGTGGTCCTGTGCAGGGCTAAGGGTTGGACTTGATGACCCTTCCAACTCAGCAGATTCTGTGATTCTGTGAAACTAATTCTTAATAGGAGGGAAGATTCCTAGTGTTTCAGAAGCTTTCACATGCTCTTCATTCAGAGAGGAGAGCCCTTCCTTACCTCATTATTTTAAGACAACAGTATTTCACTTGCATGAACATACTTCAGAGAATGTTCTCTGGCAATATATTCCATTTCCTTTTTGAACTTAATAGCTTAATTCTTAAGCTTAATAACTTAATTCTTCCATGGTTTGTGGTTGTTAAAATAATCTAGATACTTAGAAGTTTTCCTTCTTTCCTGCACGCCCCACTCCCTCCCCCCAAAAGTTCCTTACTGGATAAGGCCTTACGTATTACAAAAGAAACAACATAACTTGATTTTTATTCTGTCACATTCTACAGGAAAGTTCCAAGCTAGTATAAAACCAGATTGATTGCTTTATCTACTTATAAATTAATATTTCCATATTTTAGGCACCCCCACGTAAATTTCCTTTCCCCCTGCTCCCTGCTCCCCTCCCTCTGGCCACCATGAATCCCTATGTAGCACTTCGTTCCACTGCAAATTTTTATTCTCAAGTAGATTTTCTATTACATATTCCCACTGTTAATCCAGACAACAAAGGCGGAGCAGAAGAAACATGCAGCTAACAGACAATACCTTAAATTTAGCACTAATATGACAAATTTTTCTTTCCACAAAATTAAACCTGTCAGTCCACACCTGTTCATGAAGAAGGAAACAACTCTGTATTCCAGCAACTTCAATTTACCTTTCAAAACAAAAGTCTAGGCTTACTATGCTCCTCTCCAGCACAGAAATCATTAACATAAGCTATCTCTCTATTCATGAGCATCACAGCAGGCAAGACATTACTTTCTCCCATTCTACATTTGCAGTTGATTTTTCCATGTTTCTTCTGTTCGGATAGACAGGAAGTACTGCCTATTTACCTGCAGACACCTTCAGAAGCACACCTGACAGTGCTTTAGATTAAATACTTGGTGCAAGTATGTGGGGGATACTTCATCTGCTACACAGAGATCTATAAGAATGTACTGCTATAAAGTCATTGATATAGTTTAGTCTGTTTGAGATATTTCTGAATGCTGTTATCCAAGTCATTTATCATACTACACATGGTACTGGTACAGCTAATCAATAATATTTGAAACTCAGCAAGACTGAAAAAGCAATCCTACAGTCCAGGACAACAAACACATGGTTTGCATATGCACACTCAGTAATGAGGGATGAAAAAGAATGAAGTTTTTTGCTAATGATGCATTAACAAAACTATTCTGTTTGTTAAATGCCACGCAGCCCACATAGCATTAATTAGTGCAATCCTCATCTGAATTGTTGCCATCACTTACATAAGACAAGTACCATGCTTCATAAAGGCCTATCTAAAATTTTTGTGCATTTTCTTGACTAAAATGGCATGTTCTATTTTTGTCAATTACACATATTAAAAAGAAGGAAGCAAATTAGGACAAACTAGTAGAAAAAAATATTACCTTTAGAATATTCAGGTAGTTTCTGTGCTGCAGAAAACACATACACAAATGCCAGATTGTCTTTAATTATTTTTCTACTATACAGTTAAACCAGCCAATAGATCATATCTTGGTAGCTCTCCTAGGGTATCCATTTCAATTCTTGACACAAAATACTTCATACTAGAACCTTTAGCCAAAATTTAATTATATTAAAAGACATTTCAGCTAACAAATTTAATTTCAGCTGGAAACATTTCTGTTCCCATTTTACAGCGTTAGCAGCATTTTAAGGAATCAACTAGATTATCCCTATTTTATGGTTTTTCAAAATCAAAGGATAGTTACTAGATGAGCTAAAATATTTGCTTGCAACCCAGAGTGATCACCACATCCCAAGAACACCTCAGATAAAGTAGTCCTGTCAGGAGCCTGAAAACAACTTTCTTTAGTGGTTATCATCTTTTCCAATTTTCAACTGTTTACTCTTCCTCTACCAACAACACCCAAACCCGGGGTCATATCTATGATCCCTATGATATAATTTACTGCAAAAAAGACTGAAAAATAAAAACATGTAGTTGATCTAATCCCATCTTTATCTGACAGCTACAGTTCCTGATCACACAGCTTCTACACAGCTTAAAGACTCACCGTATACAAGAGCACCAGCCCAAATCAGTTATTAACCATGAAATCAACTACTGGATTTTTCTACTTAAGAATCCCTAAAAACAACTCCTAAATGTGGATACCGGTTACTCTGTGTTACAGTTAAGCAATAGAAACAAGGATATTCCTTAGTTCTCCTGAACTACGTTTTCAGTAATGGATTTCTGGAAGGCCATGTGAGAGCATGACAAGTTTTTTTTTGTTTGTTTGTTTTGTGTTTGTTTTCCCCTGTTTGCATGAGTCTTTTTATTGTTTGGGGGTTGGTTTGGGTTGGGTTTTTAAGGCGATGGAGAGGAAGGTACAGCTTTTTTTTTTTGCTCTGGCTTTTTGAGCTTTTACAGAGAAAAACAATTGTTTAAGCACGGCTGTAGTTTTTCCATCCTGTATCCTTTTAATCTCTTTCACTATTATTTGTAATTCACTTAGTCACATGCAGGAAAAAAACAAAGTTCAAGAGGATGTTTTGTAAGTTTTCTAAGGTTTCTCATTTTTTCCTAAAAATGCTTAGTTTTCACCTCTCAGGCATGTCAGTGAATACCTCTTTTCCCACCAATATACTTGTTCTCACAAAGCATGAAAAGGAGAAAACTAAAAGTAGTTATATAACACACACGTTTTGGTTTTTTTTCTATTAAGTTGGCTAAGCTTAGTGTGTTGTTTTAGAAGGTTAATACTGACTGGGATCACATTGAAAAGTTATCTGTAGTTCCATTTGCTAAAATAAAGCATCAATAAGAAGCAATAGAAAGACAACTTATTTCTGAATGCAAGGATAGAGGTGTTAAATATAAAACTACATTAATTATGTTCAAAATAGCAAGCTACTAATTCCTATCCAATTTATTGTGCTATACATGTCACAGTTTTATTCAGTAGAGGGCATTCTGCTGATCAGATATTATGCTGACACGTGAGCCCCATTTTAGCCTTAAATTTGTACACAAAGAAGCAAAATAAGGACCATGAAACCAAAGTGAAAAAAAAAAAAAGTGTCCTTGCAAATATATTCTGCTGAAGGAATTCTCAGTATCATATGGATAATGCTACTTATAACACTGAACACACACACAGAACAGATTTATCTTCCACAAGCATCAGAGCACTTGACCAGGACTGGGACTACTATTCAATAAACAGAAAAACCAGAGTGAAAGGTTATTTACAAAAATTCAGTGGCAGGCATGAAAGAATCCAAGTCCATAATTACAGTACCTTTATTCTACAGAACAAACTTTAATATCTTTAAACACTAATTACCTGTCTGATTTGTAATATTAATATTGATTTCAGGCAAAACCTGCTTAACTTTATCCAAATACCTAATGAACAGTGAACAAGTTGAATTTCAATATTCCTTTCCATGCAATTCAAAACCAGGGATGTGCTAGATGCAATGAATATAATATCTTGAAATTGTGCACTCTGAATTTCAAAATAGAGAAGACTTAAATAAAACTGATATAACATAAATATAACACCACCAATATCTACCTGAAAGGCCTAATATCTATTCTAGTTTAATGAAAGTACAGAATAAACAAGCTGCCAAGTACACCTTGGTGTATGTTTATATCACCATGAAACCAATTTAAAATTGGAAATAATGTTTACTTACATCATCAATATTCTAGTCTTGATTTTTTTTTCCTTTGTAATTTTTTTCTTCTAGAGCATCTTAGAGTGCTTTTGAACAGTTAGTTCATTCCCTTTACCCCCTTTGATACCTGTACATTTGGAATTTCATACCTGGAATCTTTCTATAGTATCTCCATTTAATTAAAGGACACATTTTAAGATCATCTACTTACCAAAGAAACATGCACTTTGCTTCCTACCTCACAGTAACTAACTATATAGTAGCAACATTTTAGGCTAGAAACTAATTATCCTAGGGTTTACAGCTCAGATAGATTCTTAACTCCTGATAAAATCTCCTGTTTTCTTGCAGCGGCACATACTGCAAGCATTGACATTTTTTAAAAATAAGCCAGATAGAATATTTTTGCACATTTGCCATAGGCAAATAGTATTTTCCTTCTGGACAATTTGATCTTACACTGTAAATTGTACACACAGTGCATGTTTCATTCACAAAGGAATTCAGGAAACGGAGGCAAGCAATTTTCTGAAAAGGAAGGATTTTGCTTTAAGATCTTCCACATCATCTTTTTTCACTCACTTGATCAGGAAAGACAACTGGACACATACAGCATGTGACATAATTCAGCACTCTCCTCGTTTTGAAGAGTACAGCGCTGTCAGACCACAGGGAAGAACAATAATGGAATTGTAACCAACAAGCACTTTGTCTTTGAGAGACCACTCAGAAAACATTAACTACTCAGCAATATAAGAGGCCTTTGTTGTCTCAGTAAAAATGAAAGCATTTTTGCTATCTGAGACTTGACTCATATTCTGACCTTACTTTCTCAAAGTCAGAACCACCTGTGTGACTCAATAGCTTTGGTCAGGTTCATGATAAGGTCTCTACAGAGGATCACTGCAAGGATGTAAAACACTTTCTGGTCAAACACTCAAGTGCTCGTAGNGTCCTTGCAAATATATTCTGCTGAAGGAATTCTCAGTATCATATGGATAATGCTACTTATAACACTGAACACACACACAGAACAGATTTATCTTCCACAAGCATCAGAGCACTTGACCAGGACTGGGACTACTATTCAATAAACAGAAAAACCAGAGTGAAAGGTTATTTACAAAAATTCAGTGGCAGGCATGAAAGAATCCAAGTCCATAATTACAGTACCTTTATTCTACAGAACAAACTTTAATATCTTTAAACACTAATTACCTGTCTGATTTGTAATATTAATATTGATTTCAGGCAAAACCTGCTTAACTTTATCCAAATACCTAATGAACAGTGAACAAGTTGAATTTCAATATTCCTTTCCATGCAATTCAAAACCAGGGATGTGCTAGATGCAATGAATATAATATCTTGAAATTGTGCACTCTGAATTTCAAAATAGAGAAGACTTAAATAAAACTGATATAACATAAATATAACACCACCAATATCTACCTGAAAGGCCTAATATCTATTCTAGTTTAATGAAAGTACAGAATAAACAAGCTGCCAAGTACACCTTGGTGTATGTTTATATCACCATGAAACCAATTTAAAATTGGAAATAATGTTTACTTACATCATCAATATTCTAGTCTTGATTTTTTTTTCCTTTGTAATTTTTTTCTTCTAGAGCATCTTAGAGTGCTTTTGAACAGTTAGTTCATTCCCTTTACCCCCTTTGATACCTGTACATTTGGAATTTCATACCTGGAATCTTTCTATAGTATCTCCATTTAATTAAAGGACACATTTTAAGATCATCTACTTACCAAAGAAACATGCACTTTGCTTCCTACCTCACAGTAACTAACTATATAGTAGCAACATTTTAGGCTAGAAACTAATTATCCTAGGGTTTACAGCTCAGATAGATTCTTAACTCCTGATAAAATCTCCTGTTTTCTTGCAGCGGCACATACTGCAAGCATTGACATTTTTTAAAAATAAGCCAGATAGAATATTTTTGCACATTTGCCATAGGCAAATAGTATTTTCCTTCTGGACAATTTGATCTTACACTGTAAATTGTACACACAGTGCATGTTTCATTCACAAAGGAATTCAGGAAACGGAGGCAAGCAATTTTCTGAAAAGGAAGGATTTTGCTTTAAGATCTTCCACATCATCTTTTTTCACTCACTTGATCAGGAAAGACAACTGGACACATACAGCATGTGACATAATTCAGCACTCTCCTCGTTTTGAAGAGTACAGCGCTGTCAGACCACAGGGAAGAACAATAATGGAATTGTAACCAACAAGCACTTTGTCTTTGAGAGACCACTCAGAAAACATTAACTACTCAGCAATATAAGAGGCCTTTGTTGTCTCAGTAAAAATGAAAGCATTTTTGCTATCTGAGACTTGACTCATATTCTGACCTTACTTTCTCAAAGTCAGAACCACCTGTGTGACTCAATAGCTTTGGTCAGGTTCATGATAAGGTCTCTACAGAGGATCACTGCAAGGATGTAAAACACTTTCTGGTCAAACACTCAAGTGCTCGTAGACTGCGCTGTTTATTCTGCTGTACCACAAATTTAAATCTTATTACCTCCAATTAACAGCTGAAAATGCCTACGAATACATAAATATGAACATGGCTTATGTAACTACTCAACAGAAGTCACTCAATTAAACAAATCACTGTAGCATGCACTCTGGTTTCATTTTTAACCCTTTTAGCATTCATTTTCATAAAAGGAATAAAAATAGACTTTTACAGAATACATAAATAACAAAGAAAAAAGTCCATGCAGCAGTCTGCTTTATCCCACAGGACTGACTGATCTTAGGTATAAAAGTACGATTGAGATGTTAGACAATTCCGATATGTATCTTTCCAATATGAAAAAAAACACCCAAAAAACTAGTGAACAGAAGTGTTTAAGAAATGGAAACTGATAAAAAGTTCATAAGGCCAGGTATTACACAGCCTAAGCTGCAAACCTAACTTTGTTACTGGAAAATATTATTTCAACTAAGGTGTGTGTGTGTGGGAGGGGGCAGGGCAAGTCCTTCCAAGGTGGGACAGCACACTGCTCACACCCCCATGCCCTAGAGCCTCTGGGACAGTCCCAGAATGGCTGTCAGTCACTGGCACATGGGAAGCACTGCTCTACACCACGCTCCTAGAGCCCCAACCCAGCCCCAGGATGGATGGCAGATGGAAAGTCCCACCTGGAGGTGGGGTCCACAGTAAGCCAGAGCAGATAAAACTCATTGCACAAGGTCTCTACGTGTTGCATCCCTGATATCCTTGGCTAGGACCACACTGGAACCACAGTGGTAGTTATACTTTTGCTTTGTCTCTTCTGATTTCCTCTTCTTGAAATCTGGGTAACTTAAATTGGAGGGACTGGAGTTTGCCAAGTCAATGCTTCATGAAATGCTTAATTGTGACTGAATGTCGCCTCTAAAAATTGCCAAGTTCCCTTGTTTTCTAAAGTTTGCCAGTAAAAGTTTGTTGTTTAACGTCCTGAAAAACATTGTTGCACTTTTCTCCCTGTGCCCTCTCAGGATATAAAAAAGCCCCTTTAAGAAACTCATCCTGACACTGAAGTCTTGCAGTTACATGTAATCATTAACGCTGCAGAATCCCATACCTAGAAAACAGAGCAACAGAGTCTTAAAGCACACTGAAACACACTAAACAACCTATCACAAAGTATTTTAGTCTCTTTAAAAAGCTCTTTTAAAAAATTGCCTAGCAAAGGTAAACAGCTAAGCATTATACCTCTATCACTCAACACTCCCTATTCCAAACCAAAGACCACGCATTGTTTTTCAGTCATTTGATACTTTATCTGGTCACTTCTGGCTTCCTCCTATCTGCTTCTGCACAAACCTTGTTTTATAGCTGAGGTCTGTTCTCAAGGCATGGGCAAGATTCTAAAGGACCGAAGCTTGCAGCAGGGGCCATAGAGTACATTCCTTCTACTAATTGTTAAATTCTTTTCAACTGTAAGTGGTTGATATCCAATGTGTACTTTTACTACAACTGAAAAAATATTGTAATGTAAAAGAAGACCGACTTGTGCAGCAGAGAGAGAGAAACCCAGCTATTTTTTGCTATGCAAGTCTGAAACACTGGATTATCATGTTAATTATTGACTTGGACCATTTCAAGTGGGAAGGGATGGGGAGAGAAGGGACAGGTCAAATTTCACGAAGGTGAGGTTACGTCCTATCCCATATCCCAGCCCCTTGGAGTCTCCCTGGACAACTGTAGAGCAGCTGTCAGTCAGGAACAGCCCGGAGCATCCCTCCACACCACATCTCCCTAAACCAGCCTCTGACCGGCTGGCACGCTGGGGACGCTGCCACTCACCCTGACTCAACCCACAGCTCCAGAGTGGTCAGTGGGCCATAATTCCCACCTGGGGGCGCAGGGGTGTGGCCACAGAGGGGCCAAAGCAAATAAAAGCTGCAACATGTGCTTCCCATGCTGTTCAAACCCTTCTGGAGTCCTGGTACCCGGACCTATGCTGGATCTACAGGTGGTAGCTATAATTCTCTTCTTCTCTGACTTTCTTTGCTTCTTCTAATAGCCTTTCTTAATATTTTGGGTAGCTTGAGACAGAATGGATTGGATTTTGCTAAGTTGTATGAGTTAGCATGTGCTAAGTCAAAGCTTTGTGGAATACTTTATTTTGGTTGAATGTCGCCCTTTAAACTTTTGCCAAGTTTCCTTATTTTCTAAAGTTTACCAGTAAAAGTACCTCCTGAGAAAATAGGTGCAGTGTTTCTCCTCTGCACTCTCTCCTAAGGCTTTAAAAGAACGAAAATCTCTTCTAATAAATTCAATGANGAAGTATCATATGGAAGCTTTCTTATATTTTATCCTTGAAAAACCAGATTGAACTCAAGTTTCTACTTGGAACCCATGACTTCCAGCTTCACTCATCATTCCTCAGTAATTACCACACAGCGTCAACACCAGCCAAGAAAAACAGTAACAACCCAACCTCCTTGAGCTTGGCTACTTCTAGGATTTCTCAGTTAGCAAGTTCCATATGTTTTCTTCATCTCAAAATACCTATTGTCAGGATAATAGAAGCTCAGTTTTCTTCCACTGTTGCATTGTGAGTCTCCTCTTGATACTTAGTAAAGGTGCCAGTAGGTATCACTAGGGCCTTTCTGTCACATCCAAAACACTACACAAACCTCCTCCATAAGTAGACTTAAGAAAATGTCAAAACTGACAGTATGACTCAACAGTTTTAAAAAGTGGTGGGGGGAGGAAGTTTACATGCCNGGATGGGGAGAGAAGGGACAGGTCAAATTTCACGAAGGTGAGGTTACGTCCTATCCCATATCCCAGCCCCTTGGAGTCTCCCTGGACAACTGTAGAGCAGCTGTCAGTCAGGAACAGCCCGGAGCATCCCTCCACACCACATCTCCCTAAACCAGCCTCTGACCGGCTGGCACGCTGGGGACGCTGCCACTCACCCTGACTCAACCCACAGCTCCAGAGTGGTCAGTGGGCCATAATTCCCACCTGGGGGCGCAGGGGTGTGGCCACAGAGGGGCCAAAGCAAATAAAAGCTGCAACATGTGCTTCCCATGCTGTTCAAACCCTTCTGGAGTCCTGGTACCCGGACCTATGCTGGATCTACAGGTGGTAGCTATAATTCTCTTCTTCTCTGACTTTCTTTGCTTCTTCTAATAGCCTTTCTTAATATTTTGGGTAGCTTGAGACAGAATGGATTGGATTTTGCTAAGTTGTATGAGTTAGCATGTGCTAAGTCAAAGCTTTGTGGAATACTTTATTTTGGTTGAATGTCGCCCTTTAAACTTTTGCCAAGTTTCCTTATTTTCTAAAGTTTACCAGTAAAAGTACCTCCTGAGAAAATAGGTGCAGTGTTTCTCCTCTGCACTCTCTCCTAAGGCTTTAAAAGAACGAAAATCTCTTCTAATAAATTCAATGAGTGAATTTTTGGAACCTTGTATATTTTTTTTAAAGTAAAACCCCTTCAGTGAGCTTGCAGCTTAGAGTCTGGGGTCTTACAGAGTCATGCATTAGATTCAGGTTTTAATCTGAGATCATTACTACTCTTGATCTTAGCCCATCCAAAACAAGACACAGAAAATAAGCCAATTGTTTCCAAGTTGAAAAACTTCCCAGTTTTGAATTTTAAAAGTCTACTTCTTGAAGGCAGTTTTCCATTCTCTTGCAATATTGTATCAAGGTTTCACCGATCTTTAAAATTTGTCAGTGTAATTCTCACCCACANCCCTTCTTGTTATTGCTGAGTTTTGTACAGCACAAAGGAAGAATTAAGTATTGTTACACAGTCTGCTAAGCAATTTTCATACCACTGAAACTGCAACACGCTACAATAAATTTTATTTAAAGACAACTTTTTTGACAGATAGGAAGTCAATACAGAAGCCTTTTGAATGTTATTAATTTAAATCCAATAATCATCACAAAAAAACTACCTTTTAACAAGAATTTCTGCTGTGGAAATGGCATTTGTTTTTCAGATTAAAACATAGCCACTTAAAATGTTTAAAGTATGCTTCATTTATGCGCATTTCAGCCTTTTAAAATAGATAATTTTTATACTGTGGTCAGAATTGGCTGTTGTCAGTTCTTTATAGAAACTTTCTGCTTATACTTACACCCTTTTGAGTCGTTAATCAAGGATTCTGTTTAGCACACTCACACTTAAAATTGTTTCACAATTTGCAATACCAATGCTCTCTAACCTATAAAGAAAAAAAAAAAACAACCAAGAATTCCTTCACTGCACCTTCTCTTGTTATTCACTTTGCATTTTTTATTACAACCAAAAAAAATCAAAATCCACAGTCATCTCTCAAACTTAAAATACCAGACAATCAAGTAAAAATAAACAAAAGTAATTAAGTTTCAGAACTTTAAGATATTTCCATCAAATCCTAAATATTCAGAGAGAAATCTGATTTCCATTATGATTCTTTCACTAATCTCAAATCATAAAATACTTAGTCAAACACGTTTTTTTAAGTCACAACGGTCTTTCTCCTGAGGTTCTGACTGAAGACTTTTCTTTAAGTAATCTTACAGTATTTCACAAAATTAGGCTACAAGTATCTAGGAATCTGTGCCAGAAGAGCAACAAAATCCTCCCGCAGTCCCCAAACACCTACAACCCATTTATTACTAGCATTTCCCTCCTTTTCATCTTTAGTCACAATGATTTATCTTTTCTTCTCTGATCAATACATTTATAATGACCAAACTTTTCTCTGAGCTCTTTCCCTCAGACTATCTTCACAAGCTCAACCTTTCTTCAAACCTTTATAGCAATTATTTCCAACTTGTTAAGCTCAGAAATTCTTATTTTTAATTAAAATATACATTAGTGAAATACACTGAAAAAACAAGCACATCTCCTTAAAGTTCATTTTGAAATCAGGACTGTGATGTGTTTCATCAACAACAAAAAAAGGTTGCACAACTAAATTTCCAAGAGTATTACAACTTCTTGACTTTTTTTTTAAATTGGTTTTTCTGTAAGTTTTCTGAAGTGGCACTGACACACTATCAGCTACCTGTATCTTTTTTTTTTCAGAGAAGGTTTCCATACCAAGATGTGTCAGATAAGCTTCAACCATTGTAGACAGGAAAGAAGAAGCAGAAGCAATATGCAGGTCATATACTAATTCTTGTGACAGATGGTGACAGGAAAAAGGGAACCTCAGTGTTTGAAGAAGTTAAATGGAAAGATCCATAGACCATTCGTGCTGAAGATGCTGGCCAAAGCTGGTGTAAAGCCATCACCATCATGCACTGGAAATCTTCCACCACAGTTCATGCCAATTGCTCCACACAACTCTGTTCAAAAGCCACTGGCAAAGACGAATTATTTGGACACGTCAGGCCCCCGACTACTCAAAAGTATGGTGGTACCAACTGGCATTAAAGTGTGGGCCAAGAGGTATGCTTTGAAAGGCAAAGCATCCCTGCTGCCTTTGATGTTAGAGATGCATCACCATCTAATCTTGACCTCCATGATAAATTCAGCCCTTGCCCAAGTGGATCACTGCTTGCTCCTGGCTTGCTAAATACAGTGAAAATATTAAGATCCCAAAGATTTATTTTGTCATGCAGACATTCTTGGTGTTGACAGGACATTTTAGACAGGAGGCAGTTCCTTCTTCAAAGGCTCACCCCTTCAGTAACATCAAAATCTAGCAAAGAGCACAGTAATTTCTTTAGTATTTATCTTTCAGATAAATCATGATGTGGTGAAACAAGAAAAAGAAGTCTACAAATACCACCAAGGATCCCAACATGCTCTATGCTTTCTACTCTATACCAGGTAAATCTATGAACAACATGACATCCTGCCATAATAACAATTCCACGAACAGATTATGAAATTTTCACCTAATAAATATTTCTATTTCACATTATACACTGAATTTTTATTTCAATCCACAAATTTTTATATTTCTGTTATTTCCTAGTCAGTATTATGAAATATTTAAGTATCACTTTTAATATTTACAACCTTCACATGTCTCTATTTAGAAACATTGATATTTCTTTTCATAATCTATCTTAAGAGTTGACATTTTTTCTTATTAGCCTAACCAGCCACTGTAATAGAGAAGCAAGGTCCAATCTGGCAGCAATTTTACACAATTATCTTCCCCATATTAGACCTGATCAACTGTTAAATCTAATAATTACTAAGCTTCCTTCTTTTTGTAAACTTTGAGTATGACTCCACTGCTTACATATTTCAAGATTTTACAATAAAATGTAGATAACTAGTCTGTAAATAGTGTGTTCTTAAGCTATTCCTAATGAGTCTCTGCTTTATTCATAAGTGAGGGCACAAACAAATACTTGAAATTCTAAAAGAAGCAGAACAAAAGTTTCTGATTTTTATGGAAAAACCCCTCAACTTCAATGGTGAAAAAGATAATAGGGTCAAAAAAACAGAAAAAAAAAAAAAGAAGTGATTTTTGCATGCACATGATTGAAATATCTATAAAATTAAAAATTTCACATCAGATAGCATTCATCAACAAGACAGTTTAGAAATGGTAATAAAATGCAATCACTATCATTACTTAAGTCATTGAAGTGCTATAAACAATATACAGTGCTATAAACAATAGCACTATACACTAAGAGCAAGAATAATCTCATATTGACAGTTTATTAATATAGTATTCCAGCCAAAAGAAATACATCCATAAAGATGTGAATTACAAACATAAAGTGCAGGAAAGAACTATTTGCTCATTAGGGAAATCAAGCAATGCCATATTACTTAAGTACCAAGAATATTATATATCTAAGTTCTGTAATTAACTGATGGTTGAAACACTGTGTTGTCATACAAAAAAAACCAAAAAGTAGCAGACATATTGCAAAAATATTGCCTTTCTAATACATTCATACATCATTAAAAGAAACTTGTAACAAGAAACCCTATCACTGCGCTAAGCGACAGGTATTCCTAAATTTGTCCCTTTTATCTCATTTTTCTTTTCGTAAAAGTCTGTACTTTGTTTATTCACTGCTCAAGTGCTAACCATGCAGGAGAACCTGGATATCACCTCTTGCCGAAACAATCACGAATAATACCATCTGTTTGCAAATTCAGCAGTGTGAACATTTTTTACACAGTCTTAAGCGTGGCTCGCTATTTTCTGCAGTTGTGTCTTCCACTCCTAACTGAGACAGGTCCTGTGACCCACTTTCAATAATATTGAGAAGGACTCTAGTAAAAAACAATGCCAAGCTATAAAAGCGGACAATTGCGACCACCAGAAAAGTTAAAACCAAACCAAAAAACCTAACCAATCCATAGTTTGATGTGCTTTCAAAGGCTAACTAGAAATTATTTGTTTGGTTTTTTGAGATCTCAGTAGTTCAAAACGACATTTAGAAAACGAGACTCAAAATCTTTCATTTAGCGGCAACAATGCTTTCAGAGTGAGACCTTGGTATAACAGAATGACATTGATGCAGTCCAGGTAAATCTGTTCTATGTATCACAGAAACTGTTTCATATTAACAACGTCCTGTCGTGCCATGTATACACAACAAAATTTCCACCCTGATATTAGATCTACACTCACACCCTTTAAGCAGGAGCACATTTTACATACTGTTCTTTCTCCAGTTCTTTTACATTAAGATCAAAGATCTCTAAAACATCCCTCTGTGAATCAGAAATCCAAAACACCTTTTCAATATTCTTTGGTTTTCATTGCAAAAAGGAACGGCATTTTAAGTTAAATTCAGTAAAAACCAGGACCATGCACTACTGACCTGCTGAGGTTTTGGTTCAACTTGGCTGTATATTGCAAGTGGGTCTGACTGAGCAGGCATTATGTAAATGGATGGACTTAAATAAAAGGCAGTGCTCACGTATTAATCCAAGGCCTGGGGTGCTTTCAGAGTAGGCTGGAGAGAATCCCAGACACCTGGCTTTTGAAAGACCACCGAGGGAATATGCAAGGGAGGAGGGGGCAGGGAGGGAAGGTCAGCAAAAGCAGCCTGAAATAAAATTTAACTAAATTCAAGAGTATCTTAAAGCATCTGGGTTAGCAGCCTTGGAAAAGTTTCTTTTTACTTATCAGATGCTGAAATATGCTTTTCTATCTTAAGGATATAAAACACTTTCCAAAGCAATGCATTATTACATGCTTCAGGATTCAGCAAGAAGTACTACCTGGAAACAAGATGTTTTTAACTATAGGTTCAGAATGCATTTTGTCTTGGCAGCTTCAATGTTTACAGTCTCTACCTTAAGCCTCCCTGGAAAAAGTGTAAAAAGCAACTGTGCCATTCAAATTGTGGAGATGCAAATCTGCAGAGCACAAACTTGGCTATCAGATGGAAAAGCTACTGCTCTATAATCATGAACAACCAGGGGTTTAAGCTAGACTGGGCAGATGATAAAACATTAATATAATCAGGTATCCCATACTGCGTTTCAGCTGTCCCTTCTGTCTTCCCACATCAGAGCCTAAACTAGGTTCTCCATAAACTGCCTTAAAAAAAAAAAAATAAAAAAATAGAGGAGATTGAGTTGCTTTTCTCTTGGATTCTTTCTTTCCTCATGACTATTTATATATAATGGGGCTTGTTTTAGGTGTTTTTCTTGAAACTTCTGAAGTAAGTCGGAGCAGACAGAACATTTGCTTTTTCTTCTTTGCATGATTTTCTTTACCTCAAGTTTATGATAGTCTCCTTACCTGTATGCTTCTCCATGTTACTTCCCATCCATAGCATTGATTTTCAGTTATTTATCCCTTTTTGGGAAATACCTGACTCCTCCTTTCTCCCAATCCTTTTGCTGTTATCATCTTTCACTTAGCCTCCTTCACATTCTTCATCTGATGCAGGCATTTGCTTGCCTGTTTGGTTCTCCCCTCTAGCAGCTCAGGGGAAGCAGCCAGTGGACAGATATGTGACAGCTCCTGACCAACAGGACAACCAGCACCCTGGCAGCTCTGCATCAATCACATCATCTGCTGCCTTCCAAATAGCTGACCCAGAGACAAGAACTCCAACACCAAAGAACGGATAACTGAAAAGCTACTGTGGGGAGCAGATGTTGATGTCAATGAAAGGAAACTTCTGGAAGCCTATCAGAACCACCTGATGAATTACCATCCATTAACTACTAGCTTGTTATAGGAAAAGGGTGCCACCTGGTGCCCAATCCATCTTCCTTTAGCTAGTCACTTAGCCTGCGCTTCTGGCTTTTCTGTCCATTGTTCTCCAGAAGTTCATCTACTTTTCTACCACGAGTTCTCAAAACTTAACATAGTCTGAAAGTCTCTCAATATCTTGCAAACCTTAACAGACCTTGAAATGTTTTCCAACTTACTATACTCTGAAAGGAAGAACAAAAGTGCAAATAATGTCCCAAACCAAACTCATAACCTGAACTAATTGCCAAGTAGGAAATGTCTAGTTTGCTTATCCAACAGGTACCCCATATAAATCAATCTGAAGACTTTTTGCTTAGTAATTAATTAGACAGTAGGCCAAGATCATGTGCTGCCTCAAAGGATGGGACAAGAGGAAACACAATCACTAGATCTTTGCTCTAGAAAACCTGTTCAAAAAAATTAAGCATTTTCCCCATTATTTTACTTATCACTCTAACTCACTGCACCCAGCAAAAGACTGCTTTTATTTCCCACAGTGCTGCTCACAGCTACCCCAAATGAAAGCAAAGGTATTTATATACCCAATTACTTGAGGTGGATATTTAATAATTTCTTGTCTACATAAAATATAAAGATCATACTGAGTCCAAAGTAGAACTTCTCTCACTGTTTATCACATGAAAAAGTCATGGGGTTTTTTTGTTTGGTTGGTTTTGGTTTTTTGTGGATATCTGCAGGAAGTAATAACCCAGCAGGAAGTGCCCTAGCTGGCTGCAAGATGCTCTGAGACTGTCTCAGAGTTGGGGAAGAGGTATTTCCCCTCAGATTTGCCCCTTTCTACCTCCAAGCACCCAGCTGAAATTCAGCTTTATGAGACATGAATGCTTTCTATTATTCTAGATTTTCACATCTCTCTACTTTCCTCAGTCAGCTCAGTGACTGTGTCCTGGAAAATGTGCATTGGCTCCAACAGTTGGCAACTTTCACCTTATGAAACTGTTTAGTACTAAATACAATATTCATGTGTCTGGGTAAAACACAGTTAAAGGAACAAAAACAAAATCCTTCCTATTACTTATGTCAAAATTGAATTCATACTTCATTTGTCACACTGAATTGAATCACTTTATTTTAAGATTCCTTTCAATTTAAAGACAAACCATTTCCAAGTACTTATTTATACTTAGACTAGTTTTTGATGTAGAGCAGCTGGATATTTTTTGCCATTTCTACATCTATCTTCTAACTACTGCATGTTGAGTGATAATGGGAATATATTTGACTTGCTTTTATTATTACATTTGGGTTGCAAATGAACTTCAACCATTGATGCCTAAAGAGTGCTGTTTTAAAGCTAGGTTTAAAGTAGCCTAGAAGCAAAAAATAAACACAAATATACTATTCCATTATAAGATTGTTTTCACTATTGTTTTGATAATTAAAATATTTTTAGTTAGTTTCATTTGGGGGAGGGGAAAGACAAACCACAAGGAAAAGTTTATTTTCCCTCCTGTTAGTCTAGAGATTAACACCAAGTAAACAGTATTATTATTAAGAGCTTTCAACAGCCTTTCACTAAGACCATAGTACAATTGTATTTAACAAGTGGGTGTATACAACATCTTCAAGTTTCTACACAACTGTGTAGAGCTCTGTAGAATCTTTTAAGCTTTTAATTCTGTATCATATATATACTCACACATACACATATAGCATTGAGTTAATTACATACAATACCTCCATACATTTTTATATACACACAATTATACAAGTAATAATACACGATACTTTAAAAATATGTAGATGATATAAATATGATTGCTCTGAAAAAATCTGAAACAGAATTAATAACTATACCCTAGTCATTGAAATAAAATAGAATGTCTAGAAGGGAAAATGGCAAGTTAACTCACACGATATGCCTGCTAAATTTAACAGAAATATCTACATTTTTGAGTGTTATAGGGCAGGTGATTGCAAAATCAGAAAAGGAACTGAAAATCCTAGTCCTTAAAGATGAAGCAATTTCTTCCTAGACTAAAGCACACATTCCTTTTTAAATGTCAATATTCAAGTATCTCTTTTCTAGTTGAGAACCCGTTTATCCCTCCCAATCAGGCCACAGAGCTTCAAAAAGACAAATATCCATCAAGTACAAGGCTGTTGACTGTTAATTTACTCGGTTCCTTAAAAAATACCATTCTCTATGCTCTGATTAGTCATAATTTCCTGACCTATAGGCTGATGAAATGATCGGTAGAGAACCTGAGCTCTCCTATGAAGGAAACATATAAGAACCTTAAAATTAATAATATAGGTGAAATTTAATTTAGAACAGCATTACTAGCAAGCCATATTGTAAACCACTGCTAACAAAAAATAAACTGGCTGGACTGGAAGTGAGAACAGAAGCTCTGCTCACCATTACTCCACTGCAGCTCTCTGCATTTCTCTCTTGCTGTAATGCTGTTCCCATAGAGAAATCCATAGGCAGAGCTGACAGAAGATTCTTTGGCAGGGCAGCTTCTTTAGAAATGGAAGCCAGCCACAACCAAAAGATAGAAGACACAAGATACTGTTCAAAAGAAAAATCCATGGACCATTATAATACCTTTTAATAGGCAATATTTGTGTGTAAATTATGAGATCTACTATGCATTTGTTAAAACTGACACTTTATTATTTTCACACACACAGTTTCCAGTTATATTTTGTGAAAGCTAGAGCTTTAAAATTAATTTTTAAATAAAAATTTAAAAACCCTAAAAATCAAACAGCAAATACTAAGCTCACCAAGAAAAGACAGATCACTGATTTTTTCCAAATCATATAAAAGCCCCAAGCCTTATATAAAATATTTCCATGTATATCTTCTAATGCAATATATAACAAGCATCAATGAAAACACTGCTTCAGTCACGTAAAGATTTATGCAGTCTGTAACATGGTTGACTAATAAGATTCTATTATATATGCTCATTGAATACATGTAAGAGGTTGAGTTTTGGTTTTGTTTTTTTTAATCTTGGAATAAGAACAAAATGCTTGCAGATTTCAGATTGCTATTAGACAAAATAATTATATGTTAAACTAATTACAACTAAAGAAAAACCTGACTTACAACTAATTAAATTTTATTGCATGAAAATAAAGCATGCTCCTTATTTAACATGGGGTACAGCTATAAATGTTTATGAACTCACCAGTCTGTATATTTATTTCAAGTAAAATGCCTAGGTCACACTGATAAAGTTGGAATGTGGCATGATTTGGACACCCAATAGCTCACTTTATAAAGTCATTCATATCCAAGACAATAAAAATTATATCAACATTCCTAAAATTGTTGCTTATACTGCTAAGAAGCAAATCTAAATGAAAAATTCTCTATTAGCATTCCATTTCATTTTCATGTAGATCTTCATTGCAATTTGACAACAAGGTTCCAGTTTCAATTTCAGGAATAGATAAGAATTAGACTTACGGGCTTAAGTTCAATTATCAAGACTTAGAGCCAGATCTTTTTAAAAACCCTATCCAAACCTATAAAGATGCTGACAAGAAGCTTCCCCCGAATATGAAGTTAGATATTTTACTTAAAAATCCTATTTGACCAGCTACTATGTAGCAACAGTATTTTTAACTTTGGCAGAACACTAGCATGCTTATACAAACCTAAGGAAGTAAATCAATGCTTCTAGCAGAACAGAGCAAAGCAAGAGGATTTAGACATCAAGAAGGAAGGGTGAATATAATCTCAAAGAGCAGAGGAAACAGAGGTTGAAAGAACCAGCTGAAACCACCAGACACCAAAGTTAAGCAGGAACAGCCTACAGCTTTTTCCTGGGTTTACTGACCCTTTGGAGTCTGAAAAGCGTTGTTCTCATTTTACTATTACCAAGCTATTTCTGCTGAGTTCATACCTCTGCTACGTCTTTTCCTGCCCTTCTCCCCTTAGGAACCAAGAGCACCACTACCATATCATGGGCTCAGGCACTTGTTGAGCTTTTCACAAAATCCTGTATTTTTCAACAAATGCTGCCTAATTCAGAGATCTTAACATAGACATTTCATGAAAGAATAATAATAAAAAAGGCAGTAAATTTCCTTCAGAAATATAAATGTGACCTTAAAGACTTAAAACCTAAAGGCAAACTAAACTCTCATGTGCTCTGCTTCAGTTCTGTCTCATCGGCTCCCATCAATCACACAATCTCCATGTGTAAAATGGCTAACAATGTCCATCCCTTCAAATCATGCATATCTAAAAATCAGTATCCTACCTTAAATACCTTTTATTTATATAAGTGTTTTAGGCCATGACAATTATGAAAAGTATCTTGCTTTATCCACCATCATGTCAAACTTTTCATCAGACTGCACCAACAGAAAACAAAATGGAATAGTGAAGAGAATGGGTTAGCATTTAAGCAATTTTATGAACAACATAATTAAGCCTGGTTTGCTAATATATCTCTAGTCTTTCCTCTCTCTCTTCATATAGCTCATGGGCACTGTTAAGGTGTCTCCTCTCTACCAAGCCACCTAGACTCAAACAGTATGGAAAATCAATGCCTTTGGAATCTTTTTCTTACTCATGCTTATGTGAAATTGGCTAACAGGTTTTTAACTATTAGAGTGGGACTGATGCACACATGGCATGACTGTGTAAACCCTGTTTCTTTAGAAAACCAATCAAAAACTTTGAACAAAATAACAGCCTCAGCAAATAAAAAGCAGACAAATAAAGAAATAAAAGAGTAGGAAAACATAATATAGATGAAAAAACCCCAAGGATGAATAGGAAAAAAACCCCATAAAAATATAAGAAAAGCAATCACGTTACTGCTTCAGTTACACCTATGCATTCTGCATGCATATGCATCTTACATTTTATCACATTTCACTGAAAAACATGCTGGATTGTCTGAGAAGAAGAAAGGCATCTAACTATTGAATAGGCAGAGAAGTTAATAAAGCAGATATTCTGAAACAATTTTATGCATCGATGCACTTGCATAACAATCTTTTAAATATAACCATGATCTCCTCCCTATTGAAGATTTTTATCAATTTGGTACAACTTAAGTTATTTGCAGCAGACAGAAACCACAAGGGGCTTGCTACCTTAACTTCAATTTCCTAAAAAATGTTTACTTTCTTCCAGATGGCAAGATTAAATTACATAAACACTGTCAGCAAGTTGAATCCTCAAATGTATTCACTTCCAACACAGAAGCTTCAAAACCATCTATAATTTTGTTACTGATGTTTGGAAACAGCTGTAGCTGACATGGCTATGTGTTGTATATGTCAGCATTAAAGGATTAAATATTCTTAACCCCCGACGGAACAAACCTGCTCTATTAGCAAGACACAGAATAAGGTACTTCCGAGACTAGTACTACAATAGAAATCTCGTTAGTTCATTGATAAACATAAGTCAAAGATGATGTATTTGGCTTTCCTCAGGAGAAATGCTGGTAGAAAGTCTAAAATTTAAGACATACTGGTATTTTTAAATATCACATGGTTTAAGGGACATCATAAGCTTACTCTCTAGCTACAGAAAAATATTTTTTTAGATAATTCTATAACCTTTTTATTACCTTTTTAAAATAATGACATCATGCAGTTAAGACTCAAACCTCAGGAAAAAAGTAAAAGAAACTTTAAGTTCCATTTTTTGTGTGCTTACGTAAAAACATAATTTATACAAATGATGTATCATATGAGTAAATCAAAATGTATACTTCTGAACAGTATTCCTTGGGAAGGGTCCTTGACATGACTGAATGCCCCAGGTACATTCCTGAAGCCAAAAACCATGCTGGTATCTTCACCTAAGTCAGAAAGGTCAAAGGCCAGGAATCAACTGCAAAGCTGTCTACTTCGGTCTTCTGGTTATAGGACTGATGAATGGACCAACAGCTTAAGACCATTAGATAAAAAACAAGCATTCCAATACAGCCAGGAAGGAAAGTGGCCATTCCACTTCGCTGCAACAGACATCCACCCACTTACTGGTGATCTCGGTGGGGCTGAGGGAGCAAGAACAGCTCCAGCTCCAACTGTGACTGGAATGAAAAACAGCATCTTTATAAACTTACCTTACACGAATTAAAGAAAGTAATAAAGGTGTGGCTTTTTATACACACATATACACTTTATGTACTCTGAGCACATATACAAGTCTCAAAGCCCTGCACTATACACACTCCTGACCCTCCTATTTCATAGCATTTTCACATTAAAGTGAGTAGGAGAAGATATTTATAAGTAATGCTGCAATTTAATTGTTTATACTTATTTAAAAGAATGTCCGTTATAAAATGTGCCCAACCTAAATTGCCCACATCAATGGGAGCCTTCTATCCAGCTTGAATGGAAATGGACAAAGGTCCCATTGCTGTGGAAAAAACGGAAAGTGAGAGAAAAAATTGTGTATAAGCGACATGATTCTTGGTACCTTACAGGGAATTTTGTGAACCCTTGCAAAAAAATTAGATGATAAATTAGAGTTGCCCTAGGGAATTCAGCATTTCAGCAGATCACATGAAAAGATCATTGGTCTTAAGTAATACCAGAGATATTTTCCCCTTGCAGACGGCACAGTGTTTTTTTTCTCTTTAATATTTCCTGAGGTACATTTTGAATTCAGCATGCTTTTTCATTAGACTTCCACGTCTTTCCCCTTTCCCTTTGTTTTCAAGTCAGTTTTGGCTATTGCAAGAAAAGCTCTCCTGTTTGCCTGCTTCTAACCTCCACTAAACACTTCCAACGCCTTTCAGAGGGCTGCAGGATAGGGAGGAGTTAGACTCATCTTTTACCTGATTTGAACTCCACAAGCATTGCCAATCCACTTAATTTCAAACCTAAATGAGATTTAAGATTTCATTTCCTCACTTTTACATATGAAGATTCAGGCTGTTCCTTTAGTCCCATCAATTTAGGGTATGCTTTGGCAGCAGATACACTGAGAGCCGTATTCTGGGGCATCAAAATGAACATCGGCAGGAACAGACTGTTCCATCAATTTTGCCACCACTTTCCCACAGATGCAAGCTGTTCAGTGCCCTGCTATGGGGAAAAAGTTGTCCTGTGGCAAAATGCTATAATAAGTATAATCATTATGATAAAAAAGCCACCTTATTTTAAATTTGAGGGGTTTTGCACATCTGACATATCACACTCCAATTGTAATGCACAGCAACAATTTGGATAAAGAAACAGGATAGCAAAGTAGTGGAATCGGTATCTGGAAAATTATTAGTTTCCTTTGTAAATGTTATATATTTACTTGCATGCTACATGAATAAGTGAAATCTTTTCTTAGTGACATAATACTCCAAAAAGAATAGGCTAGTGATTTACAAAGAATAGCTTTTTTCTTTTCAAATCCAATATAACCCTGTATCTCATATACTTCTGCAATCTAAGGTAAAAAATGATGTTTACACAAAGTATTTTGAAACAGAAAAATGTAGACTCTGCAGAAGGCACAGGCAACCTGATTTATAAGAAAACAGCATATAAAGTGACCTCTGTATCAAAGTTAGAGCAGATGCACACTTGCAAGGTCACTCTACCATTGCTGTTCAGAGTAGGTCAGCTTTTGAAGACATATTACTGCAAGCACACTTGCTACCCTGACACAGACCTCACAGGCACGAGTCTACCTTCACACCAGACACCTTAACTAAAATGCCTCTATTGCTTAAGAAGGACACAGTGTCCTACACTGACGCTCCCAATACTTACATACCTGTGCAGTATCAATTCAGCTGGCATACAGTCTCCAATTCAGACTTTTACTTTACCAGATCAACTAGCCAAACACCTCGATTCGCCATCTCAGGACAAAATCTTTTAATTTCACTAAAATCATGGGGACGGAGCTGCATCACTATGATTCACGTGGATGTCAGCAGAGACAATTATCTGGTCCTCAAATCTGGTGAAGTAAGTCTGTAAAACCGTCCAATATAATTGCTTGGCATCAGTACCAGAACAGCATGACTTCTCCTGCCCGCTGCATTTGTTAACCCCACACCAACTCAGCAAGCCTTTACCTTCATCCGGAACAGCCCCACTCCTTGTGCACCAGCAGTAAGGAACTCCACCTCTGGGAGTACATTGTACAGAGCACAAAGCCCCATTAGGCAAAGTCTAAAACAAGAAATAACTACAACAGCTGAACAGGATCACTAGGCATCACGTGTTTTAAAAAAAAAAAAAAAAAAAGTATTACATTAAACATTTTAGTAATGCTAAAAATTAAAAAACTCTACAGTCAGATGTTCTGCTCTGCACATCACTTCAAAATAAGAAGTGCATGTGGAAACGAAACAGCAGCTAAAAATGAGACTAAACAAAACAGAGAAAATAATAAGGAATTAAATCAAACTGACACTGAGCCAGAGTACCATACAAAAGTTAAGCTGGAAGAGCTACCAAATAATCTAGTCATCCTTATGGACAAATCAAAACCAATCGTCACAGACATGTACCACAAAACATTAATTATCAGCTGACAGTAGAAGAAAGAGAAAGTACATCCCTTAGAACCGAAATTCAATTTTCTGTCTCTTTTCTGGAGTACAATGCATTCATTCCAGTGCCTTCTGAACAGTGACCCATGGACCAAAGCAACAGGCAAAGCTGCATTTCATGATTCACAGTTCACCTATTCAGATTCACCTGTTCAGATTCTCTCTCTAAAGACAGCTTAAAAATCTTACTTCTCTAACCCTACTTGTCCAAGTTGTTCCAAGGACATTACAAAACAGAAATCAGAGGAAAGGGGATGATGAAACATTCTCTCTGTTCAAGTAAACTGTCCTTAATCTCACAAAGCGTAGGAGATTCTAGAGACTAAATGTTTTACACACTCAACAAGTACACCTTTTTCATCTCAGTTGTCATCTGAGAACTTTCTAAACATACAACGAATACACCATCTGATTAGGAATTTTCCAAAGATGATTTTCCCCCTTGGAATAATAATCCCTTCTGAAGAGCTGCATCCTCTGTCCTAGCCTTTTCACACAAGGAAGCAGCAGGAGGGGTTACAGATTATGGACCTAAAGGGGCTGAGCGCTGCACACAATCTTCCTCCTGCTCTAGGGGAGTACCACTCAGCCAGGGGCTCAGCCACCTCCCCCCAGCACACCTCAGCCACTGTTTGAAACCAGATGAACATTAACTGCTCCACTGAGTAAACCAGTAAGTGGGTAAAAACCTATTAGAGGTCAACAATATGCACATATACTGGGACAACACCTGCTCAGCATAGATTCATAAAACAGAACATGCCAGAATTATCATATTATTAAGGGACAGAGTTCACATCTTCTTTTCAACAGGCAATTCAGACTGATTCATGGGTGGAACATGCTGCTTTATGTCATTGTCTTTTCTTTCAGTGCTCCCTTACGGAGAAGCATGCTCAGGCTCCAAAAATTGGCAGTATCTTTACCTTTATAATGTTTCCTTTCCTCGATAATGAGTCTCATCTATGAGTCAATATCAAAATTCTCTTAAGTGGCAACTACACATACAGAAGTAAGCTTGTGATTCAGAAAAGTAACCCAAAAATTATTTTTAAAATTTGTATTTTAACTGAAAGTTAATTTCTTCGAGCTAGCAAATTCTGAGTCATATGTCTTTGCCAGACTACATGATTCTGTGAAATAAGTTCATATAGCTGTTACTGCATATTTTTATACTGTTGAGGGAATGGAAGACAATTTTCTACTCATTTTAACCATGATCTATACAAATCTGTGAAGTCAACTACCTAATAACAGTTCTGCAACACCAAAACAATGGAATTCTATTACCCAAGTTGAAGGACACACTCATAAGAGTCTAGATACAAAACACTCCTCCTCAGTGATGTCATCTTTGGTTCACAGCTTTAAAGCACAAGATGCAACTAAGAAAAAAGCAACAAATTTACATTTAGAAGGCACAATGTACACCTTCATGGGAACATTTTTGAGACCACTTATTTAAGGTCATGCCTGTGCTACCATGTACACTCAAAAACAATCACTGCTTTCACTGATGGTAGCAGCAAGAAATTCATAGTATTAAAATGTGTGAGATGCTGAGACTATCACTTAAAAACACTATAAACATGGTTAGTCAGCACCTTGTTAGGTGTTAGGTTAGTCAGCAAAGTTTTGCAACGAAATGTAATTGCACTGGAACTAGAAAGCAACAATGGTGGGTGATTTTTAAACCAAGGGAATTGAATGAAAATGCCTCCCACTTTGAAACGTGGTCATATTTGAGGACAGGCAATTCATAACCATAGATGGCACATTATCTTCATTCTATAGAGAAGTATATGTGAATGCTTCCAGAAAACTCTAAGACAAATTAATGCACCAAGTCAAAATTAAGGGCAAGCCATAAATAAACCCGTAAAGAACAAGAATCATCTTCCATACAGCCTGATGAGGAGTCAAGTTATATGAGGGCTCTACTCCTAAGTTCTTGTGGTCCTACAAGCAAATCATCTTTCACTACCTCAGTGGTCAGGTCTGTAAAATCAGGCTAAACTCCATCGGTTTTATCACACCTAATAAACTCCACTGCTAACTTTTATTCATGAGCAACTGAAAAGGGTTTATAGTGTCAGCTGTGTTTCAATCTGTAATGACAGCAGTCATTCCACTCTTACTGGCTTGGAAACAAGCAAGAAAGTGATTAGAGGGCAAACTCAGGATATCTGTGCATACAAGAATAACCTGCTGAATTACATCAGAAACACTGTGCTGCTTACAACAAGAGAAATGAGGATTTGTCTTTCAATCCATATTTAATTTTGGAACTGTTTACTTTGCCACATTATTTTCATTTTATATTTCTACCCTCTGCATGTGCAGAACCAGTCCATGTGATCCAGGACCAAAGGAACTGCCAACTGCTCCTCGAGAGAGAAGAATTAAAGTCTGATCCAAAAACGGACACATGCTTAAAATCAGATTTGAGCTAGGAAAGTGGTAACACCCCTTACAAGCAGAAAATGGTCATGTTTTTCCCATCCTAGCTTTTTAATATCTATGCAGTCATGTTGTAGATATATGCTCACTTTAATATCACATAATTCCTTTTAAAAGTGCATTTCCGGCCTTCTTAGCAATTTCATATTCTCAGCTCTGGCTACTGATCCTTTCCTCTTGCATGCCAGCACTAGCAACTGTACTGTGGCACCAAGACACACTTTAAAAATTGATCTAGCAAAGACTAACCCCACAAAAAGGAAAAGGAAAATTAACTTCGGGGGGGGGGGGAAATAAAAAAATCTTTTCAGACTGATAAATTCTGGCTCAGCCCAAAGGCGTACCAACACTCACGTCAGCACCAGGAATGAAGGAAAAGGACACTTCTGGCAGATTAAAGGAAGCTATAATTTTCCCTCTTTTCAGATGCATTCCCTAAGCATCACACTGCAATGACACATCCCCCCTTCTTTGCCCTCTTCTGATCCAATGAATCTTTAAGTTGTTCATGGGAAGCAGAACAGCTCCAACAGGAAAAATAAAAGTAGCAGCATCATAACATATAGCTAAGTGATGATGACCTTCTCCAGGAAAAAACAGGAACTGAATTGTGCTGTCTCAAAACAGCAAGGCTGCACAAGGCATAACCATAAGTCCATCACAGAATGCAGCATTACCTGCTGTCACATCAGCCGGTACTAGAGGGTAGGGTTAAAGTGTGAAAACCCCCATGATCCCCTTATAAATCCGTGTCTGGAAAGAGAAATAGGTGGGTGGAAGGAAAGGCTACCTAAATAGCTGCATCTCTTCTCTTTCAGATTTGTTTCTCAGACAAAATCAATTCCAGGTTAGTCTTCCCTTAAAAACATCAAAAGGCAGAAACTACCAACACAGGCATCAATAGTATTGGCACTAAACTGACATGTTTTTTTAAAAAAACCTCAAATACAAAATGCATATGCTAGACAAATCAGCCCTGTTATGTCCTCTGTAAACAAGTGCTGATTGCTGCAACATCCCTTCTGCTGCTGATCTAATTCCTAGAGAATTAATGTTATTTAAATACAGAGCAAGGGAATGTAGAATCGTAGAATGGCTTGGGTTGGAAGGGACCTTAGGGAATATCTAGTTCCAACTCCCTGCCACGGGCAGGGACACCTTCCTTTATACCAGGATGCTCAGAGCTTCATCCCAACTGACCTTAAACACCTCCAGGGATGCTTCTCTGGGCAACCTGTTCCAGTGCCTCACCAACCTCACAGTTAAGAATCTCTATAATATCTAGTCTAAACCTACTCTCAGACTGAAAGAGACTCTCTTATCCTGTCACTACATGCTCTTGTAAAAATTCTCTCTCCATCTGTCTTGTACGTACCTTCAGGTACTGGAAGGCTTTCAGTTAGGTCACCCCTAAGACTTCTCTTTTCCAGACTGAACAAGCCCAATTCTCTCAGCCCTTCCTTGTAGGAGACATGCTCCATTCCTCTAATTATCTTGGTGGCCCTCCTCTGGACTCTCAGCATTATTGCTTTTCTTTCTATAAAATGGGATGTATGGGGAAGAATAACCTCACCAAGCAACCTTGTGGTCCTGCAAATTAAAAAACCAAAAAAGGCAGTCTCATATTTCACTTTCCTCTTTTTTTTTTATGGTTTATCTTGGTTAGCCTAGTCCCAAAAGTGTTCTGCTGTGTTGCTGAGCATCAAACAAGAATTCACAGAGAAGAAAAAAACCATAAGTTGCAAACTCATTTCTAGGACCTCCTTTTCTCCTGTAGCATTTCTAATTTAGTAAGTCAGGAAAACGTAGGTGGCGTGCTCTTCTTTTTTAAATAATAAACTAAAAAGTCAAACCCATCCTCCTTATATTCCTGTTCTGCACCTACCACTATGCTGTGGCTGTCTGTTGAACAGGGTCAGCGAGCTAACTACCAAACTGGCAAAAAATAAATGAAAATTATAAAAATTGAAAAGCAACTCTTCAAAATCTTTTTTAACTGTACTGCTGCTCTGAATTCAGTATACAAACAGGCAAACAGCAGAGCTTATAGAAGGGAGAGGGCAACAAAGAGGACAGGTTGTAAAGGGTATAGGATGGCAATTTTTTATTTTTAAAGAAAGTACTGGCAGCTTATGAAAGCTTAAAATGTTAATCAAACCAGAGCCTTACTGTTTTTTAAGACTGTTATGAACCACCATAGAGGAGATGAAAGAACAAGCAGTTCCTGCACTTGTCACACAAAAATCGCATAACCTATCTTCTGCAAGCAGAAATTGGTATCTAACAGTAATTTTCAGCCATCAGGGAGAAATGTAACAGGTCTGAATGAATGGCACAATAAAGGAGGAAGAAGAAATATTAAGACCAAGCTTTCAGAATTCCTGGTACTTTTGATTTGTAGTATATGAAATTAAACTAAATATATTGGTAATGTTATGAGGGGGACGAAAAGTCTACATCCGCTACCTACTTACATTTCTGATAATATCAATGAGCTACAAGAGTTTTAATAAACACAACCCAATTTTTGCACATTTTCTAATTTAAAATTATTTGAATTGCATTGAGCAAAAACATTCAAAATAGCAGTAGATACAGCACTTCTTTGTTTATAAGTAGGTAACTTATAAACATTTCTCTCCTGAAACAGTATCAATGCAAACCATATTAAAAACATGAAAACTTCTGCATATTTGCAGTAACATTTGTTTTTAACATGCAGTTCACGTACGTTAATGTAGAAACCAAGGGCCTATTTTAACCTGGGGATAATACTGAATCTACAGATCAATCATGAACAGTTTGGAAATACGTATAATTTGAGGTCAGTTCTAACATTAAAAAATAAAGCAAACCTGAAAATAATTATTTTAGTTCCAGTTAAATAAACCCTTAACTTCCACACTATTTTTACATGCTTTCCCAGCTGTTGAGGCAGTTTGGTTGAGGCAGCATGTATGAAATGTCTCTTTAGCTTAGATCACTAAATTGAGACTGCGCTTAAGGCATTTCAAAGCAGTGCTACTGCAGAAAGTGCCCAACTTTCAAAGCAATGGAGAGAAGGTCATGACATGCCTTAAAGACCTTCACAAAGCTAGCCCATTTGGGTGCCTAATCGTAGGCAGACAAGATTCCTTACAGGCTGTTTTCATTTATTTTCCTCCATTAAGCATGAAACTGAAGCACTGCAAAGATGGGCTTCATAGGGCACCTGCCCTTAGGTTTCATTTAACTGCTTGTGCTCAGTGGACTGCTGCCAACAGAGTTGCCAGTTCAGGTGCATAACTGTTGTTCAATCCCACAATAAGTAAATGCTTTAATGTCTAATCTATAGATCCAAATGGGTTTACATCAATTCAGTGTGATATCTGGTGATGGTAGCTTCCATTCAGGATAGATGTAAGCAAAGCTTCTGCACAGCCAAAAAGTGGGGAGTTAGTGAACAATTTTTTTAAATTATTTTTTCATTAACGTTAAAAACCCTGCACTGTAGCTTGTCCATTTTTTAACAAATCACATTAAAAAAAAACTTAAAAAGAACCCCTACAGATTTGTGACTCTCATAAGTCAGTTAATATAATCTTTAATCCAGTCTCATAATAAAAACCTTAACAAAAAGCTGTTAATCAGGGCTTTATACATGACGTTGCAAATTAGCAGTAACGCTAGTAATGCTAATATAATGCAGTAAACTTCTGTCCTGTTAGCAGTGAGTATAACTAACAGGTATGTGCAACAAAACAAAGCTTTTTTTTTTTTTCTTTCTTAATATTTTTATTAATTGTATCAAATTTCTAGTGCAGGAAAACTTACTGCACCTAACAATGATTTGAAGTAAAGGCTGAAAAAAAGAACTTCTTTGTACAGTCCTTTTCTTGTGCCTAGCATATTTTAAAAAAGCTAACTTGCAAAGGTAAAATACCTCTTTTCAAGAAACACCTTGAAGTTTCTAACACAGAGTCCTCTTTGTGCTTGTCCACTCCCATAAATCCTCTTGATGAGTTAATAGGAACAATTTTATACAAGCAGGGTGGATAAAAACTTACTCCAACAGGTTATAAAACCCTAACATTAATTGATTAAAACTGATTCAAACAAAAATACAACTATTTTAATTCTGAACCCATTAAACCAAACTATACTTGGAAATGTATTCAACAGAATTACCACTGGCAACACAGAACTCAGATGTGACACTCAACTAGTACATGCAACATCCCCAAGAGGGACTGCAAGGAGTGCCGACAGCAGGCTTGGATCTGCAGAATAATTTAGGTAGGACAGGACTTTTGGAGGTCATCTTGTCCAAAACCATACTTAAAGGAGGACTAATTAAATCAGGTTTGTGCTAAGAAGTCTTAACCTCTAAGTTAGGAACCTGGAGACAAAGTTCTTAATGGGAACAACTCCCAAGAACATGTCCCCAGTCTCAACAGCAGAACCACACCCAAGAACTGTCTGAGGGTAACATGAATCAGTACAAATCAAAATGCTACACAGATGCTCTTTAAGAGCTAAGCCATAGAGATGTTTGAGTCCCAACACATGGGAATCTATAATGTGGGGTTTAATATGGTAGTATAGGAGTAACTTCACTGTGCCCCCTTTTGGACCAGTGTGCTCTTTGGTGCAGTCCATCAAAGAAACGGTCACTAGATTTGCTTGTTCAAAGTGCTGGGGGTGGAAATCATCTTAAATACATTTAACAATAAAGTTTGACTGAGGAGCAGAATGCAGTCAGACCGCTCAGTGCTTTATGGACTCTCCATAAAAACTGAGCAAATCATCAAGTCATTTCTAGTCAAGTATTTACTAAAAAAAACCCAAAAAGCAAAGGTAGATTTACATCAGAGGTTAAGGGCAGAGCATATAAGCCCAAATCAAGAGGAAAAAAAAAAAAAGAAGAAAAAACATGTTGATTATTCTCAAACTCTCCTCATCTTAGACTATTCTCTGAAAGCAATGAGCCTAAGCCTATATTCCACTGATCACAGGCACAATGCCTATTCATTACACAATCTCAATGAAGTCCCTGGAACTACCAACTGAACAGATTATTTAGAGATTTGCAGAACTGGACTCAACACCACTCAATTTCCTATTTCTGTACCAAAGTTATGCTTCAGAATTCAGACGATGAGTTCAAGAAAACCTGTATGTCCTATAACTCATGTGATAAAAATATAATACTGGTAATCTGCAAGAAGAAAAAAACTGAACTACTCACAGGTTATATAAAAAAAAAAAATTGGTCTTGTATTTTCCCTGAATAAATAAAATCTGATACCATAATAATCACAGAAAAGCAACCAATGGGAAATTTTGTATCAAATAAGTACCAAATATTCTGCCCTAGATCCTTGAATGAATTTTAATGAGTGTCACCATTTTGACTGAACGAATTTTTTATTTTGGATCTCAGGAATTCTATCTCCTGATGACAACAAACTGGGGGGAGAACAGGGAAACATCACCACTCACATCCCTTTTTTAATGACAATGTTTAAAATCTCTAAAAATGTTAAAATATCTTCTTTAAAAAGAAGAGTTTATGTAAAACACCAGATACATTAAATTTCTATTGCTGAGCTGTGCTGATTAAGTGAGAGTTGACTTATGCAGCTAATATTAAATTTAGAAATTAAATACCTGTCCATATTGTATGCAGCCTAGCTGGAATTCACTAGATTAAACAATTAAACATACTAATTAATTTGGTCATGGTGTGCTTTGTATTATAATTCAGCATTTATTTATGAGGCCCACATATTCAGTTTACTGAATTTAATGACTGCACTGTTCTTAAACATATCATTAGAAGTGCTAACATTGTATATCATTAACCCTGTATCATTCCACAATTAACATAAAATTATCAAAAGAATAATAAAAGCAGCTATGCATTTTTAAGCCACTTAAAATGTTTCTAAATGTAATTATAACTATTTCATGCTAAGTAAGAGTTGATATTTCATTTTCATGCTAAGATATTCTTCACTCAAGAAAGAAAACAAACCCCCAGCTTTTCTGATCACTTAGTACTTCTAAGTTTCCTGCAGAGCACAGTAATTCATAGTTTTTCTGGGTTATCATACATTTAGAAAGACTCAATTACTAGGTGGCTCTTGTTTCACAGTCTATTAATACACAAATGACTGAAAAACTTCCTGAAAGGTGGTGAGCATTTCTGCTCCCAACATTTACTGAGATGTCACTGTGGAACTCAGACCCTAAGTTTTTTTGACACCTCCCAACATACTGGCCTCTGCTGAAATCACACACTTCTGCAATTGTCAGGCAAGCAAGAGGAAGTGGGGGAAATCCTCCTATAATTTTGTACTTTAGGCTTACTCAGTCAAACCACATTGAATGTTCATATAGAGACACATTTACATTTTTAAAAGCTGCCAGGAAAGCTTTTCATTCATCTGCCATCAATTTATATCAAAATCAAATTAATATCATTGAAGATTAGACAATGTGTGTGTGTGTGTGTGTATTACCAGCAAAGCAAGGTACAAAACCCAAGTTTTCTTACTATCTGTACAGTACTAAAGGGTTCTCTTCAGCCTAAAATTTTGATTTGTTAACTAGTTACGGATGAAGGGAAATCAAATTTGAAGACTTATGACTTAATCAGTATCACATACTAAATACAAGGTAGCACTCCTCAGCATTCCCAATTAGCTGTTTATTTGTTAGGACTAAGCTCAATCTTTCACAGAGACCCAGCATTTCTCAAGTTCCATCATTACTTTAAAAATACATTTCTACCTTTCAGCATGGGAACAATGGTGAACAAATGGTAGTTCAGTAACTGCTGCCTGAATGTTAAGACTTCCAATGGCTCTGCCTCTGTTGCTAAAGCAATACACAAACGGTCACAACTCGTAACCAAGATTTCAACCAGCTGATTTGCTGGAGTATCAAATCTTTTCTTGGTTCCTGTTGTGTAGGTTTGGACACTGCCACTCAACCTTTAGACACTGAAAACAAAAATATCTCTTAGGAGAGTAGGGAGACATCAAGCACTTTATACATGTTCAGTAGCACAAATNAGGAAGGGTTAAAGTGAAATCTAACAACATCTTCACTGAGGTGAGTAAAGCTATGCTGGTTCACTTTAGCTGGTCATCTCCTAGCTTCACAAACCTTCACACTTCTAGCTACAAAAACAAAACTACTCCACCAATCCCAGATTTCTAAATGTACAGACTGTAATAGAGCTGAGAGGAAAGATATTAGCAATACAATCTGGCTTCAGATTTTTGTCAGACAACCATGACACTCTTTGGTTTTATAAAGCTGCTCTACATTCATTAGCCTCAACCATTACATCATTAAGAAAAGAGATTTTAAAATAAATTAATGATTTGCTGTGGCAAGTAACGTTTGATATTTTCATGTTAAAAAGATGCACTATTGCTCCTGTCATTAGATTACAAATTCCCTGAGACAAGTGCTGGTCAGTTTATTTATGCAGAACTTTAAGCATAAAGTTTCATAGGATTTCTTTAGAAAGGTCAGACAAACATTCAAAGGATTATAATGAGAACGGATGAGGCCTTTGAAGGACTGTGCAGTCTTTCATTTGCTAATCTAAAGTAGCACTTATTAGCAATGATGATTTCTTCAACCACTACAGTCACCCCCTCCGTGATCCAGCCAAATTGTATCAAGGACTTCTACAATTTAGGAAACCATTGCTGTATTATAGTACATCACGTGTTGATTAATTTCTTTTCCCCTCCATTAAAAATTCTATTCAATTCCTGCCAAGAAAAATATTTAAAATCTATATTTCACCAATTTTACCTCTGACAGTTTTCTTAAAACACTGAAAAATGTCAAGACTCAAGGTGATAAGACACATTAGTTCCTTTGTATGTTGGCTTAACCACTGTCAAGAAATACTACTAGAAATTCAACATAATATTGAAAAATAACACCAGCACTACTGATTTCAACACAACACATTCTAAGTTCCACACCAACACAGCTTTTCTAAATATTTTTCTACAGTGTCACTGGAAAAACTGAAGTTGTAATATCTTAAGATTTTTGCAAACTGCTATTTTACACTTCTGGAATTCAGATGCAAAAATACAGATGTAAATGTTAGCTTTTAAAATTAAAAGGTTTATAGAACATAGATTTTTATATGGTCATTATAAGATATTCTCCTTACTTTTAATATAAGTTACTTGAAAGAGTAAACAAAGTTTGCAAACCTGTTTTTCACCAAAAATTTCTGCCATCATTCAACCATTTTGCCAGGGATGCAGGAGTGGGGGGTGGGAAATAAAAAAAGATAAATAGAGACTCTATTATCATATAAGAGACTCCACTATCACATAATTATAATCCATAGATAACACATGCTAAGATTCTCATTTAAAACATTTACTAGAAGTGTGTTAAAAATATTTTTTAAGAAAAAGGAAAGCAACAAAAATAATTTAACATGTCTTTTCTCAAGTTGAAAACTGTTTTCTCTTACATATGAAGACTAAATTTGCATTCATGAAAGCCTACTGTAAAAGTAATCCACAGTTGCTTTTATAACCTATAATACACAGTTAATATACTAAGACATTTTCACACGAAGAGCTACTACAGCCTCCCAGTTCAGAAGTACCCAGCAATGCAGGTAATTTGCTGATTTCAGTGGATTTGCACAGTACGCTAATCAGTGCTGAATTTAGTACAGCACTTTGCAGTTTCTAGTTGACTGTTTTGCTTTCTGTATATCTAGGCACTGATGTTTACAATTAAGTTTTTTGTAGACACAAACATATACATCAAGTATCAACAACTTCAATCTGTAACACAGACTCAAGCTGCAAAATTTAAAATAATTAGGTCAGCTAGGATTGAACTTATTTGTTGGATTTCAGACTAAATTATACAAGTATACCCACTCCTTTGCAAGACTCAGGGCATATATCAGCACAAAACAGTTCCAGGCTTAAACTTCTTTTTTACCTCATGTCATTCAAGCACCAGCTTTGTGTAAAAAGTATTTTACAACAGTAAATATACTGTAGGATGAAAGTATGTAATGTGCAGTCAGACTTCCATTTAAGAAGGTAATCAGAGATACAGTTTGCGTTATACTCTTTTATTTTATAATATGTTTAAGATGTTATTCCCTCCATATTAGTTCAGTAGCACTTATTTCAGTTACAATATTAAAATGAACCTGTGCTGACAATGTTTCTTCCATAAAAAAAAGACTGAACTAAGTGGTGAGGAGCCTGGTATTCAAAAACATTTTGTAATTTTATTAACTTCTGATCTGCATAAGAACAGAAATATTTTTATGCAATGCCTCAGTTGCAACCTTCTGTTATTGTTCACATGCGCACTTGAACTAAAAGACTGATGTAACTAGTCCAATATGCAAAGTTTAAAAATGTGCTGAATGCAATTAGCATGTCTTCCAAGAAACACATAACTAAAATTTAGATTTAAACCACTATCCTGATACACAACTCTTCTTGCAATTGGTTACCATTTTCAGAGGTTTCTCATATTTATTTTTTAAAGTTTGGCCCTTTTTAGCTCATTTTTCCTCTCACTATTAAGAAATCATTTTGTCTGAACTTTAAATATTTATGCATCCCACTCAGCAGTAGTGTGTGACCACAGCCTATTGGTTACAAACTGTGTAACCAGTGGTGAAGCTGGGACCAGAAGGTGCACAGACGGAATGTGCAAATATTTCAGCAGCTATTGAAACAAGTACCACCCTTGCTACTTTTAAAAGATAAAACCCCCAGAATTAGCACATCTTCCATTAATTATGCAGATACTAATGCAGTAGGTGTGCACCTTGTTATTTGAAACTAGTCCTGTGAGTTTTGATTTCAAACACAAAGCTACTTTTCAAAATAATCTAGCGGACAGGCATGGTAACAATATGCAGTGATGCACAAAGACACTGTCTGTGCACGATACCTGTCACTCCAGACTGCCTGTGAGCAGCACAGTTTAAGAAACATCATTCAATACAGATGTAGGGTTTTGGCTGGGGGATTCTTGGGGTTTGGGCACTTTTTTTTTTCCCCCATAAATGCACGGCACTTTTTCCTAACTACTCTGCCAGGCCACAAGAACGTGCACCTCAGTCGCCTGACCCTGTAAGCAAACTCCAGGAAGCTGTAACATTTGTTTTCAAACAAATCACCTCTGGAGATGGAGCAGGCTTCCTATCAATCACTAACAAGTTAATTCTACATAATAAGGCAGGATCGGATGCAGACTGATACATTGTGAAATGCTGTATCTAAAATTGATTAGAATAGCACTCAAAATGAATGCAGCCCTCCAAACCACTTCTTTGCTCAGAAACATTAATCTCAATTATAAGGAGAGCTTCATAATGGTAATGCTTGGTATGAAAAAAGTATGAAATAAATCAGGTTTTATAAGACACAGCAATTAATCAGTTTTAGAACTAAGGAAAGGTTGTTAAAGCAGCACACTTTTACAATGGTAACTCTTTAAAGTCTCCTTTACCTCCAAAAAAATTAATGTTTAGGGTTTTGTGTTAATTACTCAGCTGACAATGTGGACCCCAACCCTGACTTTGGGTCCCTTATATATTTCACCACAAACTGAAACTCTTTGCAAATAATACTACTCTATTATAAAGTTAAAGCATTTAAGATCACAAGATACTCTTCAGTCTATGAAGAGCAATCGCATGCAGGTATCCTGAAAAAACTGACTTATTTAACCAGTTAGCCTGAGTTAAAATAATTATTTCATCAAACCAAAGGCTTTCTAATAAACAACACACACATTATTTCTGATAATTTGTGTACCTGATACAGCACAAGCGTGCAGGAGATAGAGCCACGTTACCACTGCATTTGCTAAAACAGTAAATCTAACAAGTTTACATATATTCATTTAATAGAACAGATTATACAATAAAGCTATTCTTAAAAGACAATAACATTATAAAGAGATGCTAATCTTAACAATCTCTCTTGTAGAGAGATTGTTCAGATTGTTCACTACAGTTCAAATCTGCCTCTAAATCTTGCACAAGTGCCACATACTTCCATAGTATTTTGAAAAAAATATTTAAGGTTTCTCTTTAAGGATTTTATATTTTCTTTTCTATTTTGACAGAGATGAGTTTTCTATAATAAAAATGCAGGATTCAGTACAGTAAGTGCAATATCGCTATAAAATTAAGAGTAGTTCTGACCTGAAGCCTTAGCATCTTTGGTGTTTTCCTTTAAGTCTATATAACACAATGGCCCTTCACAAAACAGCACCTGATCCTGAGAACCCTCAGTTTTTACTGGGCCTAACCCAAAAGCGATGCCAGTCAATGGGAGTTTCTGCATCAATCTACATGGGCATCAGTCAGCCTAACTAACACTCACTGATCGTAACTGGAGGTAAAGGTATTCGGTATCCTACTGAACCAAGCCTATAATCTGTTAATTGTTGAGAGTAGGAGATGACAAAAAATACTTTCAGGTTGATTATTTCATTTTCTTATATTTTATGGGGTTTGTATCAAATATATGCTTATTAAAGGTAGCTACTATTTCTAACTTTAAATCTAGTTTCTATAAATAAATCCTTTTCTTTTTTCCATTTGAACAGAGAATAATTACTCCTGGCTCAAAGAGGTTTGACTGAAGCACCAGTCTTAACTTGCTAACTGGATTATGAGTGTTATTCTGGATTTTTTTTCCCTCCAAAAAATATTAAACAAAAGAATCTTCTCAGTGTGGTCAAGTATTTCTTCTACAAAACACCATCATTTGTCTCAGTGTTCACTTATGTGAACTTACTTCACTTTTTAATCTCATCTATGTATTTAATACTTCTGTACCATTGGCTTTTGTTTTCCTACCCTAATTTACTAGACCATTGAAAATAACCCACCAAGTTCATAACAGCAAAGCTTCAGAATTGTAAAATAGTATTTTTCTCAGCTTGCTATATTTTCCCAAAATTTAAGTGATACATTTTTCATATATATTCATAACCACATAGGGCCCATTGTTCCTAACTATTCTTATATTTCGTCAAAGTACAATTTATGAATTTTTTCCTGCATACAATATTAAACCAATCTCCAAGACGTGAATACAATAATAATTCTGAATAGTGCTTGGATTATTTTAGAAGGGAAAAGAAGTTGCCTTTTTCATCAGACAATGTCTTTAAGTGTTTACAATTAACTCTTCCGTAAGACCATAGATGAGCAATCTTTGTATTTCAATATGCTCCTTACTAGACTGAATTTCAGGATGCAACCATCCACAGAATATAACTGTAACTCTTCAGTGGAGTGATTCAAAATACTTTGCCTAAAGAAGTATATTTAAAATTCAGAGGATAACAGTCAAATAAAACCAAACAAGCATGCAACTAAGAATAAGAAGTCTCAGTGTAAAAGACACATGATACTCAGAGAGAAGGAAAACAAAACTGCTAAAGATTTTTTATAAAAAAACTATTTTAACTAAACATTTAGAGGAGCCTACAACTACATGATAGAAACAGCTCCTATTAAAGAACGTCTAACAGTATGGGAGCACGTAAAAATGGGGGGGTTGGAGTATTTCATCTTGTTTGCTTTAAAGCAACTTCACAACATAAAACTTTTAAGCCCATGGAAAAGTGGATCTGCTTCTTACACCCACGTGAAGAAAAACCCCACCAGACACCAATTTCACGAGGGAGACCACCCCCTTCTCTCCTCAAACCACGGTGACATACAATTTCTTTGCTTGTTTCCGAGCATGTGCCTTCTCTTCACAGTAACACGATTTTCACTACAGGTTATTGAACAGACCATTACAGATACAAGCTTCAGAAACCCCCTCCTTTAGCAGGACGGCAGGTAGCTCCCCGGTAGGAGCCCCAGAGCACAGACCACCCGGCAGAGCCTGTCACCGCCCGCCGCCACCCGACAAACGCGCACACACGCGATCTAACAAACACGAAGTTCCAAACCCACCGCAAACTTACTCGGACGCTCCTCCGCGCTCCTTCGCGCCTCCGCCCGCTCCCCTGCGCTCACCGGACAGGAGCACGGACACTTCCATTCACCTTGCCGGAGCGAGGATGCCGACCCGGGATAGCACCGAAAGTGTTGCGGTGCCCGGTCCTGCGGCCGCCACGCTCCGCCGGGAGCGCGCCCCGGCCCCCCGAGAGT